>CM065128.1:35910874-35938374 GCA_033026305.1 Cirrhinus molitorella
TGGTCAATAATCAATGTCCTATAGATATACTGTTCATTCCTACAACATAAATAATTATTTCAGAGGTCACTACTTATAGCATAAATAGTTGTTATAATTAAATATCGGTTATCAACCGATATTAGACATTTTTGTATGTATTGTATCATCCGATATTGGATATTTAACTGTTAACTGTAACTAAACAACTACTTCTGTTTTTAATTTGCTGTTAAGCTGCTTTGAAACGATTTGTTTCGTGAAAAGCGCTATACAAATAAACTTGACTTGACTTGACTTGACTTATAAACAGTAATATCTAAGTGTTTATACTGTACATTATAATGTTGAGATGTCGGTCATTTATTGGTTATCGGCAATAATATAAAAATAATTATTGCTTATAGTTTCGGCCAGAATTTTAATATCATTACTTTCCTTAAAGTAATTGTATTCATTTGTCCTAAATGGATAGATCTCATGCTCATGTGCTGCAGATGCAAACATACACATCTCAGGTTTGTATGATTGTGAGGTTTTTCCCACAGTGGAAATGTCACTGTATTCATTGCGAACACATTCCCAGCACTGTGTGATTTTTCCAGCGCTGTCATTTGTCTTAAGTGTTAGTGGTGGCAGCGTGTCTTGGCCGGCTGCTTCGCAAGAAAAGCTCTAATTTAGTCTCTTTGAATTCTGGAGCTGAACCTGAGGCAGTGCATAAATCTCGCCTGGCAGGACGAGCCTGTTTCCAAATCACAGGATGCAAACACGTTAACCTTTAGTGTGTTGTGTTTGTGCACCTGTAGTTTGCAGGAAGCCTCGCTCTATGGCACGGGTCACCTGTCAGGGCCTCTGCGGTTGTGTTGCATGTAAAGGACTGTTGGAGTGGCTGGTTATGAAACACTTTTGTTCTGAATGCAGCGGGTTACTCTATTGAAACTGGGATTAGTCTGTCATTTCGCTTTAAGAGGAATGTTTTTCTCTACTTCAAATAATACTTAAATCTATTGGATTAGTGACAATAGCTATGCTGCTTTAATTTAACCAGCTCAAAATGTCCTTTACTTTCCATTCATGATAAAAAAAAATACTACTTTTTTGTTTTTTTTTAAATAACTAGGAATTTCATAATGAAAGACATTTTTACAATGATCAACTTTCTAAGTATATGTCAATGTCATCATGCCATAGTTTCATTCCATTAAGGCCAAATATAAAAGCAAACATTATTTTAGTTACAAAACAAATACTTCTGTTAAGAGTTCTAAAAGCTGAAATAAATAACTGTTGCAGAGAAGCACAGTAATTTGTTAACAGCCAGTTTCTCTCAAGTAAATAATAATTAACAGTTAAATATCCTATAATAATTGATTCAAAACATAAACTCTAATATTGGACAATAATCAATACATTACTGAAACACTGTGCATCTCTACAACAGAAATGGTTATTCAGTTATTTATAACAAAAGCAGTTATTTATATTAATTAAATATCAGTTATCGGCTGATATTAGAGATTTTTGTATGGAATATATTGCAGATAATATCTAATATCTAAAATATTTACTTTGTAGGGATATACAATATATTGGTTACCAACCGATATTAGAGATTTTTGTATGCATTGCATCAGCTAATACTGAATATTTAACTTAATTTTAAAAATCTACTTTAGCTATGAGTAGTAATGTCTGAAATAATTATTTTGTAGGAATATACAATATATCGGTTATCAAACGGTATTAGATATTTTTGTATGCGTTGTATTGGCCGATATTGGATATTTAACTTAATTATAAATAGCTACTTATGTTTTGAGTAGTAATATTTGAAATAATTATTTAGTAGGGATATCCAATATATCGGTTATCAACCGATATTAAAGATTTTTGAATGCATTGTATCGGCCAATATTGGATATTTAACTTAATTATAAACAGTTACTTCTTGTTTGAGTAGTAATATTTGAAATTATTTAGTAGGCATATCCAATATATCAGTTATCAGCCGATATTAGAGATTTTTGTATGTGTTGCATCGACCGATATTGGATATTTAACTTAATTAATTAACTTAACGTCTACTTCTGAATAGTAATATCTAAAACAATTACTTCTACAATATATTGATTATACAATATATCGGTTATCTGCCAATATTAAATATTATAATAATTAAACGTTAATTTTTTAAATTAAGCATTTTTTAAATTTTGATCATATTTGCTGTCATCTAACACTCAGTCGAAGTTAATAAAAATCTTAACACATTATTTAGCAAATGTCAAAATTGTTTTATACTGTACATTACAATGTATTTGTCGTTTGTCTAAATCTGGGTTATTATCTTTAATTAAACAAAAAAGCAGTAAAATTACTAAAACAAACTGAAAATAAAATAATTTTAAATAACAAATTATAATAGTATATCAAAAAATAGCATTGGACTAAATATGATTAATATCACAAAATAAATGTATTTAAACATATTTCATGCAAAATATTCATGACAATTTTGCAATAATTATAATACAGTTTTTTGATATTTTTAAAGTAGACATTTATTTTATTTACAGACTCTCTTGAGTTGATTCTAGATTCTAGCATTTTGTTTTATAACATTTATAACATCTAACATTGTGTTTTGAATGCTGTATATGTAGATATATATTTGTATACAAATGATCTCATGTAATTTGTGGTAAACTATTGAAAATTACTTTAAACCAAATATTTGTATGTTTACATTTGCATTTATGCATTCGGCAGACGCTTTTATCCAAAGCATCTTGCATTGCACGGAAGATTTCATCAACTTTTAATTCATGCATTGGCCTGGGTATTGTCTTTATTGCTGTTATTAAGCTTAAAAGCTCATATTAAATGAGACTACAAGGAATGTTTATGGCATTAGCAATTAATTTGTCGTACTTGGGTCCATTGGTGGAAAGAATGTCTCTGTACTGGCATGGCAATGTAACTTGAGTTCAGTTTACACTTTGAAATGCCTCTTAAAAACACCTTTTTTGACTCCAGAGTCAACAAATGCCACATGAGGTCATTGTTCGGCCTGCAGCGAGGTCACGCTAAACTGGAGCAGAGGCAGAAAGAGACTAATAGTGGGTGAAGGATCGGGTCTAGCCTGTGCTGCCCTTGCTGAGGTGTGTCTCTTTCAGTAGCCAGGACTATCCGTCTCCGTTACGCTCCATTTTGCTAAGCTCAGCGCTGTTTTCTGTGCTTGAGTGACCAGAGATTTGCGCTAATGTGTTCTGTTCTTGCTCAATCCTTTGTGAAAGTCATCTGACGTTCTGACTATGGGCAGGTGCGAGCGATAAAGGATCGGTCTTCATTTGTAACCAATTAGGTACAAGAGACACTTACGCTTATGGCCAAGCAAAACAGACTAGAAGAGCCATCAGGGAGAGAAGTGATATATGCAACCTGCCTGATTAACCTTAGTAAATGCCATTTATGTTTATATTGGCTCAAAATCTTGTGTTGTTCTTTTTGATGGTTTGCCATCAAGTGGTTGTGATATTCAGAGTTGGATCAAGTCCTTTTATCTGTTTGATTTGGTGTAAAATGCATATTATGTTAATATTACCTATTAAAGACTTTTTCATTAACTGTAAATAATGTCACCTTCAAATACTCTTATGTTAATTCATTTAATAGGGACGTCTTATTTAATTGCTGTGGCAAAATAAATAATTAATACATATTTAAAATTATTTATACCATATTTTAGCATTTGTTGTACTCTGTTTAATTTACAAAAAAAGATTTTAATTTTAAGAAGTGTTTTTTTGCGAGTGTTTTTATTTAATAAAACCCACTATTTAATTTTTTTAAATAATTTAAATTATTAAAATGTATATAAAATGTTATTTTAGATGTTAAAATAAATTATAGCGAGTGAGGGATAATTATTTAAATATTAATTATAATTAAGTTTAAAAATAAATAAGTCTTATTTAATTACTGTGACAAAAATAATAAATGCATATTTAAAATTATTTATACAAGATTTTAGCATTTGTTGTACTGCATTTAATTTAAACAATTATTTGAATCTGAAAAATTGGTGCAAAAAAATTGTGGTAAAATGTCTTTAAATGCATTAAAATAGTGTCTTATAACAGTACAATATTCTATATTCAATATAGTCTTGCTAGTATAATTATTTAAATCATTATTATAATTTAATAAATGAATAAATATGACGACAAGCAAAATTGCTAAAACTAAGTGTAAAAATAAAAAGTTGAAATACTAAAATAACTAAATTACTCAAACAACAAAAACTATATAGACATATTTGCAATATAACAACAATAATAATAATAATAATAATAATATAATGACATATAATGACAAACAAAATTACTAAAGCTAAAATGAAAATCTCATCATCTGAAATGAAATATATAAAAACAATTTTTTTTAAAGTTAAAATGCTAAAATAACTAAATTGCTAAAAAAAAATAATAAACAAAAGCAAACAAACGAAAAATAAACTATATAGACATATTTATAGAATAATAATAAACATAAATAAATAAATAAATAATTAAATATAATGACAAGCAAAATTCCTAAAACTAAACTGAAAACAAAATATAAAAACAAAAAGTTGAAATACTAAAATAACTAAAACTAACTAAATTAACTAAAAACTATATAGACATATTTGCAGAATAATAATATAATGACAAACAAAAAAGACTAAAGCTAAAATGAAAACAAAGTATAAAAATAAAATAAAATTCAAAGTAAGTATAATTTAGATTGTAGTGGTTAATTAAATTTAGTATTTTGTAATTTTGATAAAAACAAATATTTTGTACAAATATTCTATGCAAAATATTCTCATAATATAAGCTGTGATAATTGCACACTAGTTATAATAAACTTTTTGATATGCTCTTTAAACTATTTATGCATTGATTCATTTATTTATTTTCCCTTTTGGCATGACACATTATTGCATGCAGTTTTGCAATGTTCAGTCTATATAAAGACCAGTACATACTGCTGAGGTGACATTATTTTGAAAACTAAGTTGCTTTAGTAAAGTTTGTAGCAGCTCTACTTTTAGTTAGTTTCTCCTGACACTGGTGATTTTTGTAGATGTGAACCTGAACTCTTCACTGCGTACCAAAACAGATACAAGCCAGATGTATATTTTAAAGCTGAAAAAAAGTCCCGCTAGCGCAGGTGTAAGTACTTCAGCGCTTGTTATCTACCCGCTTCAGGTTTGCCTGTTAAGCAAAAGACACGTTCTGTCACTCCATTATCTAAAGCATTTTACATGCACAAATTCATTGATGTTTATGCAGTTTCGCGTTGTCGCTTGAGTGTATTTGTGTGCGTGTGGGCGTCCCGCGGTCCCTTTGGTGGCCCCCGGGGCCCCTGCCGAGAGAAACGGCATGAAAAGAGAAAATAGCAGGTTTTTTTTAATGATTTCACGTTACATTGGGAGCGGAGCGGCGGGCAGCATCAGTGGAACGGCGTGGAGGAGGTCTGGGACCTGGATTTGGCCTTTGAAGGCTAAAGAGATTAATGCTTTCCACAGCTAATGCAAATGACTTTGGCAAAAATAAAGAGTTTTGCACAGCGGCGAAATGAGGCGCTTCTGCTTCCCTGCCCCTTCAGACTGGGAACTTATTAGGATGCCTGCAACGCATTGGAGAATGCTAATTGTGTACATCGCAATTATATCGCAAGGAGTTTATTGCACTTTTGAGTTGAATATTAGGTTTTCTAAACGAGGCTCTGGCTTGTTCATAAGTTTGATTCATTTAATTGAATCGGGTAAAATTTTATTGAACTCTCCATTTCAGTAAATCGATTAAACTCTTTATTTTATCTTTTTTTTTTTGTTCAGAAATCTTCAAGTACCTCTTTATATTAAGTATGACATGAATTATATTTTTATTGATCAAAATAATTACATTTTGTTATATTACACAATTTAAAAGCTCAGTATTGAAATGTGTGTAAAAAATCTAATATAAATTATATTTATTTTAATATATGCTCAATACTTCTGAGATAGCTTTAAATGTATATTAAAAAGGTTTATATTTCTATATTTTGAACATTTTATTTAAAATGCATGTTAGAAATTGTAAAAAAAATTTTTTATTACATTTTATATGTAATATTGACGTCCCTGTATTAAAATGTTTTAGGAAAATAAATGATATATTTTAATATTTTTTATATCTAGTATAATTGCATTTAAACATTGCACTTTACGTATAAAATGTAAAAAGATGTAAAAACAAAAAAGATATATAAAAATAAATTTATATAATTACCCATGTAATATAATCTCAGAATGTGCATTATTTGTTTTCAACATGCACTTTACATATAAAATGTAAAAAGATGTAAAAACAAAAAATATATTTAAAAAATAATTTATTAATATAATTTTTATATAATTACCTATGTAATATAATCTCAAAATGTGCCTTTTTTTATTGTCAACATGCACTTTACATATAAAATGTAAAAAGATGTAAAAACAAACAAAAAAAAAAATTAGAAATGAGTATATTTTTTCAAATAATTGCCTCCGTAATAAAATCACGTTTTTTTGTCAACATGCACTTTACATATAAAAAGTAAAAAGATAAAAACATTATGAATATTATATTTTTATACAATTACCCAGTATAATGTAATCTTAAAATGTGCTTTTTTTTTAGATTAGTCATCTGAAGTCTGGATAAGTAAGCTTCCCACTGATGTATGGTTTGTTAGGATAGGACAATATTTGTCTGAGATGCATCTATTTGAAAATCTGGAATCTGAAAGTGCAAAAAAAAAAAAAAAAAAAAAAAAAAAAAATCTAAATATTGAGAAAAGCGCTTTTAAAGTTGTTAGCAATGCATATTTCTAATAAACAATTAAGTTTTGATATATTTAAGGTAGGAAATTTACAGAATATCTTCACAGAACATCAAAAAAGATCATTTTGACCCATACAATGTATTTTTGGCTATTGCTACAAATATACCTGTGCTACTTAAGACTGGTTTTGTGCTCCAGGATCATATAAATTGCCCAGCCCTGCTTGTAGATGAACAGCTGAAGAATAAGTGTGGAAAAAAAAACAGCTTTCTCTATGATATACCACCTTTAATAAAATGAAAAGCCGCTGGCATCAGTGATTGTCAGACTGGATGTTGTCTGCGAGCCGAGGGCAGTCCTAGAAAGGACACATATCTGTCCGCTCGTCCTCTCTCAACACATGGGCACAGAGCAGGGCAGCTGGGACGTTATAGTCGGGGCCCGCGGGCCCCCGAAGGGTCCGCTCTGTGGCCTGTGACTGCCGCGTCTCTCATGAGCGGCGTGATGTGCTTCGTTCCCTCCAGCCGCGTCCATCTGTTGCCGCAGGGAGCGTGAGGTCTGTGTGATCTGCTGCTGAGAACAGCCTTCTGCTAACGCCTGTTAGCACATACACTTTCTCTAGATTTCATTGCCCATGTTATTTTGGATACTGCTCATTAATTTTTATATATCTGTGTTTTTTGGTCATATTCTCTGTTTATGCATTTTCTGTGCAAACGGCTTGATAGGGTGCATTTTATTTGAAAAAGAATACAGCCAATTAGATTTAAAAATTTACAAAATTCTTTTAAAAAAAAAAGTGCAAATAAACAATTATTGAAGCTGACATTTAATATTTAGTTCTATCTACTAAATAATAATTTTGATATTTTTTATATTGAAATTTACAAGTATTTCATATATAATTTTTATATATAATGTATCATTTTATATCTTTTATAAATAATATATAGACTTATTTTTATTTTCAACATGCATTTTATAAGTGTGTGTGTGTGTGTGTGTGTGTGTATATATATATATATATATATATATATATATATATATAAAATTAATAATATATATAATGTATATAAACAATTATTGAAGCTAAACAACATTAAACATTTACTTCGATCTTCTATATAATGTTTAAAAAAATGTTATATTGAAATTTACAAGCACTGCATATATATATATATATATATATATATATATATATATATATATATATATATATATATATATATATATATAAATATAAATATAAATTTTATATCTTTTATAAATATATTTATTTTTATTTTTAACATGCATTTTATTTTTGCTTCTTGTAGCAACTATTTTGAATACAATTGTCTATAATGACTTTGTGGTTACAATTAAACTTATCTTGATACTTTAAGTACAGTTTTATTGTAGTTTTTATATATATATATTTAATTTTGTTTTATACATTTTAGAGATGGTTTAGCTTCCCACATTAAACATTTTAAATCCGTAATTGGCTAAAATCACTTTTGCTTGAAATTATAGCTAACCTGATTGGTGGAAAAAAGTCTCAACAGTACTTAAATAAAAGTTACGTTTTTTTTTTTTTTTTTTTTTTTTTTTTGCAAGGACAGTCTGTGTAATTACAAGGGTCAGGAAAACTCAATTATGATTGTTTTTAGTGCGTGAAGCCTTGACTAACCTTTTAAATGGGCTTCAGGGGGAAAAATAAGATGCTTTAAAGTGTAAATAAGTCCTCTTAACCCTCATTACACTAATAGTTCCTCCATTCATACCGCTGAAGGAGTGATCACAGCCTCCCTCGCGAGCTGTTTAATATTCAGCGCTTCTTCCGCTTTAGCAGACGTGTGTGTGTTTGTGCAGTAGAGGAAGAAAATGTTTATTTCATGTCATCTCTTGCTTTCACATGCGGTTGTCCTTGAACGGCTGCGACAGTCTTTTACCTCTTCCTTTTTTCTGTTTCTAAATGGCTGTAATTCAGATCTGCACAATTAGACTCGGAGTCGTGGCCTGGCGCTTAGCGTGAGTGGTAATTTTCGGCAAGCTTTATCACTGTTATTCATCAACGGTGCACAAAATGCGACCGAACTGAATCGTATCTTCAACATTCACAATTAGAAGTCACAATCAATGGCTTAGGATCCGTCATCATTAAAATGAGGCCTCAAATTCTGAGTCACACTTTCTTTTTTGGGTGACGTTCTTGTTCATAAATTCAGTTCTTGTGCCACAAATGCACCGTGAATCTGCACAGATTGCTAGTTGCTTTTAGCATCTGTTTGTTCTTTGAAACATCCACCAGGGAGCTTCTGTGTTTCTTGTTGCTTCATTTGAAAAGCAACTTTCATCATTATGATTATTATTCTTGTATTATTTATAGTCCTAAAAAGCCCTATAGTCCTTCTTGGATGCGTAAGTAACACTTGATGTCAATATATATAAAATATCACCAAATAAGGATATCAAATCAAGTTACAGAATGGTGTAGTATGTAATTTTGCAAAGTGTGCTGTTCTTTAAAAATAAGTTTTATTAACATTATATGGACATAAATAATTTTTTGTAATGGAATTAACGCTTTTGTTCAGCAAGGACACATTGATTTGATTAAAAGTGACTCTAAATACATCATAAAATGTTTGCAAAGCAAATGAAAAAATGAAAAAAAAATTGACGTTTCCTCAAAAATATCAAGCAGGGCAACAGCTTTACAACAGCTGTAAAATTGTAATAAATACAGTGACTAATAAATATTATATATACAATATTTAACATGATTTTTAATATAAAATACAACAAATATATTGTGTATGTGTGTGTGTATATATATATATATATATATATATATATATATATATATATATATATATATATAATACAACAAAATTTTATCATTACAATTTTTCCATGTAAACATCACATAGAAAAACACAATTTTATCAGTACTTTTTTTTTAAACAAATAATTTGTGTTCCTTTTGATCAATGTATTTTTTGTCAAATGAACATCAGATAGAAAACCAAAATATTTTTCCTAGAAAAAATCTGTCCCTAAACTTCTGAATGTTAGTGTATGTTTGATATACTATTAAAATTGTACTATAAAAGTATTAAAATAAACAAAATGACTATTACATGTACGGTATTTCACATAGAACATGTAAAAAAAAAAAAAAAAAAAAATATATATATATATATATATATATATATATATATATATATATATATATATATATATATATATATATATATATATATATATATATATATATATATATATATGAATATTTTCCTTATTTTGTTTATAAAACAGGAAAAATTTGTTTTTTTTTAAATATATAAATGTGATATACTACTAAAACTTGTTTTCTTTTTTTCTTCATTTTTTTTTTCTTTTATCACTTTTATTCTGAAAAGTTACAAAAATCAACCCTAAACTTGTGAACGCTAGTGTGTAATGTTTATAATATACTATTGCAATTGTACTAGAAAGCTATTAAAATAAATAAAATTACTCTTAATTGCTATATATACAGTATTTAACATGGTTTTAATATAATATACAATCTTTTATATAGAATAATTTTTTTCTCTTTTTTTTTATGAAAAATAAATAATGCAATGACCTCTAAACCTTTTAAGTGTCCAAAAACTCTGAGGCCTCCGTACATCATAAAGCTATGTCAGATAGCTGTTTTTCCACCACTCAGTGTGATTTCCTCCAGTATTGTTTTGTTTTGGTCCCAGCATCCCCTGCAGTGCTCCTCCATGTGTGTATATTTATTGTTTCCATCAAGTGCTTTCACTCCACCCACATGAGTAGCGCGCCTCTCCACCTCTGTGCGATTGGCTCGTAGTTTGCGAGCCGTTGTCAAGTTTCCAGCTGGGGAAGGCTTTGCCGACCGCTGTTACATTCCTGAGGGGCGGTGGGGTGATTCTGGCTTTTCAAAAGTGGATTTGTCAGCACTGCTGTGTCACAGAAACGCGTTCAATGTTGTGGTGGCGAGCATGAGGGAGCCCTGGCTTTCAATCCCTAGCCTTTCGTTCTGTTGTTTACGTGGATTTTCCCATCCTCTATTTACCCGAGAGCGTGTTTGTGAAACCTTCGCACTCGCTTAACCTGCTCACCACCTTCGCAGCTCTTTCAAAATGCGTCTAGACACGTTCATGCATCTTTGCGTAAGTTATTGTGTGTACGTGTCCTGCAGGCTTTCCTAGCTTGAGGAATCTCGCTGAAAGGAGAGGCGTGCTCGTCTATATATATATATATATATATATATATATATATATATATATATATATATATATATATATATATATATATATATATATATATATATATATATATATATACACCCCGTGTGTTAAATTAGACACGTACTCTGCATTCTTTACCTTTCCTCGCCTGTGAAAACACAGAGAGATGGTTGTTGCTCAACTCTTTGAGTGACTGAGGTTCAGAGATGCTGTACAGCTGTAGGTCGCGGCAGCAGCGATGGCTCATCTTTGTTGTTGTTGTTGTTCCAGACGGCTGCTTCTGGCTTACTTTGCTTCTTGCACATCTTGCGTCAGCTGTTGCTTGCTTTTTTCTTTATTTGCATAATTTTTCAGATGATAAATAGAAATAAAAATGCAAAGCAAGTTAAACCGCTCTTTTGACCGGCGCCCCCTGCTGCTTAGTTTGCACTGCTTGCATTTGCGTCGCTTCGGTTTGACCTCGGGTTTCACAGCCGAAACAACTTGGTCAACAACTTTAACATACTGCGTGATGCAGATAATGCATACTTTCCATTGCAAATGATACATTTTTAAGTGAAACTGGACTAGGTAGTGTTCACTAATGCAAAAGTCGCTGCCATGATTTGCACAGTTGCCAGGGTGTTGCTATGCTGTTGCTTTGGTGTTCTTGGTGGTTGCTAGGGTGTATTACATCATTGCTAGGGCATTCTGGTGGTTGCTTAGGAGGTTTGGCTGATTGCAGTATATTTTTAGGTAATTCTGGGTGGTTGCTAGGGCATTCTGGTGGTTGGTAACAAGTTGTTACGGTTGCTGTATGGTTTCTAGCACATTCTGGTAGGTTGCTAGGATGTTTAAGCTGGTTCGTAGGGCATTTTGGTGGCTGTTAACAAGGTTTGACTACGGTATATGGTTGCTATGGTTATTTTGACTGTTGTTGGTAATGAGGTTTGACTTATTGCTACAGTATATGGTTATATGTTAAGAGCACTCTGGCTGGTTGCTATGGTGTTTAGGCTGGTTGCTAAGGGAATTTGGTGGTTCTATGGTTTTGATGGCAATCTGAGTGGTTGCCATGGTGTTTTGACTGGTTGCCAGGGTGTTCTATTGGTTATTAACAAGGTTTGACTGGTTGCTACGGTATATGGTTTCTACAGCATTCTGAGAGGTTGCTATGGTTATTTTGACTGTTGTTGGTAATGAGGTTTGACTTATTGCTACAGTATATGGTTATATGTTAAGAGCACTCTGGCTGGTTACTATGGTGTTTAGACTGGTTGCTAGGACGTTCTAGTGGTTAACAAGGTTTGCCTGGTAGTATTGCCTGCAGTATATAGTTTCTAAGGCATTTCTGGTTGTTGTTATATGGTTTTGAGGGCAATCTGGGTGTTTGCTGGGTGTTTTGGCTGGTTGCTAGGGTGTTCTAGTGGCTGTTACCAAGGTTTGATTGGTTACTGCAGTATATGGATATATGTTAATGGCATTCTGGCTGCTTGCTATGGGTATTTAGGCTGGTTGCTAAGGGAATCTGGTGGTTATATAGTTTTGTTGGCAATCTGAGTGGTTTCCAGGGTGTTTTGACTGGTTGCCAGGGCGTTCTAGTGGTTATTAACAAGGTTTGACAGGTTGCTGCAGCATTTTTTAAGGCATTCTGTGTGGTTGCTAGGGTGTGTTGCGTTGTTACTAGGGTGGTCTAGTGGTGGTTAACAAGTTTAGACTGGTAGCTGAAGCAAACAGTTTCTAACACTTTCTGGGTAGTTGCTAGGGTGTTTTGGCTGGTTGCTAGGGCTTTCTAGTGGTTAACAAGGTTTGACTGGTTGCTATATGGTTTTGAGGGCAACCTGGGTGGTTGCTAGGCTGTTTTGGCTGGTTACTAGGGTGTTCTAGTGGTTGTTAACAAGGTTTGACTGCTACATTATTTAGTTTCTAAGGCATTCTGGGTGGTTGTTAGGGTGTGTTGCTGGTTGCTAGGGCATTCTGGTGGTGTCTTAGGTTTGGCTGATTGCTGTATATTTTTAGATGGTTTTGGGTGGTTGTTAGGATTTTTGGCTTGTTGCTAGGGCATTCTGGGTGGATGCAAGGGTGTTTAGGTGCTAGGAGATTCTGGTTGCTCCAGTATGTGGCTTCTACCGCATTCTGAGTGGTTGCTATGGTTTATTTTGGTTGGTTTGTGGTTGTTAGGGCATTTTGTGTGGTTGTTAGGGCATTCTGATAGTTGTTAATTATGTTTGACTTATTGCTGCAGTATATGTTTTTTGGGGGGAAATTTGTTTTGGGGTTGCTAGGGCATCTTGTGCTGTTGCTAGGGTGCTTTGACTGTGTTTGCTAAGGATCTCAGACAGTTTCTATTGCATTCTAGGTGGACGCTAGGGTGTTTTTACTGACTGGTTGATTTGGGGTCTGTAGGGCATCTTGGGTGCTTTCCAAGGCGTTTTCAGTGGTTGCTAATGTTTGGATGCTACGGTATATGGTTTCTACAGCATTTTGAGTGGTTGCTAGGGTGTTTTAGCAGGTTGCTAAGGATGTTTTTAGGTTTTTTGCTTTGGTTTTTATAGAGGGCTACTACTACTAGGGTCACTACATGGTATTTAGGTCCTTGTGTCATTACTGTTGTTTTGACTGGTTGCTAGGGCATTCTGGGTGGCTTACAGGGTTTTTTAGTAGTAAGAAAACCCATATTTGTCTAACGCTAGCAGTTTAGCGTGAGTTCAGTGTAACACGGAACAGACGCATATGAATCTGATTCACATGAGTCATTAGAGAGTGAGTCTGCTCTGGCAGACCTGAATGTGAGAACATTTGTCTCCATGTCTTATTCATGGAGGAACAGGCTGAGCACCAGACATTCAGGCCAAACGCTAGCATGTGCATTCGCTTTGTGTTTGTGATACAGTGTGAAACGACCTTCCACCATGTTCATTCCTGCACCATGTTGTCGGACGGCTTCTGATGGGCATCTCCATTCTATGGAACAGACTAGTTGACTAGTTTCCAAGTCAAATGCTGTTGCTAGTCATTTTTAATGTTACATTGTAAAGCATTATGAATGAGACTGAACAGACTTTCTTCAGAAAGTTTTTGTTTACATTTTTTCATGTTATCTCTGGGTAAAGACTAATAAAATAGTTTTTATATGCACAGTCCTGCTTTGTTTACAGGTGTAACCATGGTAGCCGCTGTATTTCTACTTGTACAAAAGCGCCACCTACTGTCAGAGACTGAATTTGCAATAAAATAGCATTTATATGCACAATGCTGCTTTGTTTACAGGAGTAACTATGGTAACCGCTGTATTTCTGCTTGTACAAAAGTGCCACCTACTATCAAAGAGTGAATTTGCAATAAAACAGCGTTTATATGCGCAGTCCTGCTTTGTTTAAAGTAGAAACCAAGGTAACAGCAGTATTTCTGCTTGTACAAAAGCGCCACCTTCTGTCAGAGAGTGAATTTGCAATAAAATAGCATTTATATGCGAAGTGCTGCTTTGTTTACAGTAATAACCACCATAGAAGCAGTATTTCTGCTTGTTCAAAAGCGCCACCTACTGTCAAAGAGTGAATTTGCAATAAAATAGCATTTATATGCGCAGCGCTGCTTTGTTTACAGGTGTAACCACGGTAACAGCAGTATTTCTGCTTGTACAAAAGCGCCACCTGTGAATTTGCAATAAAATAGCATTTATATGCGAAGCGCTGCATTGTTTACAGTAGTAACCACGGTAACAGCAGTATTTCTGCTTGTACAAAAGCGCCACCTTCTGTCAGAGAGTGAATTTGCAATAAAATAGCATTTATATGCGAAGCGCTGCATTGTTTACAGTAGTAACCACGGTAACAGCAGTATTTCTGCTTGTACAAAAGTGCCACCTACTGTCAGAGAGTGAATTTGCAATAAAATAGCCTTTATATGTGCAGTGCTGCTTTGTTTACAGTAATAACCACCATAGAAGCAGTATTTCTGCTTGTTCAAAAGCGCCACCTACTGTCAAAGAGTGAATTTGCAATAAAATAGCATTTATATGTGCAGCGCTTCTTTGTTTACAGGTGTAACCATGGTAACCACTGTATTTCTGCTTGTACAAAAGCACCATCTACTGTCAGAGACTGAATTTGCAATAAAATAGCGTTTATATGCACAGCACTGCTTTTTTATAGTACAAACCACAGTAACAGCGGTATTTCTGCTTGCACAAAAGCGCCACCTACTGTCAATGAGTGAAAAATTTAATAAAATAGTATTTATATGCGCAGTCCTTCTTTGTTTACAGTAGTAAATAATAATGCAATGCTAATTCGTGCGGCCACACAACGGGAAACGTCAATGATGGAGTGAGAACGCTATGTGTTTGAGGACGAGCGAATGGGAATTTTCCTCCGTGCTAAACGCTGGTCTGCACTTCATTCATCACCTGTGCAGGATGATGGGAGGCAGTTTGGCGAGGGAGTCAACACTCGCGATCTCTGTCTTACATAACCGCCTGGAGAGAGATGGAGACATTATTCTCTTCCTCTGAAGGGCCGGCTGTAGAGTACATCTCTTTACTTACAGCAGACAGCTGAAGCAAATGCTTTAGGCTGATGTATAGTGAAAATGCTCATGCGGCGTGGTTGTTTGACATCCGGGCTGGTAAATAAGAAAGCTCTTTGTAGCTTATCTGTTTTGTCTTATTTACCAGACATCAACCATCTATGATGTTCTTATAATTTGTTTACAGTCTTCCCCCTAGTTACCTATTGTAAGTTTGTTGCAAGTTGTTTGTCGATCCTTTTAACCGTCGCTTAGATTTCATGCCCTCATGTTTGTGTTTTATTCTCCACGTGTTTGACTTGAAGATCAGGCCATGGTGTTTTCAGCACGCCAGCCAAGTTTGTAATCCCAGATCCACACCCACATTTACACACTGGTTAGCTAGTCAACACATGTGCATGAGGTAAGAGCACTACGCAGGCATTTACTGTAAACAACACAGCAGAGAGTAATGTTTAGCCTACAAGAGCGTGTTTGGGAATCTGTTTCTTATTTTTCTGCTCCTTCTCCTCCAGCTGCTGCTGATTTATTTTAAATGTATTTTATTTTAAGTTGTAGAATTTGTATTTTGCATTTTTTATTGTACTAATTTTTATTTTGTTCTTTATTCTTTATTTTATATTTATTCTTTACTATTGTTTTAAAAATTGTATAGATTATATATATATATATATATATATATATATATATATATATATATATATATATATATATATGTACATTTTATTTTCATTTTGTTTTGTGTTCTTTGTTGTTCTTCGTTGTTTCTTTTTCATATATATTCATATATTTCATATATATATTTTATTCCTGATTTTCATTTTACCTTTTTTATTCTTTATTTAATTAAATTTTTATTTTGTATTTTATTTTATTTTATTTTTATATTTTAATGTATTTTTTGGTTTATTTATTTTTTATATTTATTTTATTCCTAATTTTCTTTATTTTTTTTCTTTAATTTAGTTGTGTGTGTGTGTGTGTGTGTGTGTGTGTATGTGTGTGTATATATATATATATATATATTATTTTTATTATTTTTTTTTTTTTTTTGTTATTTAAAATGTATTTTATTTTGATATTTAATTTTCTTTATGTAATATTTTTATTTTATTTTTATTTTTTATTCTTTATTTTTTTATTTAATATTTTATTCCTTATTTTTGTTTTACATTTTTCTTATTTATTTTATTTATATATTTTGCTTTATTTTTTTAATATAATTTTATTTTGTTTTTCTATCTTTTATATTGTGTATTCCTTATTTTTATTTTATTTATATTTTTATTTTGCTTTGTTTTTTTATTTGATCTTTTTGTTTTTCTATATTTTATATTCCATATATTTGTTTTACTTATATTTTTATTTTACTTTATTTTTTATTTAATTTAATTTTGTTTTGTTTTATTTTTTTAATTTTATATTTTGTTTTTTTTATTCTTTATTTTCAGATTTATTTAAAAAAAATATATATATATATATATTTTACATTTTTATTCCTTTTTTTAACCTTTTTTATATTCCTTATTTTATTACATTTTCTACAATTTTATTGTATTTATTATATATTTCTTATTTATTTGATGACTTTTCTGCGTTTTTAGACATTTTGAATAGAAGGATCGGTTTGCTACACATTTAGGTAACGAACTCAGGTTGTGTCTCCAACTACATGGGCGTTTTTGTGAGTGTTTCATGCATTAAAACACTGAATGTTCATTTAAGTGACATTAGAGGCGTTCAAGATAAAACCATCTGATGAATTGTATAAACACGTTGATATTAAACATATTTGCACAACATAATCATTTTAGCTTTCCGCAGGGATGGTCATCAGAGATGATTATACTCTAATCATAATCTGATAATAACGAAGCTCGGTGTTGTGATTAAGCCACTTTATCGCCGTAATAACCGAGCGGCTGTTACTGCAAACCCACAGTCGGCTCCAATTTCCCGTCAGCTCTCGGTTAAAACAGTCGGATGAAAGATTGAATCAGTTATGAAATGACACGATTTCATTCGGCATCTCAGAACCAAGAACGGATCGAGAGGAGAATGAGGACGATTACACACGCCGTTACGGTGATTAATATTTGTTTCATGCTCGAGGTTTTCCAGGAATCTGCCCACGTTTCACGAGACGTGCGATTTGCAGATCCGCACACAATGCAGCAAATGAGCTCCATCCGTCAGCGTTTGCGTTTGGTTGCTCTGAGCTGTTATTAACCCCGTCGCCCGCCGCTGACCTCCTCTGCAGTGTCACCGTCGCCAGCGGGAATGAAACTCGTCCCGCTTCTTATTCACTCACACGTACATTCATCTGCTACAAACTGCGTTATGCAACCGTGACAGAGACAGAAACTGTGTGCATGATGTGTTGCAATGCAACTAGTTTGCTTTCAATCACATGCTGTTGCAACTGGTGGTAGATTTGTCAGTGCAAATATGAATGTGAAACAAAATAAATATTACTGTTGTAAAATTTAATTGTTGCAGCAACAATAAAAACAAATAAAAATATATATATATTATATTATTGCAAATGTTCAATGTAGATAACAAAACATATTAAACAAAATAAATATGGAACAAAATATCAAATATTATTGGAAATTATATTACAATAAATACAATATTAAACAAAATAAATATTACTATAAAAACAATAATAATAATGCTATTATAATAATTGTAAATTTTCATTGTAGATAAATAACAAAAAATATTAAACTAAATAAATATTGAACAAGATAAATAAAAATATTAAGCTAAATAAATATTGAACAAAATATTAAATATTACTTTTGTAAAATGTGATTGCAGCATGTAAATAAATACAATATTAAACAAAATAAATATTACTATAACAACAACAACAACAATAACAATAATAATAATAATAATATTGCTATTGTAAATTTTCATTGTAGATAAATAACAAAAAAATTAAACAAAATAAGTATTGAACAAGATGAATAACAAAAATATTAAGTTAAATAAATATTGAACAAAATATTAAATATTACTTTTGTAAAATGTGATTGCCAGCATGTAAATAAATAAAAAATGAAAAATTTAATTGTAGCAACAAAAAAAAAAAAATATTATTATTGCTTATTGTACATTTTTATTGTGGATAAATAAAATAAATATGGAACCGAATATTAAATATTATTGTAAAATTGTATTACAAGCAAGTAAATAAAATATTAAACTAACTAAATATTACTGTAAAAACAACAACCACAACCACAACAACAACAACAACAACAACAACAATAATAATAATAATAATAATAATAATAATAATAATGCTTTTGTAAATTTTCATTGTAATTTTCATTGTAAAAAATAAATAAAAAATTGAAACAAAATAAATATTACTGTAGTAACAATAATATTGTTGATAAATAACCAGGAATATTGATTAACATAAATATTGAACAAAATATTACTATTGTAAAATGTAATTTCAGGTAAGTAAATAAATAAAATAAGATGTTGAACAAAATAAATATTACTGCTATAAAACAATTTTAAAATAAAAAACATAATAATGATAATAATATTGTGGATAAAAATATTAAACAAATGTTGAACAAAATATTACTATTGTAAAGTTTCATTTCAAGTAAATAAATAAATTAATAAATAAACAAAATAACAATAGCAACACAAATCTCACAGCAATTCATAATTGATTCAGTTTGATTATAGCTAGCACACATATTAGTGTTTCTAAATGAAATAGAAGTGTTTCTAAAGATTACCATGAACCATCATGGGCTCAACTTTTATTGCAGTGCATTGTGGGATTCCCTTGTTTCAGTTAGGTCAAAACAACATCCAATCTCACATACTCTGCCTTAAAATACAGCCTAGGTAGGCAACTCACACGCTTTTGGCTACAGTCTACTGTACTTCTCTGAATCATCACTGTCCTGCAAGTCTTACAGTATAATCACTTACTCATTTCAACCACTATTTTGCAATCTGCAAACAGTAAACCGTCTGAGAGGAGGAGCGTTATGTAATGTGTCGACTATTAAACTCATTTATCTTGTTGTAACTGCCCAGGGCTCCCTGAATTACAGCCTGCAGCAAACAAACATTCAGATAAATCTTCTGAGACGGACAGAAGAGTCAGTAAATGACTCCCGATTCACAATCAGATCACAATCAGTGTTATTTAAAGTCGAAAACACGGCTCTTTAGCTTCTTAATGGATGTTTCCTACTCTTGACGCGCACAATTAATGTTTCTCTGAAGATTTACTGTTGGCTTTGGTTGGCTTACATCAGAAAGACGAACGCTTTAAAAATAGACTACATGTAAAGCAATATCCAAAACAGTGTCGAAAACAATGAATATTTCATAGTGGACTCTAAAGCGTGCTGCGCCTGTCACTTCAGTCGTCAAGGACATGTTCATGTTGCATTTTCTTTTCTTTCTTTTTGTATTTTATATGTAATAAAATGCTAGTTGTTCATTACTGTTGTTATAACATTATAGTGTTATTTTTTTTAAAAGTTGATTGTATTTGTTCATTTCAAAATGAACAATACATGGTTATTATGGTTAAAAAAACATTTAATTTTATATTTTTATTAGTAATAGTAGTATTGTTGTAGCTGTTGTTTTTTACTACTAAATATTTTGTATAATATTATAGTATTATTTTATTAAAGGTTTATTATATTTGATATTTTATTTTAGATTATATTTGATATTTTATATATATATATATATATATATATATAGATTTTCCAATATATTTTTTAAATATAATAATAATAATAATAATAATAATAATAATAAACCTTTTTTATTTTGAATTATAAAATTGTTTAATTATATAAGATTAGTTTTTATTATATTGATATATTAATAGTATTATAATTAAATTATTGATATTTTTCATTGCTATAATAATATTATAGTATTATTTTATTAAAGGTTTTTTATATTTGTTAAACATTTTCAGTTCCAAAATAAAATTCTTTAAAAAAAATATAATAATAATAACAATAATTGTTGTTGTTGTTGTTGTTGTTGTTGTTGTTGTTGTTGTTGTTGTTGTTGTTGTTGTTGTTTTTATTAATATAATTTAAATAAGCATGTTTTCAATTATATTTTTATTATATATAATGTACAGTTAGTCATTAAGTAATTACATAAATTTTTTTCATTACTATATATTATTTTATTAAAAGTTCATAATATTTGTTAATTTTAAAATTAACAGTATATAGTTTTTTGGATACATTCATAATATTATACTTAGATTATATTTTTCATTACTTTATATTATTATAATATTATAGTATTGTTTTACTAAAAGTTTATTATATTTGTTAATTTTAAAATGAACAGTAAATAAAAAATGTTGCATTTAACAACAGTTATTATTATTATTAATAATAATAATAATAATAATAATAATAATAATAATAATAAAACATTTTTATTTTGAACTATAAAATTATTTTATATTTATTTATTTATTTATAATATATATATATATATATATATATATATATTAGTTAAATTACAATTACTTAAATTATGAATTACATTATTATTTGTATTATATATTAACTTTAAATTATTACAAAAATAAACATTTTAAATAAAACTAAAATCACAATAATAATAATAATAATAATAATACAATAAAAACTAACTGTATTAATGTATTATAATTTAGAATTAAATTTTTTTAAATAACATATAATGTAAAATTTGTAATATTAATTACATTTTTCATGATATAGTATAACTTTATTAAATGTTTGCATTTATTAATTTTTAAATTAAATAAACTTTTTCGTTTTAATATTTACTTTTTATATTTTATTCAATGTAATCTACATGTTGCTTATATAAAATAAAAAATATTAGTATTTTTTTTTAATATATATAAATTAAAATCTAGTGTTTGTGTCATGGTACAGACAATCTGTGTACATCAACCAAATTATATGCCATTTTAGTGAGAGCAAATCTTAATGAATCTGAAATGACGAAACGCCAGACATTTTCAGCGAAAGACTACAGCAAACAGTGTCACGACGAGCGCTGGATGCGTCTCAGTGGTGTTGCTTTCCCTGCATGCATTGCTGTGTGTTATGAGCGCACAGCTCATTTAGCTTGATTAGTTTGCCGCATATTTCCACTGTGTGCTGAGCAGCTGCTCTCTCTGCAGTCTGCAGGGTGTGATGGGAAACGCGTGTGTCATCATCAGGGTCTGCGGAGGAGTGTTATCTGTTCAACCATCATCTCATGCACAGCTGACAAAGATAAAGTGAATCAGACTCCCAGAATGATTCATTTGAACTGATTCGGTGATGAATGTGATTCATAAATCGCAGGAGGAGGATCTTACAAATCGCTGGCAGAAGTGCTGTAATCTTTGACTAAACCTGCGGAGGAGGACGCTGGCTCCTGTTTAGCAGATTTTACACCGCTGTGACTAAACGGGTCCCACTCCACCTGTTTTTCACAGGAAATCAACATTTCTGATGATTTCTTCCTCTTATTAAGTCACTCGTCGCTTCGACTCACTGAAGAAACTGTCAGAATTATTGTTTCCATTTATTATCCAGACACTTTTGTCACTGAAGCGAATGAATCGTTGAAGAATGGACGTCCCTGTGTTTGTGCACAGCTGAAAATCTTTCCTTTTGGATGCTTTTGCCTAATATATATACAGTTTTGCGCCATTTTTTGACAGTTCATGTTGATTTTAATGTGTGTAAAGTGTAAAACTCTTGCTGTTATCTGATCCGTCTCTGATAACTGCATTTGTCCAGCAGAGGGCATCATTTACCTTTTTATTTGGCTTTTAATCCCATTGGGAAAAACAAAAACAGACCATGGATAGTAAAAAAAAATATTTGATTCCCTATCCTTTAAGCGTTTTATTATTATGTCTAATTTTGTTACTTTGTTTAGCTAATTCTCTGTTTCATAAGGTGTATTTAAATCCATTCATAATTTAATTTGAGTCAAAATCAGTGAAAAAATGTACTAGAAAAGTGCATTTCATATAGGCACTTTGTTTCCCAGAATGCAATACAATTAAACTGTATTTTTGTGTTGTAATATCGGTCTTCTTTAGAATAACATTGTAAGTTTGTCTGATTGAATTTTCAATTATATAATTAAAAATAAAAATATATATATACTTTGAGTGATAAAATTATTTTTAATAATAATAATAATAATAATAATAGTAATGCTAATAATGGAAATAACAATCTGTTAATATATATGATACATTATAATTGTTTTATTAAATGTTATTAATTTGTTAATGTGTAATTTTTAATTATATAATAATAATAACATTTAATAATAATAATAATAATATAATAATAATACATTTTATTATTGTATATTATTAGATTATCATAGTATTTTATTAAACGTTTATGTATGTTATTTTTAAAATTAACAGTAAATATAAATTATATGCTAAAATGAAAAACTATTTCATTGTTTAAAATAAAATGGTAATAATAATAATTTTTTTTAAGTTTAATGTAAATAAACCTTTTTACTTTGAAATAAAATAAAATTGTACAAATTTGTAGTAATATTATATATAAAATTTATTATATTATTATATTATAAAATATTTTAAAAATAATAATAATATTAATTTTAGTATTGTTTTATTAAAAATGTATCATGTATTTTAATTTTAAAATTAACAGTAAATAAAAATGGTTACATTTTAAATATTTTTATTTCCAAAATAAGTTTTTATTATTATTATTATTATTATTACATTTTATTATATTTGTTAAAAGTGATACATTGAATGTTAACAAAACGTTTTATTTTTGAATTACAAAATTGTTTACATTTATATATAATGTAGCTCAAAATAGTTTTTCTTTAGAATTTCTTTACATTTTAATTCACTGTAATTTACATAAAATGCAATAAAGCTGTTTATTTTGAATGATAGAATTGTTTAATTGTATATATGTAACAATTTGTAATATTATTAAATATTTTTAATACTATATATTATTAAATTACAGTATTGTTTTATTAAAAATGTATTATGTATGTTAATTAAAATAAACAGTAAATAAAAATTATTTAATAACATTTTTATTTTAAAAATAAATAATTGACGTTATTATTATTATTATTATTATTATTATTATTATATTTGTTAAAGGTAATACGTTTAGCGTTAACAAAACATTTTATTTTTAATTATGAAATTGTTTACGTTTATATATAATGTAAAAAATTTTGTTTTTCTTTAGAATTTCTTTACATTTTAATCCATTGTAATTCACAAAAAATGCAATACATTTTGCATCACATTGTTGTTGGTTTGACTTTCTTCAAACCCATTCAAAATGTAATTTCGTTCAAAATCAGTAAACATTTATATAGGCAATTAATTTCTCAGTAAGCATTATAATTAAAACTGCATTTAAGTGTATATTATATGTCTGTCTGTGTCTATAAATATCTATCATCCATCCATCCATATGACTTTATCAAGACAAAATTCATTTAATTCAAGTCAAATTCAGAAAATTTCAGAAAAACCACAAGTCGCACACGTTTGTCATCTGTATTTCTACATGTAAAGGTGTCACATGATCTGCATGTGTGCTGCGTGTCCAGATGAGGGCAGTGTTGAGCTGATGTGATGTTGATTTGTGTCTCACCTTCCTCTCAGGACTCATGCACTAACCAAACGCTCTCTGTGTCTCTCTCTTTTGCATGTCCACCTCGACTGCGTCGTCATCTGAGCAGGTAAGACTCTCATTCTCAGTCTGTTATTTAATCCATGAGTATGAATGAGTCTGTATGTATGACAGCAGTGTGATGTGATGAACAGGCTAGTGTGTGTTTTAATGCTGTGTGATTGTAGATTCAGCTCTGATGTGTTTATATGCGCTTTAACAGAAGCTTTGGATCCTAAGGATTGTTTTCAAGAGCACATCCGGTTGTTGTGTGTACGTTTGCGTCTCAACACCTCGGTTTTATGCGCTGTGACCGTCTGACAGCGAGTACGGCTGGTCAGGGATTTGTTGACGTGTTTGTGTGGGTAGTAACAGCTTCAACTGTTGCTGTATTACAGCCTTTGAATGGCTTTTAGATTTAGATCATTTAGATCTCTACATATATGAGAATGTAGTGGTTTAGCTGCATAGAGATGCTTAAAAAGGACTATTATCTGCACTTTTGTGGCATTTGAATAATTCTCTTCTCTAGAAAGGAATAATGCAATCATCTTTTGCTCACCCTCATTGCTCAAAAACTCAAATATTTGGTGTCTTTTCCATGGAAGAAAAAGGACATTTTGAAGAAATTAGTGTAATTTTTTCCATCTTGATTTAGTTTTATGTGATTTTTGTATTTAATTATGATAGTTTTGCTGCTATATGTTTATTTAAAATCTCTCATTGCTCAAAATCTTAAAAATTTGGCATCTTTTCCATGGAAGAAAAAAAAAAAAGATTTTCATTTTTGGGAGAACAGTCACTTGTCCACTTTATTATTTTATTTTATTTATTTTTTTTTTTTATTTATTTTTTTTTTTTTTATTAATGTTTTATTTTATTTTATTTTATTTTATTTTATTTTATTTATTTTGGTCTTGGTTTAGTTTTATGTGATGATTTTTTTTCACTTTCTCCATGACTTTTGTATTTAATCATGATGGTTTTGCTGCTTTGTTTAAGATCTCTCATTGCTCTCTAATTGCTTTTACATGGATGGAAAAAAGGACATTTTGAAGAAATGAGTGGAATAAAAGCAACAAGTTTTAATTTTTTGGGAGAGCTGTCACTTGTCCACTTAATTTAATTTAATTTAATTTAATTTAATTTAATCTTTTATTATTTTATTTTGTTTTATTAATATTTGTATTTTATTTATTTTGGTCTTGATTTAGTTTTATGTAATATTTTTTTCCATTTTCTCTGTGATATTTGGATTTAATCATAGATAGTTGCTGCTGTATATTTAAGATCCCTATATTTAAACCAGCTCACCACACTCAGAAAACCTAGAATTATCCTGGAAATTTCCAGGCCTGGTGAAGTCATGGAAATTTCTATGGTGAATAGACATTTTTCTGGTTTCTCTCAAATATTTCATCAGCTAGATGTTGTTCTTCTGAAGAGCCTTTGTAGAGTAAAGCATTCTTGCAAGCCTTTTTTTTTGTCTTGTGAGTGAATTGTTTTTCATTAATCTGTTCTTTTGCATGTTTTTTTTTCAGTGAATGATTCATTAGTGAATTAGTCTGAATCAGATTAGTTGTTAAAATGAATGGAATTGTCACAATGGAAAATTTAGCACTCAAAACCTTTTTTTTCTTCAGCGAATCTGATTTGTTCATTAGCGAATCAGTCTGAATTTAAATTTTTGTTAGGCATAATTGTCCAGTGTTATATGAATGATTCAATAGCAAATTAGTCTGAATCAGAATGGTTTATGGTTTAAAAACAATCCTTATCCAGTAATCACAAACAATTAGAAACCTGACAATAGTAATTTATTGCTCAAAGAGAATCTGAATGATTTATAACTGAATCAGTGTGAATTAGAACAGTCAAATATTCTTATCCTCTTATTGCGAAAGAATGGAAATGTCAGAATGGTGATTCACCACTCAATAAGTCAATTCTTTTCAGTGAATCTTTTAAATTCATTAGCAAATCACCTTTATCCTGTGTATATGAATGATTCGTCTGCAAATCTGAATCAGAATGATTGTCAAAAATCCTTATCCTGTAATCACAAATGAATGAAAACATCACAATGGACGTTCATTGCTCTAAAAATTTATGAACCTGAATAATTCATTAGTGAATCAGTCTGAATCAGAATGGTTGTCAAAAATCCTTATCCAGTGAATGCAAATGAATGGAAATGTCATGATAGGAATTCATCGCTCAAAAAGTTGATTCTTGCTATGAATCTGAAAGATTCATTGGCGAATCTGAATCATGATGGTTGTTACAAATCATTATCCAGCAATCGCAAATGAATGGAAACGTCACAATGGGAATTAATTTGCTCATTAACTCAGTTCTTTCAGTGAATCTGAATTAATCATTAGCGAATCAGCCTGAATGTAAATGGTTAATAAAATGTATTATTCAGAACTCACAAATGATTAAAAGGCTGACAATGGGAGTTGCTCATAAAGTTAGTTCTTTCAGCGAATCTGAATGATTCATTGGTGAATCAGTCTCAGTCAGAATAGTTGTCAAAAATCTTTATCCAGTAAACGCAAATGAGTGGAAATGTCACAATGGGAAATCATCGCTCAAAGTTGTTTTTTGCTATAAATCTGAATGATTCATTAGCGAATCAGTATAAATCAAAATGGTTGATAAAATGTATTATTCAGCAGTCACAAATGAATATAAACCTGACAATGGGAGTTGCTCATAAAGTCAATTCTTTCAGCGAATCTGAACGATTCACCAGTGAATCAGTCTGAATCAGGATCTCTATTCAGTAATTGCAAATAAGTAGAAATGTCACAATGGGAATTCATCGCTCAAAAAGTTAGGTCTTGCTATAAATCTGAATGTTTCATTAACGAATCAGTATGAATCAAAATGGTTAATAAAATGTATTATTCAGCAGTCACAAATAAATATAAACCTGACAATGGGAGTTGCTCATAAAGTCAATTCTTTCAGCAAATCTGAATGATTCACCAGTGAATCAGTCTGAATCAGAATCTCTATTCAGAATCTCTATTCAGTAATAGCAAATAAATAGAAATGTCACAATGGGAATTCATCGCTCAAAAAGTTGGGTCTTGCTATAAATCTGAATGTTTCATTAACGAATCAGTATGAATCACAGTAGTAGTTAAAAATTATTATCCAGCAGTCACAAATTAATAGA
>CM065128.1:35943374-36308374 GCA_033026305.1 Cirrhinus molitorella
GTCATTGCTTGTGGAGAGACGTCAGGGAACAGAACTGTTGGCAGTTTATCATGGATGAGAGCCAGTGAAGGCAGTTTAGACATACATACACACTCTCTCTCTCTCTCTCTCTCTCTCTCTCACACGAGTGTGTTGTGTAAGTCGCACCGATCTCTGCTGGATTTATCGTGAAGCGCTCACCTGCGGTAAGTGTGTATGCATTGCATATATAAATGTGTGTCTTCACCTGTATCTCATCATAATTAATTTCACAATCATACTGTATGTGTGCCACTTCGGTTTTTGGGGGTGTTTAATGATGTTGGCATCCTATCTTGTGTGTTATATTTGACTTAGATGTAGAGAAGCTCTGTGTTTCTGGCTGGCTGAGCTTTTGGAAAGAGGATAATGATTTTTGGTCACTGTCGATATGAAATGTCCCTCTGTGTTTCTCTATAACTGAGACTCAGAGGAGGGCAAAAGCACTGCCTTGCTTTCATGACTGATGGATTGATGTAGAACTTTCACAGGCTTATGGATTACCCGGATAGATGCTCGCAAAGGAGGTTTTTTATTTATTTTTTTATTCATAAGTTCTGCCGTCGCTTTTTAAGAAGCGCTCTTGAAATCCACTCGGCTCCTGTGTGCAGAAACCATCTAGAGAGAAAGATTCATCAGCCCTGGAATGAGGATAGTGAGGCGCTGACTGTGTTCCCAATAGCATACTCGCATGCTACCATACTGAGATTCTGCCGGTTGGTACAGTAGTATGCATAATGCAAATTATGCAAAGAACGTCAGGTTTGCCAAAACAGAGCTGGGTACTTTTTCCCAGCAATACAATTCTCTAGATATTTCCTGGAATTCCATTTTCCTGAAGTTTTCAGCTTTTTTCTGGATTACTGGATTTCTGGATTTTTTTTATTTTTATTTTTTTTATTGGGCTGCCACAATGGAATAAATCAGTTATTGAATTTATTATTATTATTATTATTATTATTATTACTACAAAATATAAAATGCTAAATAACATTTTTATTTCCCACTGGGAAAAGTTTTGCCAAAAGTGATGATTCTTTAATGTTGTTATTTTAAATTTAATCATAATTCTATGATTTAATTTACAATTAAATTATTATTATTATTATTATTATTATTATTAAAAATGCTAAATAATTTTCTTTCCATTGGCCAACATTAATGAAAAACATTAATTTAATTTAATTTAATGAATCAGTAATTTAATATGTTGTTGTTGTTGTTGTTCAAATATTGTTGTAATTCAAATATGATTTTCTAATTGGACATGGGCAGGCATTTATGAAAATGATTAGTTATTTAAATTAATTGAAATTTAATAAAATAGTAATTTATTTAGTAATATATAAATAAACTTATTTATTTGGATTATTATTATTATTATTATTATTATTAAATAAATCAAATGCTTATTTTTTTCCCATTTGGGTAGTTTAATTTGTAATTTTCCCATATAATAGTTTAATTTTAAACTATTATATATTTAGTATATTATTATTATTATTATTATTATTATTATTTAATAAAAATAGTAAATACTTTTTTTCATTGGCTACTGAAATTATTACTAAAATACACATGATTAATTTAAATGAATACAATAGTAATTTAATTCTAAATAATAATTATTATTATTAAGTCATACAAATGTTTTTTTTTTCTCGGTTGGACTGGCATTTATGAAAATGATTATTCATCTAAATTTATATGAATAAATTAGTAATGTAGTTTGCTATTATTATTATTATTATTGTTGTTATTATTATTACTATTATTATTAAATGAAATAAATGCTTTTCCCCCCCTCTGGGTCGCAAAAAATTATGAAATTTAAATCAATGAAGCAGTAATGTAATTTTTAATTATTATTTATAAATGTATTTAATGTATTAAGATTATTATCAAAAATAATGTGAAATATGCCCAATATGCCCAATATGTTTATTGACGCACAATACACAATATACGTTTTGAATACTATTAAAATAGGAAAAAAAAGTTTATACTCTGTGCAGTAAGCAATTATTCAGAATTCTGTTGCGTGCATAGCCATACTGACAAGTATGCATTTCATTGTGATCATTTCCCAGCATGCATCAGCCTTCAGTGAGTCTGTAAAGCCCTTCAGGGTCCTTGATTCTTGCCTGTATAGAGACCCATTATGCAGTTCAGCAGTGACTCACAGTAAGACTTCAGCGCGAGTAACAAGCACGCACATTAAAACATAAGAAGTGTGTGTCAAAAGCACTGGCATACATGTGCATACGAGCATGTAAACACATACTTAAAGTTGCAGAGATGTGCCGTTCACAGTTTATCATTATATAACATCAGAAACCAGTCCAGCGCTCGATCTTCCTCTCGTCTCCCAGAGGAAATCTCGCCCTATCTTACAGAGCACCAAGTGTATGGAGTGAATTTTGTGCCAGTATTCATCAAACAAATCCACCGTTTTGCAAACAAAGACAATCTTGCTTTCAGCTAATCAATCATGTTAACAACTTTACAGAACTTATTGTGAATTTCACTGACATTTTAGTAGGGTTGTTTTGTGAAAACATCTAAATGGTTAATTATAAAATAGTAAGACAGAAACTCACCTGTTCCCCACTCATGTTGGTATTCCCTGAAAAGGTAAACGGGTGTTTCAGGTCTCGGGAGACTAGCGTAAATTGACCAACAGGGCCATCTGCTGTTTTTGGAAAAAGGAAGTTGCTCAATTGCATTTACCTCTATACCTCTGCATTTTCTCTCAAATAGAGTTTTGTATTTGCAAATCACTTTGCATTTGTTTGAAGGTCAAATTTTCCTTTGCAAATCAGATTGCATCAGTTTGTTTGCAAAACGCGGGATTTGTTGTTTGAATATTGGCACAAAATTCACTCCATACCAAGTTCGACTGACACGATCAGCATATTTGTGTTTGTGAAATGTTTGAACTAATCAATCATATTAACAACTTTAAAGCACTTATTGTGAATTTCACTGACATTGTAGTATAGGGTCGCTTTGTGAAAACTGAGTCTGAGGCAACCGAGTCTCACAGTTGTAACACAATAAATATATTTGTCCATACCTCTGCATTTTCTCTCAATTAGAGTTTTGTATTTGCAAATCACTTTGTTTTTGTTTGAAGGTCAAATTTTCCTTTGCAAATCAGATTGTGTTTGTTTGCAAAACGCTGAATTTGTTTGAATATTGGCACAAAATTCACTCCATACTCGGCAGACCAGTGTAAATTGACAGACAGTTTTTGGAAAAAGAAAGTTAGTCAATTGCATTTGTGAGAAAATCTGCCTGCACGCATTTGTGAGAAAATCAAGCTAAGTTTCCTCACAAAAAGGCAACGGAGTCTCACAGTTGTAATACACAACACAAATATTTGTCCATACCTCTGCATTTTCTCTCAAATATAGTTTGTATATATGAGTTTTTCTTTGTAAACCAGATTGTTTGTTTGCAAAACGCTGGATTTGTTTGATGAATATTGGCACAAAATTCACTCCATACAAGTGCGACTGACCCGATCAGCATTTCTGTTTGCTAATTTTTTTAACTAATCAATCATATTAACAACTTTTAAAACAATTATTGTGAATTTCACTGACATTGTAGTATAGGGTCCAAGGCAACTGAGTCTCACAGTTGTAACAAACAATAAATATATTTGTCCATATCTCTGCATTTTCTCTCAAATAGAGTTTTGTCACTTTGCGTTTGTTTAAAAGCCTAACTTTTCTTTGCAAATCAGATTGTGTATTTTTTTTTTTTTGATGAATATTGGCACAAAATTGACTCCATACTGTTACCCATCCCATCCACAATATATTCAGCTCACGTTACGCAGCCTGAGGGATTTTCAGGTTTTCAACGGCAGCTTCTGTTTGCCTAGTTCCTTAAATCTGACTAATTATAACATCTAGCGACCCGACACACAAAGGGAAAGCATCACCTATTGAGAAGGAAATAACAAGCTGCGTGTTAGTCAGCGCTAACGGTAAATTGCAGCCCACTCCTTTGTAAAGTGATCAACGCGCACCGCTGTCCGTCTGCCGTGTGGAGACGGCGGCAGAAGCGGCTAATGAGACGTCGGATGGGCGCAGGTGCGGCGGAGACGGTGAGCTCATTCTGTCTCTCTGGAGGCTCGCGCTAAACTGCTGTTTGCTCTGGAGTTAGAAAAGTTCGATGGAAATCAGGCCAGATATATAAGGCCTGTTATTCTTGCATGCTCATTTTGTGGTGAGGAGGGGAGGTTTGTGGAAGAATAATGACGCCTGGATTGAATTCGGGTGGAGACGGCATGGCTTAAACCCTGTATTTTGTGCATTATTTTGATACTCAGGACATTTAAGACTAAGTAGACGTGGAGATTGTTCCAGAGGGATCATGATGCCCGTCTCAAAGACCAAACTGTGGGATGAAAACATTGTGGAGTGGCGCATGCGCACCAAGGTTATTACAGTTTCTCACTTTTATTTATTTATAAATGAATGATTCTTTTTTATTTATTGTTATTTAAGCATTTTTTTTACATTTAAATAACAATTTCAGTGAACACTGAAAATGTGGCTTGACAAAACTAGCTTTTGCAATTATTTAATTGTTTTTATTTTTAGTTTTCCTTTAATATTAATTATGAATAATAATAATAATAATAATAATAATTTTATTTTATCTTTTTACTTTTATTTTAAATATTCATTTAACGTTTAATTACAATTGTATTAAATTCCTTACATTTGATTTTATTTGATTTTATTTGATTTTATATTCCTTTATTTTATCTTTTCACTTTTATTAAAAAAATATTTATTAAAAAATTAAAAATGATGCTTATTGCTTTTTTCAAAGTGGTGGATGTTTATTTTTAAGTTTACTTTTTTGCTTAATTTAAATTGACTGTTCATTTATTTTATTTTTTTGTATTCTTCTGTATTGTTTACTATAATTATTATTATTTTATCTTCACTTTTATAAAAAAAAGTCATTAAATTAAAATGTACACACATATTTTTATACTTACTATTATTTAAAAAGTTTGTTTTTAAGTTTAGTACTTTTGTACTTAATTCAAATTGACTTTAATTATTTTTGTGTATTTTTCTTCTTCTTATTATTATTTTACATTTAATATTTTTATTTAATCTTATTTTATTTCACTACTAATTTTATTTCAATTTGGCTTGACAAATTAATTTTTTATCTTGTTAAAAGTTACCTTTATTGCAGTTAAATGAATTTCTTTGAATTTTAATTCTATTTTCTGTTTGCGGTCTCAACTGAATTGGAAATTGAAAGAAAATTTTAATTAAGAAAATAAATTGGAATTTAAAAGCATTGTTAATTCAATCTATATTTTTAGTTTAGTTCTCTTTAGATTTTTAGGGTACCTTTATTTTCTTGTAACATATTTTATTTATTTATTTATTTTTGTTGTTGTTTATTAGGGCTTCCAAAAGTTACTGCGCTGGTATTTAAAAATATGTAATCATGTTAAACTTCTCAGTACAGATTTGCTTGTTTAATTCAGGCGGGTTGAAAAGGTTAGTTTTATGATAAATTATTAGTTTTCTTCTCAGATTCTTGAGGGGAAGTTGCTTTAGAAGTATTTTTTTGTCCTCTAACCCAAAACACTATAAGCAAGTCACACTTGGATTGTATGTTGAGGAGCCGCATGTGTGGAGGAATAATGATGTTACCACTAATTATGGGTAGAGAATGTGGTGTGGAGACTGAGCCTGTAGGAGCCCAATATGTTCTCAACAAGCCAAAGTCAGATGTGAGTGAGCAGTGTTTTCTCTGCTGTCGGGCAGGATTTGTCCAAGCTGCAGCAATCGTGCGTTCGCTCTTGTGAAAACGTTATTGTGCTCAGTGGCTGTTGCCTCACGCGTGAAGCGCAGCGGCCGTCCTCACGGCGGCTCTGAGAGCTGTGTTCATGTGAAATGAGCTGGAGTTTGACCATCAGCAGACACACACTCAGGATTACACACCATCCTCAACTCAAAACTATACAACTATACAATATCTATCTATCTATCTATCTATCTATCTATCTATCTATCTATCTTGTTCCATCCATCCATCCATCATTCTATCATTCTACTGTTCTATCATTCTATCCATCCATCCATCCATTGTTCTTTCATTCTATTATTCCATCCATTTATCCATTTATCCATCCATCGTTCCATCATTCTATAATTTTATCCATCGATCGTTCTGTCATTCTATCATCCATCAATCCATTCATCGTTCTATCATTCTGTCCATCGTTCCATCCATCCATCATTCTTTCGATCTATCATCCATCCATCCATCGATCGTTCTGTCATTCTGTTGTTCTATCCATCCATCGTTCTGTTGTTCTTTCGTTCTATCCATCCATCCATCATTCTATCATTTTATCCATCTGTCATTCTTTCGTTTTATCATCCATCCATCCATCCATCATTCTATCGTTCTTTATCGTTCCATCTATATATCTGTCTTTCTATCGCTTATTCTATCTGTTGTTCAGTCTGTTTTATCTATCATTCTATCCATCCATCATTCTATCATTCAATTTATCATTCTATCATCCATCGTTCTATCATTCTACGTATCGTTCTATTGTTCCATCCAGCCATAGTTCCATCATTCTATCATTCCATCCATCCATCCAACCATCCATCGTTCTATCATGCTGTCTATTGTTCCATCCATCCATTGTTCTTTCATTCTATCCATCCATCCATCGTTCTTTCATTCTGTCTATCATTCCATTCATCCATCGTTCTTTCGATCTATCATTCTATCCATCCATCATTCTATCATTCAATTTATCATTCTATCATCCATCGTTCTATCATTCTACGTATCGTTCTATTGTTCCATCCAGCCATCGTTCCATCATTCTATCATTCCATCCAACCATCCATCGTTCTATCATGCTGTCTATTGTTCCATCCATCCATTGTTCTTTCATTCTATCCATCCATCCATCGTTCTTTCATTCTGTCTATCGTTCCATCCATCCATCGTTCCGTCGTTCTTTCGATCTATCATCCATCCATCCATCGTTCTATCATTCTGTCTATCATTCCATTCATCCATCGTTCTTTCGATCTATCATCCATCCATCCATCCATCCATCCATCCATCCATCCATCCATCGTTCTGTCATTCTGTTGTTCTATCCATCCATCATTCTGTTGGTTTTTCGTTCTATCTTCCATCCATCCATCCATCATTCTATAATTTTATCCATCTGTCATTCTTTCGTTATATCATCCATCCATCCATCGTTCTATCTTTATCGTTCCATCTATATATCTATCTTTCTATCGCTTATTCTATGTTGTTCAATCTATTGTTCTATCTATCATTCTATCCATCATCATTATATCATTCAATTTATCATTCTATCCATCCATCGTTCTATCATTCTACGTATCGTTCTATTGTTCCATCCAGCCATCGTTCCATTATTCTATCATTCCATCCATCCAACCATCCATCGTTCTATCATGCTGTCTATTGTTCCATCCATCCATCGTTCTTTCATTCTGTCTATCGTTCCATCCATCCATCGTTCTTTCGATCTATCATCCATCCATCCATCGTTCTATCATTCTTTCTATCATTCCATCCATCCATCATTCTTTCGATCTATCATCCATCCATCCATCCATCGTTCTGTCATTCTGTTGTTCTATCATCCATCATTCTGTTGGTTTTTCGTTCTATCTTCCATCCATCATCCATCATTCTATAATTTTATCCATCTGTCATTCTTTCGTTATATCATCCATCCATCCATCGTTCTATCGTTCTGTTTATCGTTCCATCTATATATCTATCTTTCTATCGCTTATTCTATGTTGTTCTATCTATTGTTCTATCTATCATTCTATCTATCATTCTATCCATCCATCATTCTATCATTCAATTTATCATTGTCCATCCATTGTTCTATCATTCTACGTATCGTTCTATTGTTCCGTCCAGCCGTTGTTCCATCATTCTATCATTCCATCCATCCATCCATCCATCCATCTTTCTGTTGTTCCATCCATTTATCTATCACTCTATCTATCATTCCATCGATCTATCTATCCATTCATCGCTCTATCATCTATCTATCTGTCTGTCTGTCTGTCTGTCTGTCTGTCATTCTATCTATCATTCGTTCTATCCATCCATCCATCGTTCTATCATTCCATCCATTTATCCATCCATCGTTCTATCTGTCCATCCATCTATTGTTCTGTCATTCTATCTGTCCATCGTTCTATTCTATCTATCAATCTATCACTCTATTGCTCTTTTATCTATTCTATCTTTGTATCATTCTATCATTTTAAATTCAGCATTTGAATTGGAGTTTAAAAACAGCTCTGGTCCCATCATGCAAATGAGGCTGAAAGTGTTTTCGTGAATCTGAGCTCCCAGGTGCTTTTCTTTTAAGCATGCATGTCTTTAAACTGTCTTTAAATATCCCGAAACATCCACCGGCCTCCCTGCCGTGATCCGGAGGGACGCCAGACTTAGCGTAACGTGGGCATTTCAAAGCACCCTTTCCCCGCCTTTCATTTCTCAGCTTACTCCGTCCATATTCTCCACTCTGTCAGAAGGTTTTAGCGCATTAGGGGTGGTATGTAGCCATTCGCACCCCTGTCAGACCGTCTGAAAGCCTCAGTGGGACGTAGACCGAGGGAGGAGAGGTCGACAGCCAGGCAAGGTGAGCGCAGCGCTCGCATCGCAATCCTCCGCTGAATTCTTGCTTTGTTTTTTCCCTCTCATCAGCGATAAAAGCGCAGAGACGAAACTCACGCGGAGTTCAGATATTTCCCCAGAGCCCGAGGGAGAACAGCGCTTCCCTCGCCAACAACAAAGGCAACGAACAGCAGCGTCTTTAACAGAAACATCGTTTAAAATCTCGCCCGTTAATTGAGCCGTTGAGGGAGATGTTGCCTGTCTGGAAGGATTTACATAAGTGAAGGGAAACGTTCGACACTTTGGGTCTTTTTGATTTCGGGTTCTCGGTCCCAGTCGCCTCCTACAATAACACACTCATCCATCAAGTCGTAATTGCTAATATTGGCCGACCGTGTTATTAATATCATGGCGCCGCGGATCATTTTTTCAGCCGTGAGGATATTACAATGCCAAGCCTCATGAAATGCACGCTGATACAAATCTAGATGGCCTTTATGTAATCGCTTATTGCAGCGAACCGGCTTTTATTGCCTGGTGGTGCAAAATTCACCGAGGGACAAAACGGTTGCATCACGTTCGCTTAAATGCTGCATCACCGCTCAAACCAGGCTGACACCAAGATACGTGTTTCTTTTTGCAACCGCTCGGCTCTCGAGACAGTAATTGGTGTCAGATTCGGTAATGCGACGGGATCAATGTGTTGCATCAATAATTCACATCTCCTTTTTAAGCCGTGATTGATGCACGCTTGACAAACAACATGCGTTGGTTTTGCATACGCTGTCGGGTATCAGTGTCACTCGGTGCACATCACAGGTAGTCAGATCTGTCGGGATCCGTTCCACAAGCCTGATCTAAGTCTTGTCCCCACTTTCCGAGACTGTTCTCCTTTCATCTCGCAACTAGTAGAGGCGTCTTATCAGCGGCTCTGGCGAGGCGCCCTTCTCCAATCTGTCTCTCTAATCTCTTCGGCCTCTGTCGTATCAACTCTCTCCTCTGTGGATTTTCCTGCCCTTCTTTTCCCAAATTACTGGGAAGGCACAAACAGAAGCTGTCGATTTCCTCGTATTTAATTAGTGTCGAAAAACACGTCTTAATCCTGATCTTTCGGGGGGGTCAGTGAGTTGCGAGCTGATGGATTCCTTCAGACTTGATTTTCTATGCTAGATGTGTCTGTAACATAAGTGCCTGCACTTTAGTGTTTTTTTTTTTAGTTTATTGCTCCCTGAGGGTGAATTGGGGTGCGAAGACAGAAGCCGCATTAAACGTAAATTGCTCATAAAGCACCACCATACATCCACATAGTGCAATCAAATGAAGCGTAAAGTGAGGAATAAAGGTCTAATATGCGGTAATGCCAATATCCTAACATGATTTACACAAGTAGGACACGATCCTGGATGAGCATCCCTGCTTGTCATTTATCTACTGCGGCCTTAGGTTTTTCAGTTTAAATGCAATATAAACCGACGCTCACAAAATAATATAAACATGCATATCTGCATTATATTGTAGCATTTAAACTATTGTCGTTTTGTGCATTAGTGGTGGTGATTTGACTCTTTCTGCAAGTTAGATTGCACCTGTAGGTCTTTAAGTTTGTTTTGAATCATTCACTTAAATTTGAGTGGTTCAGCAACACTGTTTCAATTATGAATGGAACATGTGATTATCTTTGAATCATTCGCTTAATGATTCGTTTAACAGCATTGATTCATTAAGGAATGAAACAAGTGATTCTTTTTTGAGTCATTTAAGTCCTTCAACTTTCGATTAGTTCAACAACACTGATTCATTTGTAAATGGAACAAGTGATCGACTTTGTGAATGAGTAATTTGAATCATTCACTCAGTCGATTCAGCAACATTTATTTATTCAGGAATGAAACAAGTGACTTCATGAGTGAGTCATTTTTGTAATTCACTCAATTGATTAATTCATCAGCACTGATTAATTCATTCAGTGAGTCTTTTTGACTGAGTCTTTTGAATCATTCACTTATTGATTATTATATTTTTTTTTTTTTGACAATTTATTCATTAAGAAATTCAACAGATGATTATTTATGACTGAGTAATTGCAATCATTCACTAAGTTGGTTTATTCAACACAGATTGATTCATGAACAAAACGAGTGACTGTATTTTTGAGTCATTTAAGTCCTTCACTAATTTGATTAGTTCAACAACACTGATTCATTTGTGAATTGAACAAGTGAATGGCTTGTGAATGAGTGTTTTGAATCATTTACTCAACCGATACTTTATTTATTCAGGAATGAAACTATGTGTGTATACAAGTGACTATTCATGAGTGAGTCATTTTAGTAATTCGCTCCATTGATAATGATTTGAGTGAGTCTTTTGATTCATTTATTTAACGATTTGTTCAACAGAATTGAATCATTAAGGAATCAAACAAGTGATTCTTTATAAGTCATAGGAGTCATTCACTAAGTTGATTTATTCAACACAGATTGATTCAGGAACAAAACAAGTCTTTGAGTGATCAGCTTTGTGATTTGAGTCTTTTAAATCATCCACTCAATTTGAATCATTCACTCAATTTCACTCAACAGCACTGATTTATTCAGGAATGAAACAAGTGACTATTCGTGAGTGAGTCATTTTAGTAATTCACTCACTTGATTCATTCAGCAACACTGATTATTTCATGAATGGAACATGGTTGTCTTTTTGAGTGAGTCTTTGATTCATTTAATGATTTGTTCAACAGATTTGAATTGTTAAGGAATCAAACAAGTGATTCCTTATGACTCAGTTATAGGTTATAAACGGTACAGATTCATTCAAGAACAGAACAAATTATTGTCTTTGTGATTCTTCAGAATCATTCCCTCAGTTTTTTTCGAAACCTGGAATGAGACACGTGACTATTCGCGAGCGAATCATTTGATTTGTTGACTCAGTTGATTTGTACAAAAGAACTGATTCATTCAGAGACAAAACAAATGGCTATCTTTTATAAATCTTGCGCTATTTGTTTAGCAGAACTGATTTATGAATGAAGCAAGTCTTTTGAATTTGTTAACACTGAATCATTGACTCAACTGTTTGTTCAAAACACTAAGTCGTTCATGCACTGTCTTCACGAGATTGAATCATTCACTGATCTGAATTCATTCGGGACCAAAACAGCTGACTGCCTTTATGCAGGAGTCATTGAATTATTCACACAGCTGACTCGTTCAAAAGCATTCATTCAGGAGCAAAATGAATTTAGTTGTATTTGTTGTGTGTGTGCATTGAAAGAATCGTTATGCTACCAAATACTCCACTTGTCCAATTAGGGTTTATGTAGCTTGCAAGCATTCATTCACCTAATCCCATCCGCATTTCCATCCAATCTGTAAAGCAGAAAATCCACGCGGTCAACCCTCCATGACTGGATTCAGCAGAGCTGTGGCCAATCAGCTTACGATTACACACTTCAGACCCTTGAGCAAGAAAACAGAGGCCGTTTCAGATGCACGGATGGCATCGAGAGTCTGGCTCCAGGGTTTAGTCTTAATGGACGTGTCATGTTAACGGTGTATGACCCCGCTAGCAGGCGGTGAATGACTTACATAATAATACTTTTTGATTCAGTGGCAGATCTCGACAAGGCCGTTGCGTGTGTATGACAGCCTTGTGCAGCGGCACACAATGGGCCGTTTTTTGCGGGGCGCAGCACAATGTCACACTCGGAGTGCAGCACATGGCAGTCAGCAGCACACAATTACGCTGCACAGATGAGCTCTCACTCTCCATCACGCTGAGCGGCCTCATTCTTTCACCAAGCCTGGCCTCTCCAGACCCTTCGAGCGAGCTCTTTTCATCGCTGGGAGTCAGTGCTTGTGAGTTACTGCTGCGGTAATAGAGGAAGACCTGTCAATATACAATCTAACACATGCCTTTTCTGCCCTGGATCCTCTGTGTCAGCGAACGGACACACGCATATTCACTAATGTGCCCCAGATATTCAAGACTGCCTCAGTAGACACTGTTAGATATTTTATATTTTATAAAATCATAGTACATGCAATATAGTGTCTACAGTCACATTTTGGGAGTTGGGAGTAAATCTGTAACTATACAGAGCTATAATATAACATTATGAAATAAAAGCATAATTAAAACAAAAAAAAAAACTCTATTGAGGCACTTTTAAACACTCCTAATCACTCCCAAAATGTGACTGTATACACTATATTGCATGTTGATATGATTTTATAAATAGCAACTATAAGTGACATTTTAATGTTTTATTCTGAAAATAAATAAATAAATAAATAAAAGTAAGCCCAGATGTTATTTACATCGTTTGGCTGAAATATTCCGTTTATTTATTTATTTATTTACTTACTTATTTACTATAAAAATAGCAACTATAATAGACATTTGACTTTTTGATTTTGAAAATAAAAATGAATGGAATGAATGAATGAATGGAAGTAATCCCAGATGTTATTTGCATCCAGTTTGGCTGAAATGTTACATTTATTTATTTATTTATTTATTTATTTATTTATTATAAAAATAGCAGCTATAATTGACAGTTGACTTTTTGATTTTGAAAATAAAAAAAATAAAAGCCCAGATGTTATTTACATCCATTTGGGTGAAATATTACGTTTATTTATTTATTTATTTATTTATTATAAAATAGCAAATACAATTGGTGTGACTTTTTGATTTTGAACAATAAATAAAAATAATAATAATTAATAAATAAATAAAAGCGCAGATTTTTTTACATCCAGTTTGACAATTTATTATTATTATTATTATTATTATTATTATTATTTACTTATTTATCTTTTTATTAAAAAAATAGCAACTATAATTGACATTTTACTTTTTGTAAGTAAATAAATAAATAAATAAATAAATACATAAATAAATAGAAGTAAGCCCAAATGTTATTTACATCCAGTTTGGCTGAATTATTTTATATTATATTATATTTTTTAATTTATGTTTTTAATTATATAAAAATATGAGCAAAAATCTACATTGAAAATATACATTCAATATATTTATTTATTTATTTATTTATTTATTATTTAAATATTTTTTTTTGCGTCACTATTCTCTTATATTGTTCACTTGTAGAGTTTGAACTGTTTTTGAATTCTCAGTTTGCCTTGATGATTTATTATTCAGTGATTATTCAGAGTTTAACTGCAGTATTTCAGCCATCTTGCCGTCCTTTATAAAGCAGTTAAAGATATTGCTAGGAACATTATGATTTGCAATGCTGCACCGTTTTTCATTTCTGCATTTATCTTTCTAGTTGTAGGGTGACATTGAAATGTACATAAATCTAAATGAAACTGTGAGCTATGGTGCTGTTACTGTTGCTTTCTTGCCTTTAAAATATTGTTTTTAGTGGGAAAATCTACGAATAATGCGGTGATTTATTCTTAAAAACAGATCCTCATATGAGGATGAACATTAAGCACTGCTTGAGAACAGCTGGCGTTTAGTCAGACCATTAACACCGGTTGTTTAGTAGCGCTTAGCTGTGTATTTAAGTGTTTAGTAGAAGAAAAATATAGGCTTTTTCTTCACATATGACTTAGTGTGCATGTTTAGGATGGGTGGATTATGGGTAATGCATCTCAAGATGGTACCAATGTAAAGTCTGGCCTAAATAAAAGCTCTCTCCTCGAGTTTTAACAGCGGAAAGTTAGTGACTTTCCGTTCTGGCTGTAGAAGACTATTACCTAACTAAATGGTTATTGCACTTTTCAGGATGGGAATGTGGACTCACGATGATCATAATGGACACGGGCACTCATGCTGAACCTGTTTGTGAAACCTTTTGTGCTCCCAGACTAATATATATGATTGCAGTCTGTTGCTTACAGACGTCTGAGAGGAAATGGCATATTTGGGCAGCGCCAACTCATTATTTAAATATTCGTCTGCTCACGAGATGCAAATGAAGTCCATTAGCGAGCGATTGAACAGACTCTGATTGACACCCTGAACTTGAGGAGCGGTCGGCAGGTTTTAATTATGAAGTGCGAATGTGGTCCGAAGGCAAAGTTGACAAAATGGTTATGCTATTACAATGTATTACATTTCCTGCTCTAACCGATCATTATTTTGTTCCGGGGGCAATTTTGCAACTGTATCTGTGAGATATGGGCTGTTTTGCGAATTACTTTTACATTCTCCTCGCTGTAGGTCACCGTGGATGGCGGTGATTGATTAATCAAGTGTTTGACGAATTAAAAATACACCTTTGACAGGCCCTGCTGAAATTTTGAGTAACATTATGGCACTTTTGCCTCATTAATCATTTGTCTGCCCTGCAGGGCTTTAGTGTGTGAATAAACCGGTCGTGAATGTGACACAATACTAATTTGCAGCAATAATTTAAAAACTAGTTACCATTTACGACAGTGAAAGATTCATGTGTCCTGCATGTAACGAGAAACACCATGTGAGTCACGATTTGTGATTCGTAAACAAATGACTCATGTGAACAGATTCTTTTTAATGAATCAGTCAAGATGATTAAGCGGACTCACTAATAAGTGGTTTGAATCAAACTCCATTAGTGAGTCATTCAGAGTTGTTCCTGAGTTTACAACGGACTCCCCTCACTGAATCATGAATCATTTGTCGACACTGCAGGGCTTTAGTATGCGACTAATATGGATGCAAATGTGACAAAATACAAATAGACCAAATTTGTGTCTCTAAAAAAAATTTACAACAGTAAAAGATGCACATGTGTCCTGCACGCAACAACGGAACGAGCCGCGACGTCTGACTTATGAACAAATGACTCATTTGAACAGTTTCTTTTTAATGAAAATGAAAATTCACCACTCAGCCTTAAGCTCACTCGTAAGTGGTTTGAATCGGACTCAGTTAGTGAGTCATTCGGAGCTGTTATTGAGTTGAGTCCCTCACTGAATCATTTGTTGACACTGCAGGGCTTCAGTATGTGACTAAAATGGATGCAAATGTGACAAAATACAAATAGACCAAATATTGTGACCAGTAAAAGATGCGAAGTGTCATTCATGCCATAACGGAATGAGTCACAACAAATGACTCGCATGAACAGATTCTTTTTAATGAATCAGTCATGAAAATTCACCACTCAACCTCAAAATTACTCTTAAGTGGTTTGAATCGGACTCAGTGAGTCATTCAGAGCTGTTATTGAGTTTACAACTGACTCCCTCAATGAATCATGAATCATTTGTCAACTCTGCAGGCCTTCAGTAATGTGACTAAATACAAATTTGCGACAAAATGGGAAAAAAAGTTACCATTTATAACAGTGAAAGATGCATGTGTCCTGCACGCAACAATGGAACGAGTCGCGATGTCTGATTCATGAACAAATGACTCACATGAACAATTAATTTAATGGATCAGCCTTAAGCTCACTTATAAGTGGTTTGAATCTGACTCAGTTAGTGAGTCATTCGGAGCTGCTATTCAGTTTACATCTGACTTTCTCAATCATGAATCATTTGTCGACTCTGCAGGGCTTCAGTATGTGACTAAATACAAATTTGCGACAAAAATGTTACCATTTATCACAGTGAAAGATGCACACGTGTCCTGAATGCAATAACAGAATGAGTCGCGACGTCTGATTCATGAACAAATGACTCACATGAACAGATTATTTTTAACAAATCATTTGTCAACTCTGCAGGGCTTTAGTATGTGACTAAACACAAATATGTGACAAAAATGGAAAAAAGTTACCATTTATAACAGTGAAAGATGCACGCAACAACGGAACGAGTCGCAATGTCTGATACATGAACAAATGACTCACATGAACAGATTCTTTTTAATGAATCAGTCATGAAAATTCACCACTCAGCCTTAAGCTCACTCGTAAGTGGTTTGAATCTGACTTAGTGAGTCATTCGGAGTCGTTATTGAGTTTACAACTGACTCCCTCACTGAATCATTTGTTGACACTGCAGGGCTTCAGTATGTGACTAAAATGGATGCAAATGTGACAAAATACAAATAGACCAAATATTGTGACCAAATTTGTGTCTATAAAAAAAATTAATTAGTCGAATCATTAGTCGACTCTGCAGGGCTTCAGTATGTGACTAAATGCAAATTTGCGACAAAAATGGGAAAAAAGTTACCATTTATAACAGTGAAAGATGCACGTGTCCTGCACGCAACAATGGAACGAGTTGCGATGTCCGATTTGTGAACAAATGACTCACATGAACAATTCTTTTTAATTAATCAGTCAGGAAAATTCACCACTCAGCCTTAAGCTCACTCTTAAGTGGTTTGAATCGGACTCAGTGAGTCATTCGCTGTTATTGAGTTTACAACTGACTCTCTCAATGAATCATGAATCATTTGTCGACTCTGCAGGGCTTCAGTATGTGACTAAATACAAATTTGTGACAAAAATGGGAAAAAGTTACCATTTAAGATGTACATGTGTCCTGCACGCAACAACAGAACGAGTCACGACGTCTGATTCATGAACAAATGACTCACCTGAACAGATTCTTTTGAAAGAATCAGTCATGAAAAGTACCAAAGCTAGCATTATGGTGTGTAGATTTTCTCTCCACTGCATTAGTGTTTTTTTGAGTCGAGGGATAGAGTTTGTCATCTGTGGATTAAGGACTGACTGGAAATCTTTAACTGCGTAAGAAAATCCACATGTTGTGCGCGAGGCTCATCCGTAAAGCTAGGGAGAGCGTTTGTGATTAAGTCCCTGCGTCGCGGGGGAACGTCAAGGCTACGTGCGCGGCTTAAAACTCATGAATGATTGAAGGGATAGAGAGATGCCAGGTTATATTCCCATCAACCTGTCTGGAGCCACCTTATGTAATCTGGGAATCTGCTCGCTCAAGGAAACAGAGACATGGTGTTGCACAGGCTTGGGTTGAATCGTACATTTGAGGTGTACATTAGCGGACAGATATTCTGAGAATCCTGCTTCAGTAAAACATACCAAACATGACCCGACTACAGAGCCTGAATCACGGCGCTTTGTCCCAGAGAGATGAGTGCTGGCGTGGGCGTCGAGGAGCGAGCGGAGGGAAGGAGACGCCGCTCATCCACCCACAGACAGACCTGCTGCTCACCACAGGCTCCACAGCAGAGCAGCAGGAGGCTGAGGTTCACTGCAATTCGCTGCACGCAGGAAAATGAGCCAGTGCGCTTTATAGGGAGAGAACAGGATTGCTGCGTGCACCGAGTGTTGCAGAGGTACAGGCATTTCACACCTTTGCAGCTAAACAGGTTATAAAGAGTTAAAAAACAGACTGTGCACTAAATTCTAATTGGATACGCAACGTTTCAGGTTGTTCTTGCCAATTATATACTACTGCTACAATTACTAATACTTAGTTATTGTTATTACCAATGTAGTTTTATTGTTTAGTTGTTTCTTATAGAGTAAGACCATTAGGGTGAGTTTTATAGATTTATATAGATTTTTTTTTTTCCATTTTGGTCTAGTTATTGTTTTCTTATAGAGTAAGAACATTAAGGGTTAGTTTGAGTGTTTTTTTTTTTATTTCCTGTGGGATTTATTATAATAATAATAATAGTAATAATAATTAAGTTAGCATTGAAAACAGTACAATTATTTAAGTGATATAAAAGTATTATAATAATAATAATAATAATAATATATTAAAAAATAGCATTGTAAAATAATCTAAGTGATATAAAAATATAATAAAAAAATATATATATATTTTAAAAAATAGCATTGTAAAATAATCTGTGATATAAAAATATAATAACAATAATAATAATAATAATAATAATAACGTAAAAAAAATAATAAACAGAAAAATATTTTTTAGTTGTTTTTGCTATTTTTGCTAGTTTGCTAGTTTGTTTTTTTGTTTTTTTCCCTTTGTTTTATTATAGAGTAAGATCATTTTTTATTTCTTATGTAGTTTAATAATAATAATAATAATAATAATAATAATAATAAATAATTTAATTTAGCATTAATAAATTATAAAATAATTACAATTATATATTATTATTATTATTATTATTATTATTATTATTATTATTATTAAGCATTTTAGTTTTATTGTCATTCATATTATTGTTATTATTATTATTATTGTTATTATTAGCATTTTTGCCATTTTAGTTGTATTATCATTGTATTATTGAGTTTTTGTAAAGTTGCATTATTGATGTTGTTTTTAGTGTTATTACATTTTCAGTTTCTTTGAGATGAAAACAGTAATAAAAACACAACTGTGATATAAATAATATAACTAATATAACAAACATTATTATTATTATTATTATTATTATTATTATTATTATTATTATTATACATTTATTGAATACTCTTATCATTACGTTTTTGTAAATATATTTTTCCATTTATTTTAAGTCCTGAATCTAATTTTGTATTGGATGAGCATGAACCTCAAGTTGTTATAAAATGCAGATAACTGTGCACATGTGATTGTACATTATATATTAATATGCCAATCTGACATAAAAAAAGCCATAATTAATGCCTCCATGCTTCAGAATTCCCTTGTAAAATGACTGTCCTACACAACGGCTCGTGGCTTATTGATTTAGCATGCTGTGTTGTTGAAGTTGTAAGCACAGTAGGAAAATATAATAATAGTTCAGCACACATAATGCTTGAAGGTTTGCTGGTTTCAGAATGAATTCAAACGCATCTGCCAAACCACTGTCTCCAGCAAAGACGATGTCTCGACAACTTTCGCCGAGCTCTCAGTGCAGAAGGGGGGAAAAATAACATGGTTTACGAGAGCGTGGCTTGTAATTTTATATCCATCCATTTGCTCAGAATTTCCAACATAAGCTGAAAGGATTGTAAGTATGAAATATTGCATTTCAGCGGCATGAGTTTTTGTATTAGCAAAGTTTCTATGAACCTAAACTGAATTTGAGCATCAGTGCCGACCCTTCACCCTCTGCACTATTGTGTTTGTCTGACAGGGGCCTGAGGGGCCACAGCGCTCCGTTAACCAGGTTTGAACTTGTATCTGTCCATTTCTTTTGTTTTCTGTTGTTTCATAAGATCTGCTTTTGAAAACTTTCCAATGGACCGTTGCTGGTTTGAAGAGTGGGATGAAATATTAATGTGCAATTTTGTTTGGCCCAATCAGACAATGTGAATGTTGTTACAGTCCAGTGTTGTTTTAAAACAGAACGCATGAAAAAGAGAGCCAATTAATTATTTATTGAAATGGAGACAGTGAACTTTATGGAAGTCTGTTTCCACCACTGAATAAAAAATAAAATAAAAGGTTATTGCGACTTTTTTCTTCTCAGAACTGAGATATAAACTGTCAATTCTGTGAACATGGTCTTTTTTTCCTCCTCAGATCTAGACTTTATAACTCACAATTCTGAGTTTATATCTCACAATTCTGAGAAGAAAAATCAGAATTGTGAGATACAAAGTTGCATTTGTGAGAAAATGTCAGAATTGTGAGATACAAAGTTACAACTGCAAGGAAAAAAGTCAGAATTGCGAGATACAAAGTTGCAATTGCAAGGAAAAAAGTCAGAATTGTGAGATACAAAGTTGCAATTGCGAGAAAACGTCAGAATTGTGAGATACAAAGGCGCAATTGCAAGGAAAAAAGTCAGAATTGTGAGATACAAAGTTGCATTTGCGAGAAAATGTCAGAATTATGAGATACAGAGTTGCAATTGTGAGGAAAAAGTCAGAATTGTGAGAAAATGTCGCAGTTGCAAGAAAAGAAGTCAGAATTGTGAGATACAAAGTTGCATTTGTGAGAAAATGTCAGAATTGCGAGATACAAAGTTGCAATTGCAAGGAAAAAAGTCTGAATTGCGAGATACAAAGTTGCAATTGCAAGGAAAAAAGTCAGAATTGCGAGATACAAAGTTGCAATTGCAAGGAAAAAAGTCATAATTGTGAGATACAAAGTTGCAATTGCGAGAAAACGTCATAATTGTGAGATACAAAGTTGCAATTGCAAGGAAAAAAGTCAGAATTGTGAGATACAAAGTTGCAATTGCGAGAAAACGTCAGAATTGTGAGATACAAAGGCGCAATTGCAAGGAAAAAAGTCAGAATTGTGAGATACAAAGTTGCATTTGCGAGAAAATGTCAGAATTATGAGATACAGAGTTGCAATTGCAAGGAAAAAAGTCTGAATTGCGAGATACAAAGTTGCAATTGCAAGGAAAAAAGTCTGAATTGCGAGATACAAAGTTGCATTTGCAAGAAAATGTCAGAATTATGAGATACAAAGTTGCAATTGTGAGGAAAAAGTCAGAATTGTGAGATAAAATGTCGCAGTTGCAAGAAAAGAAGTCAGAATTGCGAGATACAAAGTTGCATTTGTGAGAAAATGTCAGAATTGCGAGATACAAAGTTGCAATTGTGAGGAAAAAGTCAGAATTGTGAGATAAAATGTCGCAGTTGCAAGAAAAGAAGTCAGAATTGCGAGATACAAAGTTGCAATTGCGAGAAAAAGTCAGAATAGCGAGATATAAAGATGCAGTTGTGAGAAAAACGTAGAAAAAAAAGTCAGAATTGCAAGATGTTTTAAATGAGTCATTTTTACATTGTGGTTTCTCTTATAAAATACAAGACACTTCTGGAAAGTCCAACTTAAAGGGATAGTACACCCAAAAATGAAAAATGTCATCATCTTGTTGTTCCAAACCTGTGTAAGTTTCTTTCAGCTGTCAACACAACATAATATATTTTGAAGAATGTTGTTTAACAAACAGTTGACTGTACCCATTGACTTTCATAGTATAGAAGAAAATACTGTGGAAGTCAATGGCTACCGTCAACTTTTTGGTTGAGTAAATGATAACTGATTTTTTATTTTTGGATGAACTATCCACTAAACCACTAAGGGCCTTCTTTATCAATAAGAAAGCATTATTTCCCAGTCCAAGCGACCTCAGCTGCTAACCCTGTCCACATCGAAAGGCCAGACCTGTCCACGGTGCTGACATTTACTGGTCCTGACATAGCCAGAGTGTGTGGGTGTGTTTAGTCCTGTGCTCCGCCATCTCCTTGACCTCCAGGGTCAGCGTGACGCCACAGCGATGCAAAAATACCCGTCTTCCCGCTTACAGTGTTTGCTTGACTCCCCTGACATTACGGCCCACTCTTCACCTGTTCGTCCTCTCCTCTTCATCCTAGACGACACGGTAAATATCATGCTGTTACCTTGGCAACATGCATCGGACATTCCACTCGCATTCAGCATTCCGCTCGCGTCCCAAAACAAACAGCCTGCACAGGAGTTATGAAGGACAGTAGAAAAAAACGGCTCAATAAACCCAGCAAATAAAGAAAATGTCTGCAAATATCACCGTTTTCATGTTGAAATTTTAATCTGTCTGTCACAAATGCAATGAATTACCTTGTTTTTATCATGCAGAGTGAATGTGAAAGGGTTGAAGTACTCAAAGTATTATTTATGCACATATGTACTGCATATTGCATCTGAATTTGTTAAACTTGGCATGTTGAGTCATCCTAAATGATTCATAATTTTTTTTTACGTGTTTCCTAGCAATTACTTTTTTCTATGAAATAGTACGTATATTCACAGTACTCATGTGAAACCACAAAATGCATCTAGATTTTTTTGAACTTGACATGTTGAATCATTCAGAATGATTAATTAAAAGAATTAAAAGTTCATAAGAGTCATTCCTTGTGAAGCATACGTTTGTTTAACATAAAGATGAGCTTCCTAGCCATTATTTTGTTACATTATAGCACTCATGTACTAAGTATTCCTAAGTATATGTACTTGTACTTATTTATGAACATATGTACTGCCTAAAAAGTATTCATACTCAGTATTCACAGTACTCGTACTCATTTATGAACATACGTACTGCCTAAAAAGTACTCATACTCAGTGTTCAAAGTACGTAACTCATTTATGAACATACGTACTGCCTAAAAAGTACTCATACTCAGTATTCAAAGTACCCATACTCATTTATGAACATACGTACTGCCTAAAAAGTACTCATACTCAGTATTCAAAGTACTCATACTCATTTATGAACATACGTACTGCCTAAAAAGTACTCATACTCATTTATGAACATATGTACTGCCTAAAAGTACTCATACTCAGTATTCAAAGTACCCATACTCATTTATGAACATACGTACTGTCTAAAAAGTACTCATACTCATTTATGAACATATGTACTGCCTAAAAAGTACTCATACTCAGTATTCAAAGTACTCATACTCATTTATGAACATACGTACTGCCTAAAAAGTACTCATACTCAGTATTCAAAGTACTCATACTCATTTATGAACATACGTACTGCCTAAAAAGTACTCATACTCAGTATTCAAAGTACCCATACTCATTTATGAACATATGTACTGCCTAAAAAGTACTCATACTCATTTATGAACATACGTACTGCCTAAAAAGTACTCATACTCAGTATTCAAAGTACCCATACTCATTTATGAACATACGTACTGCCTAAAAAGTACTCATACTCAGTATTCAAAGTACTCATACTCATTTATGAACATACGTACTGCCTAAAAAGTACTCATACTCATTTATGAACATATGTACTGCCTAAAAGTACTCATACTCAGTATTCAAAGTACTCATACTCATTTATGAACATATGTACTGCCTAAAAGTACTCATACTCAGTATTCAAAGTACCCATACTCATTTATGAACATACGTACTGCCTAAAAAGTACTCATACTCATTTATGAACATATGTACTGCCTAAAAAGTACTCATACTCAGTATTCAAAGTACTCATACTCATTTATGAACATATGTACTGCCTAAAAGTACTCATACTCAGTATTCAAAGTACTCATACTCATTTATGAACATATGTACTGCCTAAAAGTACTCATACTAAGTATTCAAAGTACCCATACTCATTTATGAACATACGTACTACCTAAAAAGTACTCATACTCATTTATGAACGTATGTACTGCCTAAAAAGTACTCATACTCAGTATTCAAAGTACTCATACTCATTTATGAACATACGTACTGCCTTAAAAGTACTCATATTCATTTATGAACATATGTACTGCCTAAAAGTACTCATACTCAGTACTCAAGTACTCATATACTCCTTTATGCACATACTGCCTGATACTACAAAATGCATCTAGATGTTTCATAACTTATTGAATCATTTGGAATGATTCATTAAAAGAATTGGTTCATTAGAGTAATTCCTTGTGAATCAGACTTTTTCTAAATGTTATTTAACATAAAGATGAGCTTCCTAGTTATTATTTTGTTACATTAGAGCACTCATGTACTAAGTATCTATCATAAAATGATTTGTGAACATATGCACTGCCTAAAGCAGCCTGTTGAGTCATCTTGAATGATTCATTAAAGTAATTGGTTCATAAGAGTCATTTGTTGTGAATCTGACTTATCTGGTCAAGCTGTGTGTTTGATTTTCTAGCCATTATTTTGTGCTATATAATAGTACTCATACGCAGTACTCATGCTTATGATTTATGCACACATTCTGGTTGTGCTTTTTTTATTATTTTTGTTGCATGGTCTTTTTTTATCTCATTGCATTCAATTCATACTGCAAACTCATTCACAACACATGTACACTGTTATTTCTTTGCTGTAGTGCTGTAGTTTCAAAGTTATGAATAAGGTGTCTCATTCTGTTGAAGGCAAGAGCGGATCCTGCATGTGCAACGAAGGTTTGATGCATGAAATGTTACTTAGGTTGTGCAGATGTTGTCTGGTAGCCTACGGGAGCATCCAGTCAATTAACTGATTAAATATTAATGAGCCATGATTTCAGTTAATTCACCAGCTGAACAGCGCACAACGTATGCCAGTCAGGCAACAAGTTATGTAACGCCAAGTAGACTAATTAATATTCATGAGCAACGGCTACACTTGAGTAGGACTTGCAGCATGGCTCTAGAACGTGAAGTAGTTTGCATTTTGGTGGGGGTTTTGTCCCCCATCCACATCAGTTTTAATTGCAGTCTTTTTTGCAGCATTTATAGTAAAGCTAAGCGTTGCATGTGAGTGTGTCGCACACATACAGGCTGCAGGCGAGCTTTAGTTACAGCGGCTGAACACAGCTGTGCGCTCAGAGAAACAAGAACCGCGAACAAATGACCTCCATCACACACGTCATTCCCACAGGCCCTTCAGAGCAGATTCAGTTCTGTTCTGTCTGTCCCTCCGCTTTACTACTAGAACATAAGTACACTGTGGCTCAAAAGTTTGGGATCAGTACGACTTTAAAAAAAATCTATCTATCTATATATATATATATATATATATATATATATATATATATATATATATATATATATATATATATGTATGTATATATATATATATATATATATATATATATATATATATATATATATATATATATATATATAGAGAGAGAGAGAGAGAGAGATAGATAGATAGATAGATAGATAGATAGATAGATAGATAGATAGATAGATTTTTTAAGTCTCTTATGCTCATCAAAGTTCCATTTATTTGATCAAAAATACTGGAAAAAAAGTACAATTATGAAATATTATTGCAATTCAAAATAAGTTTTTTTTATTATTATTTTAATATGCTTTAAAATATAATTAAGTTGGCTTGAGAAAGCCCACTTACTGAAATCCAACTCAGCCCAGATCTTCAGACTGATCTGAAGTTACTTGCTATATCTTTTCTAACTGATCAGACTTACAATTTTCTTAAAAAATAACGATTAAAACGGGGAAAAATCCCATAGACTTACTTTGACTGAATGTTCAAATGAGCCAAGAATATTCAAACTCCAACTGACAAAACTCCCACAATCCCTTGAGACTTCTATGTACTATTTCTAATCCATTCAAACTCATTCAAACGTGCTAATCATGCTAACAATATTCTAAACCCATGCTAACCATGCTAAAAACATGCAAATTGTGCTAGAATCATGCTAATTACTTGCTAATTATGTTAGAAACATACTAGCAACTTGCTAGTCATGCTAGAAACATGCTAGCAACTTGCTAATGTTAAAAACATGTTAGTAATATGCTAATCATGCTAGAATCATGTTAGCAACATGGTAATAACGTGTTAATAATGCTGGAAACATACTAGTATCTTATTAATCATGTTAGCAACTTAGTCATGCTAGGAACATGCTAACAACTTGCTAATCATGGTAGAAGCATGCTAGAAACATACTAGCATCTTGGTAATCATGCTAGAAACATGTTAGTAACTTGTTAGTAATGATAGAAACATGCTAAGCATGTTAGTAACATACTAATTATACTAGAAACATGCTAGCAACTTGTTAATCATGTTAGGAACATGCTAGCAACTTGCTAGTAACATGCTAATCATGTTAAAATCATGCTAGAAAAATGATAGCAACATAATCATGTTAGCAACACGCTAGTAGCTTGCTATTCATTCTAAGAATATGCAAATCATGCTAGCAGCATGCTAGTAACCTGCTAATTGTGTTAAAACATGCTAGCAACTTGCTAGTAACATGCTAATCATGTTAAAACCATGCTAGAAACATGCTAGCAACATGATAATCATGATGGCAACGTTAGAAACTTGTTAATCATACTAGCAACATGCTAGTAAATTGCTAATCATGTTAACATGCTAGTGACTTGCTATTCATTCTAAGAACATGCTAATCACGCTAGCAGCATGCTAGAAACATATTAACTTGATATTCATGTTAGAAACATGATAGTAACTTGCTGGTCATGTTAGAAACATGCTAATCATGCTAGCTGCACGCTAGTAACTTGCTATTCATTCTAAGAACATGCTAATCATGCTAGCTGCACGTTAGTAACTTGCTATTCATTCTAAGAACATGTTAATCATGCTAGCTGCACGCTAGTAACTTGCTATTCATTCTAAGAACATGCTAATCATGCTAGCTGCACGCTAGTAACTTGCTATTCATTCTAAGAACATGCTAATCACGCTAGCTGCACGCTAGTAACTTGCTATTCATTCTAAGAACATGCTAATCACGCTAGCTGCACGCTAGTAACTTGCTATTCATTCTGAGAACATGCTAATCATGCTAGCTGCACGTTAGTAACTTGCTATTCATTTTAAGAACATGCTAATCATGCTAGCTGCACGCTAGTAACTTGCTATTCATTCTAAGAACATGCTAATCATGCTAGCTGCACGCTAGTAACTTGCTATTCATTCTAAGAACATGCTAATCATACTAGCTGCACATTAGTAACTTGCTATTCATTCTAAGAACATGATAATCATGCTAGCTGCATGCTAGTAACTTGCTAAACATTATAACAACATGCTAGTAACATGCTAATCTATCTATCTATCTATCTGACTGCATTGTCTTCAAAACATTTATACTTTAAGCTTTAAAACTTTGTTAAACTTCAAACTATTTCAGACTGAAAACAATCAAACTTCAAACTTTTAAAAACTTTCTGGTCAGGCTTTTTCAAGCCAGTTTTCAGTTTGTTTTGACAAGCTTTGATCTAGTTTTAATCAAATAAATGCGTCCTTTATTAGTCTCCTTTAAAACGCATTAAACACTTTTGAGTGGCAGTGTACTTCAGTGCCTTCTATTAAATGCATGTCTCTGCATTTGCTGATGAAGGTTTGAGCTGTGTTTGTCTGTGCAGAACTCGCTGCCATGTGTGTGGTTGACTATTATGAACTTCAAAGAGACATCCAGTGGGATTCATAACCCAACGCAGCCCACATCATTTTTGGGCTTGAGTGTGTAACCAGATACACCCATCTGTGTGGACGCCACGTGTTCAGATCAATTCAGGTCAAGCACTTATAATACCATCTGTTTCTGAAAGTTCTGCCAGTCTGCAAACCCTCCGTCCCAATGGAGCTAAAGATGCAGATTGGTTTCCACAGTGAAGATGATATCCTTCAATGTTGACATCAGATTAAAGTTCTGCCTATTTATGTTCGTAATACATGCTCCTGTTCTTATTTTGAAAGATGCATTAGAGCATCTTATTCCAAAAAAATAAAAATGTACCTTAATTTATAAAAAAAATGTAATAATTCAGACAATTCGCAATTAATTCACAATTCAGTCAATTTACTTTGGATAATTTGAAATTTTCTTTGAATAATAATAATAATAATAATAATAATAAAATAGGTTGCAAATGTCATTTTATGTTAAATTTCACTTATAAAATTAATTAATTAATAAATTAATAACATTACTAAATATTAATATAAGAATGTAATTGACAATTAAAAAGGTCATTTTAAATTATAATAAATACTATAATAATAAAATAAACAATAATAATATATTGTTTAATAATAATAATAATAATAATAATAATAATTAATAATAATAATAATAATAATAATAGAGTACAAAATCTTTAAATAATTCAAAATAATTATGTAATAAATATTGAGGCTTTTAAGATTTAGTATCACATGGAAATTATAATTATAAAATAATTATAAATATTTATGTATTACTTATAACTTACAGGTAATTCTACATTTTATACATAAAATAAATAAAATATGGATTTATACATTTTCACTGATTTACTTGATAATGAATAAAATAAAATATTGCTATATTACTATTACTATATTAATGTGAATTAATAGGTAAGATAAACAGGAAAACACCAAACTATAACAGTCAGGTTTTTGTTGCTAACTAAAAAATATAATTGTATTATTATATTATAAAAAAATATAAAGCTGATTTGAAATTATAATAAATACTGTATTATTAAAATAAATAATAAGAAGATAACACTAGTCCAGAGAGTAGATAATAATCAAGCAAGAAATATTATGGCTTTTTAAGATTTAGTATCACATGAAAATGGTAATTATAAATGAAATATAATGTATTACTTATAACTTACAGGTACATTTGATTCTTGAATATTTAAAAAAAAAAAAAAAAAAAAAAAAAAAAAATATATATATATATATATATATATATATATATATATATAATATTTTCACTGACTTTCTTAATAATAAATAAAATAAAATATTACTGTATTAATATTAATTAAGTGAGATAAACAGGAAAGCTAAAATATAATTGTATTGTTATATTGTATAAAAAAAGCTAATTTGAAATTATAATAAATACTGTAATATTAAAAATAATAATAAAACAACACTGGCACAGAGAATAGAAAATCTCAAAATATTTTGAAATAATTAAACTTGAAATATTTAAATTCATTTAATTTCAAAGGCTGTTAAGTGTTAATATCACATGCAACTTGTGCATGAAGTAAATCTATCCAGTTTTAAGGACGTTTAGATATTTTGAAAGAAATATGAAAGATAGATATATATATATATATATATATATATATATATATATTTTTTTTTTAGCAGTGTGGTGCATTAGCATGATTCCTCCATGGGGCAGCAGTCATGCATTTCCTCTGAAAGAGACATACTGATAGCCCGTTTGTTTTGCCATCTACCATCTCTAAATATTACTGCAATGGCTTTTACTTTCATCTGTTGCGACAAATAGTCGCAAGCGTCAGCCGGCGCAATCCGGAGACGATGTATGGGGCCCTGAAAGTGGATCTAAATGCGTGTTTTGATGGGAGGCAGATGGTGTGTAGAGATGGGAGATGGATTGAGACATCATGGGCTCGGCCTCCTGCTGTCCTCAGCCACACGAGTGGACGAGACGCTTTAGGATTCATCCCTCAACAGCGGCCACGAACGAGGCTGAAGAGGCAAAGCTGATTAGCGCATCTATCTTGTTTTTGCAGCAGGAATTCCTCGACCAGACGCTTAGTGTTTGTGAGAAGGTCTGTGATGTTTTGTTTTTTTTGCATGCACTGCATAGGTGATGATATGTTTGTTTTACAGAGGAACACAAAGCACATTTTTGTGCTTTAGCATAGCACCTAGATTCATTAATTTGTTGGCATTTACCTTTCGGTTTGCAAATAAACTGTGCAAGGCACAGAAAATTTAATTTCTAATGATGTGGATTGTGTAATCCAACCATAATGTAAATTTTGAGCTATTATATGTCCTAAACAGGGTTATTATAGTTATCTAAAGCTGAAACTACAACCATTTTTTCGTCATTTAAACAATTTATTACATTTAAATTGCCAAGGCAACATTTTTTTCATTTTTATTTAGTTAAACCCTTGTTTAACTAAAACTAAAGCTAAAATAAAATTTATACAAACTATAGATATATTTTAATAAATGATAAAAAAAAAAACATAATACAAAAAAATAAATAAATAAAAATGTAAGAAAAATAACTAGGGCTGTCAAAAGATTAATCGTGATTAATCGCATCCAAAATAAAAGTTTATGCTTACATACTATATGTGTGTTTACTTTGTGTATTTATTATGTACATATAAATACACACACATGCATGTATATATTAAAACAAAATATTTATATGTATATATGTTTATACCTGTATACAATTTAAATTATAAATAAATATAAATATTTTAGATATAAATCTGAAACATTTTTCCTTAATATATACATGTATGTGTGTGTATTTATATATACATAATAAATATACACAGTACACAAATATATAGTATGTAAACATAAACTTTTATCTTGGATGTGAGTAATCACGATTAATCATTTGACAGCACTAAAAATAACATTATGAATTCATAACAAAGCTAAAACTGAAATGAAAGTATTTAATAGCAAACAAAAGTTAAACTAAAATAAAAAATAAACTGTATAGACAAAAAAAAAATAACAATTGCAAAACTACATAATAGATTTACAAAACAGTTAACTAAAATTTAAATGAAACTAAAGCTGAAATTAAAATAATAAACACTATATTGACAAAAAGCTTATAAAAATCACAAAACAAAATGGTTTAAAAAGTTTAGCTATAAAATTAAAATGGAAAATACAAAAATAAAAACTAATTAAAAAAACAACTAAAAATATGTAATAATAAAACTAAATAAAAAAAACTATACAATCATTTTTTAAAAACTTTTAAAACTTTTGGAAAGTGAAAATGGAAAGTACAACAATAAAAACGAATTAGTAATAAATCACTTAAACTAAAACTGATATATAAATAAAATCTATATAGAAAAATCACAAAAGCTTAATAAAATTAAAATGGAAATGGAAAATATAAAAATACAAATGAATTCAAATTAAAAAGTAATAAAAATAGAAATGAAATTAATGTCCTAAAACTAAAATATAATTTACTAAACACAAGTTTACAAGAAATGTAAATAAAATTTGAATAGAAATGGAAAATACAACTAATAATTAATAAAAGAAATATATGCTATTAATTATAAGAAATTGTAAATATAAATGTGTACATTCTAAATATTTCAAATGAAATGTAACATGTTTTGGTATAAAATATATATATATATATATATATATATATATATATATATATATATATATATATATATATATAAAATAATATTATTATTATTATTATTATTATTATTAAAGAAATTTTTTATAAAATGTAACTATATTTTTGTGAAATAATTGCATAAACATTTCATATATTTTAGAGATAAATATTGTTTTATACATTGTTTTTAAATAAAGCTGATGCATATCCTATATACTATATCCTATATATAATACATATATTATTGATTATAAGAAATTTTAAAATTAAAATTTAACATTTTTAAATTTGTATATATATGTATGTATATATATATATATATATATATATATATATATATATATATATATATATATATATATATATATATATATATATATATATATATATAGATAGATAGATATAGATATATAGATATATATAGATAGATAGATATACTATAATAATATATTATATAAAACATAAAATAATAAAACTTAAAAAAAATAATAAACTATAAATAAACTTAAAATATATTTTCTCTCTATATGTATATATTATAATTATGAATGTATAATTATTATATGCTATAATATATTACTATATATATTATTTATTATATGTAATTCATTATTTTTAAGTAGTTTTAAATATAAATTTACATTTTAAATATTTCAAATTAAATGTAACTATTTTTAAATAATTACATAAACATTTTATATGATATATTTTAGTGATAAATATTGTTTTTATACATTGTTTTGAAATAAAGCTAATATATCATATTCATATATTATATTAATTATATATTATTGATTTATAAGAAATCTTACATTTGAATTTGTACATTTTAAAATCTTTCATATATATTAATATGTAATAGTAACTTCTTTTTTCTGCACATTTTTGCTTTTTCAATTTAACGTTTTGTCAGGGATTACCTATTTTAAAGCCTGTTCACTCTAAGAACTTTAAATGCTAGTTATTTAAAATCCTTATCGATTTCATCAGCCAAAAAACAAAAAAAAACACAATTGAAAGTGATTCCAGCTCTATCATTCTTTTGTGTGGCTATCATTACAGCAGTGACGTTGACTCTCCTGTCCATATTATGATAGTAACACGACCAGAAGTCTTGCCCAATAAAGTGAGCTGTGCGTTGTGTTATGCATTAGCTGGGTGTTTTATCTTACTTTCCCTTCTGCCACCGTCTGAGATGACATATGTTAGTTTATGCTTGTACACTGTAAGCACGACGCCCTCTTGAACGTCCCCCTCTTAAACCCATTAACGTCTGCGAATAATAGGCCGTATTCTTCACCGCATCTGCTCGTGCAAAACTTCAGACGCTCCATCATCTCCTCCTGGAGACGTTTAATTGAGACTTGCAGACAGTCCTGCATGTCCTCGTCCATTTGCACATCTCTAATCGGCACGTGGGCGACCGTGAGCCGGAAGAAACGAACCGTTGGGCAGCTTTTCTGAAAGCGATGCGACGTTATCCGGTGCTCGGGTTCGGCGCTTTCTGAAGCGTCTCAACGGGAGGCGCGCTTTCGGCCCATCTGCCTGCAAAATGAGCCTCTTGTTTTGCTTTTTCCGAACTTCCTGTCATGCTTTTTTAGGGTAAAAGAGTCAGAATGCAGCCCTGCCATTACTGACACAACAACAGCCATCTGCAGCGGTTACTATTAGCAACACCAACGCAGGGCCGTCTGTGCCAGACATGAGCGAATCTCTGTTTTTGTGCTCGCTGGGGAGGAACTACTTGACGGCTCCATCAAGCTGCGTTGGTGATGTAATGTGCTGGTGATTGCAGGAGCAGGTGCAATCAGCGCATTATGAAGCACATTAGATTACATGCAGTACTTTACATTAGTGCTTTTAAAATAGCACCACACTAAACGGAGTTGAACTGCGTTACTGATGCATGCATCAAACGCTAATCATGTGAATCCTGCAGTGTGCACTGTATTAACGTGATTTGCTCTGGTGAAATTGAATCAAAGTAGGCTTGCAATAACAAAACGATGCGTCTTTTATATTTGCATGAGAAAAACCATGCATTACAAACAAAATGATACATAAATGCTGGAAGAAATTGTGATGAAATATACTACAATTTAAAAGTTTACAGTCAGGAATTGATTAAAAGTGGCTGTTAAGATTTCTATAATATATAAATGGTGTTTTTTTTTTTCATTAAAGAATCCTGAAAAAACAATAATGCATCACAGTTTGTATGAAAATATTAAGTAGCAGGAATGTTTTCAGTATTGATGATCATAACAATGCTTCTTGACCAGCAAAATGTCATATTAGACTGATTTCTGAAGGATCATGTGACACTCAAGACTGGAGTAATGATGCTGAAAATTCAGCTTTGCGTCACAGAAATAAATTACGTTTTGAAACATTTTTAAATATAAAATTGTAATATTATTTCAGAATATGACAGTTTTTTGTTGTGTTTTTAGACCGTTAAAAGCAGCCCCGGTGAGAAGAAAAGATTTTCAGCATTTTAGAAAGATTTCTGAAGGATCATGTGACACTGAAGACTGGAGTAATGATGCTGAAAATTCAGCTTTGCGTCACAGAAATAAATTGTTTTGAAACACATTTAAATATAAAATGGTTATTTTAAATTGTAATATTATTTCAGAATATTACTGTTGCATTTTTAGACAATTCAAAGCAGCCCCGGTGAGAAGAAAAGATTTTCAGAAACATTTAAAAAAGGTTGAATGATATTGTGCAAAACCTGAATAAGCTGGTATTTTGGCCTCCGCAAAAAGTAGCACAACCGTTTTCAATGTTTATTATCATAAAAATGTTTCTCGAGCAGCAAATCAGCATTATTTCTGAAGGATCATGTGACATTGAAGACTGGAGTAATGATGCTGAAAAATTCAGCTTTCCGTTACAGAAATAAATTACAATGTATAATACAGTCACATAGAAAACAGTTCTTTTAAATTGTAATAATATTTCAAAATATTACTGTTTTTACTGTGTTTTTAGACACATAAATGCAGCCCCGGTGAGTGCAAGAAGAGACTTTAAAAAACAAACAAACAAAAAATCTTAGTACAGTATTGTGCAAAACCTGCATATAGACTAGCCTAAGCTGGTTGGTTTCCACATAAATATTAAGTAGTAAGTATTAAGTGATTGTTTTCAATAATAATGATCATAAAAATCTTTCTAGAGCAGCAAATAAGCATATTAGAGTGATTTCTGAAGGATCGTGTGACACTGAAGACTGGAGTAATGATGCTGAAAATTCAGCTTTGCGTTACAGAAATAAATTACAATTGATAATGTAGTCACGTAGAAAAAGTTCTTTTAAATTGTAATAATATTTCAAAATATTCCTGTTTTTACTGTATTTTTAGACGCATAAATGCAGCCCCGGTGAGCGCAAGAAGAGCTTTTGAAAAACACTTTAAAAATCTTACTGACCACAAAATGTTGAACAAAACCTGCATAGACCAGCCTAAGCTGCCGTTTCATTTTTTTACAAAAATATTGAGTAGCTATAATTGTTATTTATTATTAATGATCATAAAAATCTTTCTTGAGCTGCAAATCAGCATATTAGACTGATTTCTGAAGGATCGTGTGACTCTCAAGACTCTCATGGAGTAATGATGCTGAAAATTCAGCTTTGTGTCACAGAAATAAATTACTTTTTAAAACGTATTCAAATTGAAAACAGCTATTTTAAATTGTAATAATATTTGAGAATATTGCTGTTTTTACTGTATTTTTAGACAAATAAATGCAGCCCCGGTGAGCGCAAGGAGACTTTGAAAAACATTTTACAAATTTCTTACTGATCACAAAATTTTTATTGTGCAAAACCTGCATGTAGACCAGCATAAGCTGGTTGGTTTCCACATAAATATTAAGTAGCATTTTTTTCAATATTGTTTTCAAAACACTTAAAACTGACCTCAAGCTTTTTTTTTTAACAGTAGTGTGCAAAACCGGCATAGACCAGCCTAAGCTGCTGATGTTTTTTTTAGCTGGGTTGAAACCTCATTAAAACAGCCAGACCTACTGTAGATCAGAAAAATATCTAAGCCTGGTCTATAGTGTTTTTTTTGTTTGTTTGTTTTTTCATTTTCATGCATAATTTATAATCTAATCATCAGTGTATGAGTGCTATTTGATACTACTCACTGCTGTACCAAAAGACGATGAACGTTTCATGATAATTCTTGCCAGAAGTTTGGTTAAAAGCATTTCACTGACTAGTTGATTAGTTCTACTGCTAGTTAGTGCTTTGATGTGAGAGTAAGTGAAACTGGAGGATCTTGCATCCTCAAAACATGTTATAAGTGAAGCGCATAATTGAGGTTGGTTCATTTGGGCGATTATGTTTATTTGCATATGGTAAACATTGGCTGGCTGGCTGTATAATTGGTAAAAATGGGTAATTGCACAGTACATGTCCTAGTAAGTGTCAGTTTCTCATACTGCGCTCTGGCCCCTTGCATCCTCCCAGATTCGCCTTGGTTAACCCGCTTATGAAATGTACAATCACTTATTCTGGAATCAAACTTCTTGGAGGAATTACTCTCTGATTAAGTAACAAATGAGGGGATTTGCTCTTTCTTTCCATTTGCACAGTGGAAACGGCTTCGCTAGATTCTCCATGGGCGGCTTATATTGGCCCTTTTTCTTAATAAGATAAGCCTGTCCAGGATTTGGCGCTTTTTAGACATTTTTCCCTAAACCGCACCCAAGCGTGTGATGTTTCTTAGATGTGAATGCCACGAACGCTGGTTGTTCTTCAGAGACTTTTAAATTAAGATTTTATCAACACTTTGACATTTGCAGCGGGCCGGTATCTCTTTCAAACGGTGCGCCATTATGAACGCTTCACAACGAACGAGCGCGGCCCCTATTCCGGATGACATGTGTGTGGCATATTTATTCATAATTAGTCATTTACTAATTATGAGTTGGGCTTCCAGATCGGATGATGGCAGAGAGAGATTCATTCAGTCGGAGATGATTCATACGACTCGTCTAAACTGAAATGCATCATTAGCGTTAAGACTGGCAGCAGCGGCTCATTTCATTCATGCTTTTATATACTCCTAGAAATGTCCTTCGAAATAGTGTTTGAGAACATTTAGACATTTGCTTTCTTCTTTAAAGTTGTAGTTCACCCAAAAAACTAAGAAGTTTTTTTTTAAAGAGAGAGAAACTCAGGTTTGGAACAACTTGAAGGCAAGTAAACAGTGTCAGTTTGTTTGTTTTTTGGGGTTTTAAGTCAGAATTTGTTTCTTATGTTATTGTAAATGAAACAAAACAACAAGTTTGTCTTATTATCATAGTTTTTTATCAAAATATATTCTTTTTAGGCCATGCAGTTGGTTGGATAATCTTAACCAGTAGCCAAATAGCTCTTTAGCCATTCCTTTGCATTCAATTCTTGTTTTTATTCTACTATGAAATACCCATTTTTTAATAATTCAGTCAATTCCAATTGAAAATTGTAAGGTTTTTCTTATGAATATCTTATTTTACTCTGGTACACCATTTTACACAAATAAAATGGGTTGTGAAGACCCTTTTCATATTGACTTCCATTTGTTGGTACAGCAAGTATTGAATAACTCATTGCTACTCTTTTGACATTGAAAATGAGTTCAGATATCTTTAAAAATGTATTTGTGGCACCTAAACCAGGTTTTGAGTATAATCAGCATTTCCCATCAATCTTTCATTTGGGAAAACGACATGCATGCCCAGTAGTTTTTTTCATTTTTGCCATTATATAGCATACTTGCATTCTAATATCAAATACCCACTTTTTATAATTTAAAGTTGTTGTTTTTTTCTTGAAAATGTTATTTTGCTCTGTTACATCATTTTACAGAAGTGAAATGAGTTGTGAAGACCCTTTTCCTATTGACTTCCATTTGTTGGTACAGCAAAGCAGTGAATAACTTGCTTTTGATATTAAAAAAAAGAGTTCAGATATTTCTAGAAATGTTGTTTTGGCACCTATACCAAGTTTTTGAGTATAATCAGCATTTGTCTTTGATCTGGAAAACATGCAGGCCAAATAGATTTTTAGTCATTATATACTCAAATAGGGCTCCATTCTAATATCAAAAACCCACTTTTCATAATTAAAACAATTCTGATGGATTTTTTTTTCTTGTTGAATGTTCTTTTTGCTCTGTTACACCATTTTACAGAAGTGAAATAGGTTGTGAAGTCCCATTTCATAATGACTAACATTTGTTGGTATGATAAAGCACTGAATAAGTCGTTTTTGACATTGAAAATGAGTTCAGATATAGCATAATCAGCATTTCCCATGTATCTTTACTCTGGTAAACAACATGCATGCTAAATAGCTTTTTAGCAATTATTTATCATCGTTGCATTCAAATCAGGCTCCATTCTAATATAAAATACCCACTTTTCATAATTCACTTAATTCCAGTGGAAAAAATGAATTTTTTTCTGGTTAAATATCTTGTTTTGCTCTGTTACACCATTTTACAGAAGTGAAATGGGTTGTGAAGACGCATTTCATATTTCATATTTCATAAGTTGAGTATAATCAGCATTTCTCATGTGTCTTTGATCTGGAAAACATGCATGCTTAATAGCTGTTTAGCAATTAGTATACTTGCATGCAAATTTGTTTCCATTCTATAGAAAAAGAAATCTAGTTACAATGGAAAAAAAAGTTTTTTCTTGTTAAATAACTTATTTTGCTCAATTATCCCATTTTACAGATGTCAAATATGTTGTGAAGGCTTGTTTCATATTGACTTCCATTTTTTGATTCAGCAAAGCGACTTGCTTTTAGCATTGAAAATGACTTTTATACCACGTTTTTGAGTATAAGCAGCATTTCCCATCTATCTTTGATTTGGAAAACAACATGCATGGCAAAAAAAAAAAAAACATTTTAGCAATTATTCAGCATAGTTGCATGCAAATCCGGCTCATTCTAATATAAAATACTCACTTTTCAAAATTCAGTCAATTCCAATTGAAAAAATGAGGTTTTCTCTTGTTGAAAATCTTGTTTCGCTCTGTTATACCATTATACTGAAATAAAGTGGGTTGTGAAGACCCATTTCATATTGACTTCCATTTGTTTGTACAGCAAAGCATTTAATAACTAGCTTTTGGCATTGAAAATGAGTTTTTGGCATCTATGCCAAGTTTTTGAGTATAATCAGCGTTTCCATGTATCTTTGATCTGGAAAACAATATGCATGCCAAATAGCTTTTTAGCAATTATTTAGCATAGTTGCATTCAAATCTGGCTCCATTCTAATATCAAATATCCACTTTTTATAATTCAGTCTATTCCAATGGAAAAAAAAAAAAGTTTTTGGCATCTATACCAGTTTTTGAATACAATTAGCATTTACTGTGTATCTTTGATCTGGAAAAATCACAATATGCACGCCAAATAGCTTTTTAGCCATTCTTTAGCATATTTGCATTTAAATCCTGATCCATTCTATAGAAAAAAAATCCAATTTCAATGGAAAAGTTTTTTTGTTTTTGTTTGCTTAATTATCCCATTCTGCAGAAGTCAAATAGGTTGTGAAGGCTTGTTTCTTATTGACTTCCATTTTTCGATTCAGCAAAGAATGAATAACTTCATTGAAAATGAGTCCAGCTATTTCTAGAAATGTCTTTTTTGGCATCTATACCAAGTTTTTGAGTATAATCAGCATTTCCCATCTATCTTTGATTTGGAAAACAACATGCATGCCAAATAGCTTTTTCTCCATTATATAGCATATCTGCATTCAAATCTGATTCCATTCTAATATGAAATACACACTTTTCAAAATTCAGTCAGTTGTAATGAAAAAGTTTTGTTCTTGTTAAATATCTAGTTTCACTCTGTTACACCATTTTACAGAAGTCAGATTGGTTGTGAAGCAAAGCATTGAATTACTTACTTTTAACATTGAAAATTAATGCAAATATTTCTATAAATGTCATTGTTGACTTTTATATCATCAGCATTTCCCATGCATCTTTGATCTGGAAAACAACATACATGCCAAATAGCTTTTTTGCCATTAAATTTGCTCCATTCTAGTATCAAACAACCACTTTTCATAATTCAGTCAACTCCAATGAAAAAAAGTATTTTTTTTCCTTGTTAAATGTCTAGTTTTGCTCTGTTACACCATTTTGCAGAAGCAAAACAAGTTGCGAAGACCGGCTTCATATTGACTTCCATTTGTTGGTACAGCAAAGCAATGAATAACTTGCTTTTAACATTGAAAATGAATGCAAATATTTCTATAAATGTCATTGTTGACTTTTATATAATCAGCATTTCCCATGCATCTTTGATCTGGAAAACAACATGCATGCCAAATAGCTTTTTTGCCATTATTTAGCATACTTGCATTAAAATCTTGCTCCATTCTAGTATCAAACAGCCACCTTTCATAATTCAGTCAACTCCAATGAAGAAAAGTATTTTTTTTCCTTGTTAAATGTCTAGTTTTGCTCTGTTACACCATTTTGCAGAAGCAAAACAGGTTGCAAAGACCGGCTTCATATTGACTTCCATATGTTGGTAGAGCAAAACATCGAATTACTTGCTTTTAACATTGAAAATGAATGCAAATATTTCTATAAATGTCATTGTTGACTTTTATATCATCAGCATTTCCCATGCATCTTTGATCTGGAAAACAACATGCATGCCAAATAGCTTTTTTGCCATTAAATAGCATACTTGCATTAAAATCTTGCTCCATTCTAGTATCAAACAGCCACTTTTCATAATTCAGTCAACTCCAATGAAAAAAAGTATATATATTTTTTTTCCCTTGTTAAATGTCTAGTTTTGCTCTGTTACACCATTTTGCAGAAGCAAAACAGGTTGCGAAGACCGGCTTCATGTTGACTTCCATATGTTGGTAGAGCAAAGAATTAAATAACTCACTTTTGACATTTACAATGAGTTCAGATATTCTATAAATGTCGTTTTTGGCGTCTACACCAGGTTTTTGAGTACACTCAGCATTTCCCATACTGCCAATCTAGCTTTTGGCATTAAATATGAATTTGGACATTTCACTTATATGCCAAACAGAAAAACGTTTCGCCCGAAGCCACGGATATATTGTTTGACTGCTAATATTCAGCATTTCCCTTGTGTTTCCCCAGAGCGTGCATACATAATTTAAGTTACATCACCAAAAACTCCATTCAATTCCATCTTCAGCGTGTGCGAGTCAAGGAATCGTTCTTCTGGAAAGCTCTGCGTTGATGGTGTGAAAGCAGAGAGGGTAACGCGAGGGCATGCTGGCCTTTCAGAAAGGTCGTCCGCGGGCCGCAGAGAGCACATGTGAATGGCAGACGCCCCGCCGGGAGCCAATGCTTCATTGTCCATGTTCTCCCCGAGCTTTTGAATGCCCACAGGAACACTGAACATTGTTTATTTCCAGAAGAACCTTTCACAAGAATGTGAAGCTAAATTTAGCCTCGGGGTCACGTCAATTATGGCCACCTTTTATTCAGCGTTTTGGGACATTTAATAATCATAATGGCTAGACGGACACCATTTCATGCCTGTTTTACTAAACTTAGTGTTCAGAATGGATTATTAGGGCCTATAAACAGGGTTCCCACAGGTCATGGAATTTCTGGAATATCATGGAATTTTAAAAGGTCTATTCCAGACATTGAAAGAATTTGTTTGCTGCTTTACATTTTAGGATCCATTTATTAAAATGTATTTTTTTTTTCTATACCATATTCATTTTTTAACACGTTTCGCATATTGTTATGGTTATTTTTAAGTGCCATTTTACTTGTCAACTGGCAATCACTGAAAGCATTAGTTAATGAAAATACTGTCATTAATTGCTCACCCTAATGTTGTTTCAACCATCTTCAGAACACAATTTAAGATATTTTTGATGAAATCTGAGCGCTCTCTGACTCTCCGGTAGACAGCAAGGGTCCTACCATGTTCAAGGACCAGAAAAGTACCAAGATGATCAATAAACTGTAATTTTATGAAGCTATGAGAATACTTTTTTGCGCAACAGCCATTAAAGTACAAAGAAAGTTTACATTACTGCATCCAGGCCAGAAACTTCCACAAGGAAACACCAAAGTAACAACTTTTATCCTGCAACATCATAATGTAACAATTGTGACACATTTTGTCATTATTTAGCCATTATTTGATAGTTTTCTTTTGTTTTTGGTCTCATTTTCTTCTCATTTTTTCACCACAGGTCAAAAAGTGACAAAACTACCTTGAATTTATAATAAAAGTAGCCTTTTTTTATAATCTAAATGCATTTTAAAGTGTTTTGTGTCAGTACTCACAAATAATCTAGCATTACATTTTAATTTTAACTTCACTGTAACATTCAAAATGCAGCTGGCTGTTATGTATCATGTTAAGCATTTCAAAACATTTTTTTTTGCGTAAAGAAAACAAAAATAATGACTTTTTTCACATTTTTGTCTCTACTCCATCACTTGTGGATGTTTGTTCACAAGAGCACCACAGAGACAAAAATGTGGAATAAAGTCATTATTTTTGTTTTCTTTGCGCAAAAAAAGTATTTTCATAGTTTTGGACTAGTCACATGGACTACTTTGTCGATCACCTTGGTACTTTTCTGGGCCTTGAACATGGTATGACCCTTGTCACTGGTTAATAAAATGGGAAACAAAAAGTAGCTTTTTTGAAAAAGCTCAGATATTTTCTTGGAAATGAAAAACCAATGCGTTAAAAAAAAAAGTAATATTATTACGTAACTTGCGTTACTTGTGTGATTATAGGTCATGGAAATTCAGCTTTTTAGTCAGTGAAAGTCAGGGAAATGTCAGGGAATTTGACATTTGGCTTAAAGTGGGAACCCTGTATAAATAAAAATTTCCTGTTGTTGTTGTTTTGTCTTGGACGTACAGTATCATCTTAATAGGAACTTGTTTTTTTTTTTTATGTTTGCCCATTATTTTGATTCTCAATACATGCTGCTTCCCTTTTAAAATCATTATCACTTCCTGTCATGATCGCTCTTTCTCTATTTGCTCTCCCTCTCTCTTAGCCTGTGGCTTGTGCTTTGACAAATTGTGTTTACAACCAATTAGTGTGATTTGTAATGTGCTTGTTTGCCATCAGTGTGCAGTCAGAGTGAAGGAACCGTGGAAAACACTTGTTGATTTTCTTTCAATTTTCTGAATATCCCTCGAAAAACTTGGATTGCTACCAAAACTGCACCCGTTCTTGATGCATCATGATTTTGAGTGAATACACCGGCCCGTCCAATCATTTCCACAACCTCCATTACTCCGGTTGTATCGTCTTTAATGTCGTTGTGTTGTTTTCAGACTCTGGGGCGATTCGTAGAAGTCTCTTTTTCGTGAGCTCCGCATTCTGTGAATCTCCACATAAGCAAATCTCTGTGAAAGCTCAAACAGGCACTTGTGATTTTCAGCAATTTTCCCAGTGCCGCCGCAGGCTTTCACAATGACACAGCAGAAAATGAGCCATCAAGCGCTCTGTGTTCTCCATTACTGATATTACTAGTTTTACCCCATTAATCAAATGAAGTACACCCTGCAACCCTACAGTCTCTTTAAAGAGCTTCGCTGCATTTGTATTCGGGCTGTTCAAAGCAGACGTTTCTGCTCCTCCCAGATGATTTGTTGAATCTAAATGGCTTGCTAAGAAATAATCTTGTGACATTACAGTTAAATAGCAAGTGGCTGCCTGTTTTTGCATATACTTCTACATATTTGACATGTATTTTGCATATATATTTGTGTACATTTACGTATTTTTATATATTTTATACATACAGTATCACTTAGGGTGTACTCACTTTTGTTGCCAGCTTTTTTGACAATAACAGCTGTATTTTGAGTTTTTTTTCAGAGGACGGTAAATATATACTGCTATACAAGCTGCACATTGACTACTCTAAAATATATCCAAGTTTTATTGCTATAGTATTGCCCCTAAAATGTACTAAAATGGCTGCTGAAATGTGAGGAGTATACTCACTTTTGTGAGATACTGTATATAGCTTCATAAAATCATGTGAAAATGATTTGCCATTCAAATCAGTGATAAGTTTGCATATTGCATATGATTTAAAGTGATTAATAAAGCTTTTAACAAACAACTATTGGCCAAACAAATCTAAAATCATAACATATATACAGTACATTCCTGTATTGTTATATATGCCATGTATGTATATATTCTTTGGCAATATTGAGACTCATTAAAAATATTGTGTGTGTGTGTGTGTATGTATATATATATATATATATATATATATATATATATATGTGTATATATATGTATATGTATATATGTGTGTGTGTGTGTGTGTGTGTGTGTGTGTGTGTGTGTGTATATATAAAACACATTTAATTTTTTTTATACTTTAAACTTTTTTATAAAGAACCAATAGCATTAATAATAAATTGTATATAATAAAAAACAATTCCATATGACCTATGCAAATAGTGGATATAAATTATATGAATATAAATATATACGTGTAAATATTTAAAAAATATATACTGTATGTGTGTGTATTTATATATACATAATAAATATACACAGTACACAATTTGTATTAAATTAATATTTTTTTTTATTTATTTTAAAGATGTCACATGGATTTAGAAGCTTTTTTTTTATAATATATAATTTATTATTAATGTTACTGTAAATGCCTACATTTATATATATATATATATATATATATATATATATATATATATATATATATATATATATATATATATATATATATATATATATATAGATAAAACACAGTAAATATGCATATTATATATATATATATATATAATTTATTTATTTATATTTATAATTTATAATATTTATAATATTAATGTTTTTTTACATTATATTTTTCAAGTAAAAACAAATGTACATGTATCTTAATGTTGCCAGTGGATGTATACATACATTGTATATGTTACAATATTGCAATATATATATATATATATATATATATATATATATATATATATATATATATATATATATATATATATATATATATGCAATTATTTTTAAGATTTTATAATTTTGATACTGATTTTAGATTTTTGTCCATACTTGATTGTTTTTTATTTTTAATAATCTTGTATTTTGTCAATTTTTATATTAAAATCACATGCAATATGCAAAATTATCATTGACTTTAATGGCAAACCATTTATATTGCATGTTGTTCACAGACTCTTTGGTGCGTGAAACCTACACATCAGTGGGAAAAAAAAATACAAAGCTATACAAGCTCTTTACCATGTGCATATGTGTTTTTATGCACTAAAGTGGCATCTGCATGTAGTTTACAAACCCATCTGTGCAATATGTGTCTCCTGATGTCAAGACAATCAATCTGCGCTGTGTTTAACGCGCCTTAAAAAAGCCTTTCAGAGCGCTGTCATATTGAGGAGATTCATGAAGACGTGTGCTTCCTTGACAGCTCCTCAATCAGGTCTCTCGTTCATGTCTTTGAGTGCTTTTAAGGTTTAGGGCGTCTTGCAGCAGTTTGGGCGCTTCGTCCACAGCTGGTCATGTCCACCTGTTCTCTGGCACATCTGCGGTCCCTGCAGGCCTGGCAGAGGTAGAGCACAGAAACAGCCCTTCGGTGATCCGCCGATGTGACAGAAACAAGTCAAGTGTGACCTCCTCGGCCAAACGCACCACTGAGTGACACACAGAGAGGGAGAGAGAGAGGCTTTGAGCTATTTTTATGCAATCTGTGGACGGTCATGCATGTATGCATGAATGCGTCCCGCAGCGGTCTATACGTGACATAATGTAGCGTGTCGTGTCACATGTACTCTCCAGATACGGTGTGGTGGAGTGTTAACTGCGGCTCGCTGAGAATATTTATGATTATGTTCTGTATTTTTTGCTGCCGTTTGTATGGAAGCCCATTTCTGCCACTGAATAAAAAAATTATACATCGTAATTTATCTCACTATTCTGACTTTTCTCTTACATTTCAAATTTCTTACTTTGTTCTCAGAAATGCATATAAACTCACAATTATGAGAAATAAAGTCAGAATTGCGAGACGAGCTAGTTCATAATTGTGAGAAATTCAGACTTTTTTTTTTGTTAGAAATGCATGATATAGACTTGCAGTTGCAAACGTTAAAGAATGTCTCCCAATTCTGACTTTTTTCTTGCAATTGCAATCTTTTATTTTGTAATTCTGACTTTTTTTCTTGCAAATGTGAGCTTTTATTTTGCAATTCTGACTTTTCTCTCAATCGCAAATGTACATCTTGCAATTCTGACTTTTTTTCTTGCAATTGCGAGCTTTTATTTTGCAATTCTGACTTTTTTTCTCATAATTTTGAGTTTATATCTCACAATCCTGACTTTTTTCTTGCAATTGCGAGTTTACAATTTGCCATTTAGATTTTTGTTTCCCACAGTTCTGACTTTCTTCTCTTAATTGCACATTTATTTCACTATACTTCACTTAATTGCGCTTTTATTTTGCAATTCTGACTTTTTTTCTCATTATTGAGTTATCTTGATTTTTTTTTTTCTTATTGTGAGTTTATATCTCGCAATTCTGACTTTTTTCTTGCAATTTTGAGTTTATATCTCACAATCCTGACTTTCTTCTTTTAATTGCAAGTTTATAATTTTTTTCATTATTGTTTATATCAAATTTTTATTTTGCAATTCTGTCTTTTTTCTCTTAATTGCAAGTTTATATCTCACAATTTTGACTTTTTTTCATGCAATTGGGAGCTTTTATTTTCAGGGTTCCCACTCTAAGCCAAACATCAAATTCCCTGACTTTTCCCTGACTTTCACGGACTAAAAAGCTGAATTTCCATGACCTATAATGAACGGAATCCATCTATTTGCAAGCTTTATTTACTTCTTCACAGATGTTAGTACAAAACACACTTATACACTACTTTTTTTTTTTTTTTTGCTTTTACTTATTAAATGCACTTTGATATTTCTCTGTACTATTTCCACAGAAATTAATTAGTTTTTTATGCTTTCATAATCATAACCTAACCATAACAATAGGCAAATCGCGTGAAACAATGCAATAAAACAAAATTAGGTATAGAACGTTCACATTTTGATAAATGGAAACAAAAAAAATATAGCAACAAACAAAAATCCCTGATATTCCATGACTTGGACAAAATAAATATAAAATTCCCTGATTTTCAATGTCTGGAATAGACCTTTTAAAATTCCATGATATTCCAGAAATTCCATGACCCGTGGGAACCCTGTATTTTGCATTTCTGTCTTTTTTCTCTTAATTGCAAGTTTAGAATTTTTCTCATTATTGTTTATATCAAATATTTATTTTGCAATTCTGTCTTTTTTCTCTTAATTGCAAGTTTATATCTCCCAATTCTGACTTTTTTTCTTGCAATTTCGAGTTTATATCTCACAATTCTGACATTTTTCTCATTGTGAGTTTATATCTTGCAATTCTGACTTTTTTTTTTTTTTTTTGCATTTCTGACTTTTTTTCTCATAATTTTGAGTTTATATCTCACAATCCTGACTTTTGTCTTGCAATTGTAAGTTTATAATTTGCCATTTAGATTTTTGTTTCCCACAGTTCTGACTTTCTTCTCTTAATTGCATATTTATTTCTCACAATGCTGACTTTCCTGACAAGTTTATAATTCACAATTGTGACAGTTTTGCTCACAATTTCGAGTTTATATCTTACAATTCTGATTTTTTTTCTCTTAATCACAAGTTGTTAATAGCAGTTCTGACTTTTTTCTTGCAATTATGAGCTATATACACACACGCACACACATTTTAAAATTGCCTCTGATTTAAACCTCTTTATCCAAATGAGTTGAACAGTTTTTAAAGTAGTCTCTTCAGTTATTGAAACAAGATGCCACAGCAGAGGCAGAAGCCCACACAGTCAAACTGAGCGACCGGACAGATGATGGATTGAAAAGCGGGTCGGTAAAGTGATTAGCATCCTTCCAGGGTGATAGTTGCCTTGGCAACAATAAATTAACCAGTAAACAGCGCCAAAACTGTGAGCACAGTCGTCCCAACGGTTTCAGCATCCAAACTTTTGTCATCAATCAGTAGAGCCAATCATATCGCTGTTGGCAGGTTTCAAATGAACAGACTTTGAGATGAAAAGCACAAAAGGACACCGAAGACCCAAGGATCTCATTCAAGGTGAACAAGGGACAATCAATACACTGTTGAGAACCTTGGGCTGTTACTTACATCAGCTTTAGGACAAACGCAGGGTTAAAAGCTTTCAAAAAAGAGATTAGATGAAGATTTTCAATTCAGCAGACTGAGCATATAATAACATAAAGATGCGTAATCCTGCTGTAAGAAACACTGTGAGGTCATGCTAGGCTACTAAACCTGGAGGGAAAAAAAAGAAAACTATTAATACTATTATGTTGCCTTATACTACTGTTATTTTTTTCCAGTCACTATATATAAAAAAATAAAAACATGAACTACAAATATAAATTACACACACAACACAAACTAAAATGTTCTTAATAAATAATGTTATACAATGATGTCTAAAAAAAGGATATTTTAAATAAATACATATATTTTAATATAAATATAAAACACACACACAACACAAACAAAATGAAATAAATCTTATAAATGTATTTAATGTTATTATATAATGTCAAAATGTGCATATACTATATAATGTATTTTATATACACACATTTATACACACACTATATATATATATATATATATATATATATATATATATATATATATATATATATAATATTATTGTTATTATTATTATTATTATTATTTATTTTTATTTTTTTTTATAAAACGAAGTATTTAAATAATACTTTATAAATTATAAATATAAATTATGCACAACACAAATAAAATTAAATAAATGTTCATAATTAATATTATATTGTTATATAATGACATTGAGGTGTGTGTGTGTGTGTGTGCGTGTGTTTTTATATATATATATATATATGTATGTGTGTATATATGTATGTGTGTATATATGTATGTGTGTATATATATATGTGTGTATATATATATATGTGTATATATATATATGTGTATATATATATATATATATATATATATATATATATATATGTGTATATATATATATATATATATATATATATATATATATATATATATATATATGTGTATATGTGTATATATATGTGTATATATATATGTGTGTATATATATATATATATATATATATATATATATATATATATATATATATATATATATATATAATTACAAAAAAATGTATACAATTAATGTATATATTTGTATATATAAAATTAAATACATTCAATTATTTATATAATGTTTTATTTATTTACATTTTAATTGAAAAATCAATTATTAAATCAATACAATTAATTATATTTAATTAAAAAAATCATTAAATAAACCAAATTTATTTTCATTTGTAAAACAGCATAGAGTTTTCATAAATGTTTTAACTAATAATCATATTAATACTTTTTAGTATTTTTGAAGATGATATTTAGTTAATATCCTAATGATTTTTGGCATAAAATAATTTGATAACTTGGACCCATACAATGTATTTTTGGCTATACCCACACTACTTAAATCACATATATACGGTGGCTGAATTGTTTTGTAATATCCTGTGATGTGCATGCTTTAATGCATGTGTTTTGTGTAGTTTGCCTCGAACCATGTCCTGACCAGCACGCCTCAGTCCCTCCACATGTTCCCCAGCAGCCCTGTGACTCTCCATGTGAGCGAGAGCGAGCGTTTATCACAGCCGAACGGCCTTTATCTGCTGTGAACGGCCTCCTCTGTCCTCTCTCTGCCGCGTCTGCGTGTGACCGCAGCCGTAATTGTATTTATTGAGACGTCGGCGCCTCATGGCAGAGAGGAAAAGGGTGGAGAGGAGAGACGGGGAGAGAGGGTGGGTGTGTGTATGTCTGTCTCAATGCTCTTGTGATCGGGGCGTATGACTGCTGAAAGCGGCAGCTCTCACTACAGGCTCAGATTGGTGATAAACAGCAGGAGTAGAGAGAGAGAGAGACAGGATTGAGGCGATAGAGAGCCACCGGCGGCCCCTGGAGACACAGACAGACTGACAGACAGACAGACATGTTGAAATTTTGCACCACCCCTCGCTCAAGGTGTGTAGCTCTGTGTGTTTAAGTGTGTGTGTGTTTGCTGCTGAGGAGGTTTCTGGGTAGATGTCATCTGGTTTTCATCTGGGTTACATCATGTTTGACTCGATCCTGTTGGGAAATCAGACTAAAACCAGACTATGATGGCGAGGGCTGGTTTTATGTGGATTCTAGCTGGTCAGAGCTGATTTAGGTGGTTGTTTGTTAATACTAGCTGGATTTTAATACATGATTTTATTGTTTATTTTAATATTTAATTTATTTTAAATACGTTAATAAATAAATAATGGATTGGGTGTTAATTATCATTAGTAATTAACTTTATTATTTTTATTTATTATTGTTATATTGTTATCTAAGTATATGTATTTTTATTTTTATTAGAATTATAATAATTGATTGTATTTTTATGTATATATTTGAACAAATAATAATTAATATTTATGTAATTATCTCTGTTTTTATGCATCTAAAATAAACAAATTTTATCATTTCTTTTTAAAATGTTATTTTTTATTCATATTTTTAATCAGATAATGAATAACATATCACTTTTATTTATTTTACAATGTTATATAATTAATAAATAGTTATTGAGGTGGTAGATACATTTTTTAGTTTAATTACAAATCTCTCTCTCTCTCTCTCTCTCTCTCTCTCTATATATATATATATATATATATATATATAATCAATAATTTTAATTTTAATAATTTTATATAATATTTTTATTTTAAAAATGTAATTCACATTTGTATCTTGAATGTTAATTTATATATATATATATATGTATGTATGTGTGTGTGTGTGTATATATAAAGTTTTAAAATTGTATTGTTTATTTGAGCTTTTAGTAAAAGGTTTAGTTTTTTTATTAAAAAAATGAATTATTTTATATTTATTTTTTTTATTTTATTTTAATTTTTATTTTATTTCGGGACTTAAACCAATAATGCTCAGTATAATACAACAAATAGGTTAGTTATTTAAATTTCTTAAACTTTATTTTAAAAATAATGTAAAATAATTTTGTTTATTTGATCTTTTAATAAAAGGGTTAGTTTTAACTAAAATTATGAATAATTTTCCCTACTTTATTTTTTATTTATTTATTTTACTTTATGACTTAAACCAACATTGCTCAATATAATACAGTAAATATTTTAGTTATTTTGCAGACTTTTTAATATATAGTTTTAAAATCATTTTGTTTATTTGAGATTTTAGTATAAGGGTTAATTTTCACAAACATTTTTATAATTAATATAATTTTCATCATTATTTTATTATTTATTTTATTTTATTTCAGGACTTAAACCAAAAATGCTTAGTATAGCACAACAAATAGTTTAGTTATTTAAATTTCTCAAACTTTATTTTAAAAATAATGTAAAATAATGTTTTTTATTTGATCTTTTAATAAAAGGGTTAGTTTTAACTAAAATTATGAATAATCTTCGCTCTTTTATTATTTCGTTTCAGGACGTAAACTACAAATGCTCAGTGTAATGCAATAAATATTTTAGTTATTTTAATTTCTCAGACTTTTTTATATATAGTTGTAAAACCATTTTATTGTTTATTTGAGCTTTTAGTAAAAGTTTAGTAGTTTTTTGTAGTTTTTTTTTTTTTTTTTTTACACTTCAGTGTTTTAATTTTTACACTTTTATTTGTAATATAGCAGCCAAATACACAAATGACAACACATCAGTTAAATTCTCCATTTTTAACATGCTATGACAAAACTAGAAAATAACCTGCATGTGTTGACCAGTGTGTACTATGCACTAAAATCCTGAATGTGAAACAGTTTGCAGTATGTAGCGTTGTCTTGTTTTGTTGAGCTGGTCTGATCAGCAGGGCAGCATGTGAATCCCATGGCTCTTCGAATTGTTTCAATCATCGAACGGCTCTTTATCGAGTGTCAAAGTGTGAACATCAGCCTCACATGTCTCTAATTCCCACAATTCCTGTGTTTTCTCTCCTGCAGTCACAATGAGCGAAAGGTGACCTGCAAGCATCCCGTCACAGGCGTTCCTTCGCAAGACAACTGCATCTTTGTCGTCAACGAACAGTGAGTCATTTCTTTCTGTCTCTTCACAGTTTCTTGCAGCATTGAGTCAGAAACAGAGCGCTTTGTCTGGACTTTACACAGAATCACATTCATGCAGCCTAATGTCCTGCACACTCATTTTTTGGGGAGTATTGAATGTTGGCTAATAAGGGGTATAAAGAAATATAAAAACGAGATAATTAAAGTATTCATATTTGAGAATAAGTCAAAAGTGTTTTTCTGGGTCACACTGCACAAAAAGGCATTGTTATTTTCCATTAGTCTGCTAATGGGTACATGAGTTTAGTGAATCTCTAAAAAAAAAAAAAAATATATATATATATATATATATATATATATATATGGTCAGAAAATTATATAATATAAAAACTAAATAAATAAATATATAGTGGTAAAATATGACATAGAATTATAAAGGTTTCAATATTTTATGTATTTGTTTATATATTTTAAAATTAATTGTATTTTTATTTTTTTATTTACAGCAGTTGAGTGAATCTCACAAACATATGGTTAGACAATTATGTAATATAAAAATAAACATAAATTAAACAAAATAAATAAATATGTAGTGGTAATATAGTGACCTATAATTATAAATGTTTCAAAATATTATGTATTCATGTATATATTTTTATATTTGAGAAATTAATTGTATTTTTATTTTTGTTTTATTTAAATTAATTTTAAAAAATATGGTCAAAAAATATATAATATCACCCATCATTATAAATATTTCAGTGTATTAATATTTATAGGTTTTTTTATATATTTTTTTTATTTATTTATTTATTTTTTTACAATAGCTGACTGAATCTCACAAGAATAAGGTTAAAATATATATGTAATATAAAGACAAACAAAATGAATATTAAGTTGTAAAATGTGACCTATCATAAGTGTTTTAGTGTATTAATATACACTCATATATATATATATATATATATATATATATATATATATATATATATATATATATATAGTATTTATTTTTTAACTTACACTAGTTGACTGAATCTCACAAAAATATGGTCAGCAAATTACATAATATAAAAAGAAAAATAAGCATAATAAATATATAGTGGTCAAATGTGACCTATGATTATAAGTGTTTCAGTGTATTAATATTTATTAATTTATATATTTGTATAATTAAAAAACAAAAATATGGTGAGAAAATTAGTATAATATACAAATAAAAATAAACAAAATAAATAAACGTATAGTGGTAAAATGTGACATCATTATAAATATATAACTTTATATATTTATTATTATGAAAATATATATTTTTTATTTTTGTTATTGTGTATTTGTAATGTGCATTTTATTACTAAATAATTTTATTTAATAAATAATAATAATAACTGTATTAACTTTCATTTCATTTTTTAAATAATGCAGAAATTATTTTTTTCTATTAATAAATTATAAAATGAATGTATTTTTTTCTGTTTTGTACCTTTTTTGTACTCTACAATATAATTTCTTAGATTTTTGTATGCTTTGCATTGATTAAACCGGTTTTTATTTTAAGCTAAAGATGTAGTTTCAATACACATAAATACATTTTAACATATATAAAATAATTATTATTATTTATTTATTTATTTTTTTTTTTATATATATATATATATATATATATATATATATGTATATATATATATATATATATATATATATATATATATATATATATATAAAATAATAATTATTATTTATTTATTTATTATTATTTTAAAATTTCATATTAACACAAACTAATATCGTCATAAATATTTTCTTGACCTTTTTTAATGAGATTCATCCGAACGCATTACTATTCTCAATCCGTCTGCTAACGGATAACGTGTTACTATTTGTGTGTGCTTCATAAAAGAGCGAGCCACTAAATAGTCAACACACCCCCACATTTTCACACAAAGCCACTACCAATTAACAGGCCGGCGGTTAATGAAGAGCTGAGAAAGATGATTTTGCGTCAGTATTTCCGGAGCGGAGCCGATGGGGAGTGCAGTCATGACTTTCCAGAGCTCTGCCCTTCTTCACAGCTCACCTCTCCTGTCCAACTCGAGCTGCTCTCCTGATAATTGCCCTCAAACCGCTGTCAAACACATCTCCAGTCTTTATCTCCTTTCTTTTCTCCTGCGTCCTCCAGCAAAGTCAACAGTTTCCCTCCGCCGCCGTTTATCCAGTCTATTCACAATCTCTGTTCACAGATAGCAACTAAACGCTGCTGTAGATAAACTTCAGATCCTCTCGCTCTGAAGCGATGATGATGATGGAGAGACTCAATCCGGCGGGGAAAGAAACGTTTGTGCAGCAGATATTTGCATCTGATGAAGTCGAGCGGCAGGAGGGTTTTGTTCGCTCTCGTGTTGTTTTTCAAAGCCGTTTGACTTTGTTTCTTTTGTGGAAAACAAAAGACGATGTTTCCTGGTAAACCTGTTTTTCGTACAACAGACACTTACAACCTACAAAGATGAGATGAGAAAAAAGCCCTATAAATGTAGGCTGTATGGCTTGTGTGCCATATTGCACTATTAGAAATTATTAGACTTTAAATATATTAAATGTTTAAAAAAAAAAACTAAAAAGCATACATTCAAATTAGATATCGAAGTACTAAAATGACTAAAACAAAAAAATGAAAAATAAATACAAATAAATAAACACAACTTCATGCAATCAAAGCTAAATGGAAATGTAAAATTAACATTTATATTTTAAGTATGTATTTATTTTATTTAGATTTTTATTTAGAAATGTGACAAATGCAAAAAGCACAAATGCATTTTAAAATGTATATTTATATTAAACTAATAACAGTGGCAAAAGTACATAATAAAACACAAGCACAAATGGACAACTTTAAAATAAAAAATAATAAAATAAAATAATTTTTTTTTTTGACAATATGAAGCTAAAAGTTGTCATTATAAGTGTTGTATATATTTCTATATTTGTAAAATAAACCAAAAAAAAAAAATAATAATAATAATAATAAAAATGAAAAAGTACAAATGTCTAAACAATAAAATAAAATAAAATAAAATAAAATAAAATAAAATAAATATTATTGAAAAGCTGTCAGGAGTTTTAATGTATATTTTTAGGAAAATAAGCTTCAAAAACTAATAACACTGGCAAAATAAAATACAATAAAGAAAATTAACAATATAAAACTAAAAGCTGCCATTAAAAGTTTCAATATATATTAATATTTTGTAAAAAGAAAAAAAAACTAATAAAAATGCAAAAAGCACAAATGACTAAACCTTAAAATAAAATAAAAAATATTATTGAAAATATAAACTTGTTAGAAGCTGTCAAAAGTTTTAATGTATATTTATTATATTTTTGTAAAAATATAAATGACAAATGACTAAAACATAATTAAATAATAACATTTTAAAAAAGAAAATTGACAATATAAAACTCAGAGCTGTCATTATAGGTTTAAATGTATATATTTATATTTTGTGAAATAAAAAAATGCACATGGCTAAAACTTAAATTACAATTAAAAATATAAAGCTGTCAGAAGTTTTAATGCATATATTTATATTTTTGTAAAAAATAAAATAAAATAAATAAAAACACAAAAAGCACAAATGGCTAAAACTTAAAGCAAAAATGACTAACTTAAAAAATAAAATAATATAATATAATTAAATAACTAATAAAAGCACACAATTAAAATTTATTAAATTATGAAAACTGAAAATATAAAACTAAAATTTTTTTTTAAATATGAATGAACACTCTAATAGTATGTAAATGAACCCCAAAATAACACTCAAGTCTTTTATAAGGCTGTTTTTCTGTCCTCGTAGATTTTCTGTGTTTGATGGTAATGTATGAACATTTTACTAAACATCTAAGCAGTTTTCTATTGAAGAAGGAACATCATACAAGTTTGAAATGACATGAGAGCGAGCGAACGCTGACAGTACTTTTATTATTGTTGAATTATTCCTGTAATGATGTAAATGTGAAGTGTTTTTCCGAGCGTTGCAGATAATGAAAGAAGTCACAGTCTGTTTCGTTTGCTTTGCTGCTGATGGCAGGACTCTTTTTTTTTTCCTCTACCTGTTTTAATTATCACCTCCATCTTGCTTTTCTGTGAAGTCGATGTTAATGAGATTTACACTTATTTTTACTCGACGACGTGAGAAAGTCTCACTCTGAGGTGTGCGTGCGTTTGTGAGACGCTGTGACATGAAGTTCACGCAGGTCTTCGTCTCCATTACTTCCAAGATCTCTGCCTTTCTTGATTGGATTTGGAGAGAAAACAGTTGCTGTTTTTGCCGTTTTATAGCAGAAATGAGTGGAAAGTAAGAGATTGAGTTGTTTGGGGTATTTAAGCTATTGTAATTAGACGTGAAATTGAATTTTCAGACATTGAGATCCTCGTCGTCAAGCCATAGATTCACGTTTTAGGGTCCGTTGAGTTTTAAGGCCATTGATTCGTCTTAATCAGCCGGACAATAAACGTTTCCAGAGTATTGACGTTTGTTGAGATTGATGCTTCTGCCCCGTATGAACCAGAGACAGTTGTATGTCTTATTTGTGTTTTACTTTGCACAAAATCAGTTCTACAATATATTTTAGTTGTCAAAATGATGTCTGTACAGACATTGGTTTAGCTGAATCAGAGAGCATTGAGTTGTTTCTTCAACTACTGTTATAAAATCAACTCTCCTTTTTTATCTAATGTAAATTAATTTATCTAAAACATTTTGATTTATCAAAATATTTTTTTTTCTAATATATATAAATAATTGTATATATTTATTTAAAACAATTGATAATTCATGTGAATTGATTTTATCTAAAACATTTAGATTGTTCAAACAATTTTATTGCACATTTCGTCGTTTTTTTCTTTATTTTTATCATTTTATACATTTTATTTTAAAAAAATTATAATGTACTTTATCTAAAATATTTAGATTATGTTGAAATATAATGTAATATATATAATGTACTTTTTTATCTAAAATATTTAGATTGTTCAAACAAAAATATTTAGCAAATTTATTGTTTTTTTTCTTTATTTTTATATAATTTTATATAAATGTGAATTAATTTTACATAAAACATTTAATTATATGTTCAAACTAAAATCTTACTGCACATTTCTTCATGTTTTTTTCTTTACTTTTATATCATTTTACTAAAAAAATAAAGTATTAATGTACTTTTTATCTAAAGTATTTAGATTATATGTTCAAACTAAAATATTAATAAATAAATAATACATAGTTTTAAAATGAGTTTTAAAATATATATTTTAAAACATCCAGGTTATAAAATGTTTTTTTTTCTTCAAAAAAACAAAAACAAAAATGTTATTAAAAATCACTGGACCAATTTAGTTTCTCTTAACAGTTTCAGTGATTTTTCAATAGTTTTATTTAAACAATATTTTAATATTTAATTGTATATATGAACATTATATGTGACCCTGGACCACAAAACCAGTCTTAAGTCACTGGGGTATATTTGTAGCAATAGCCAAAAATACATTGTACGGGTCAAAATTATCAAAAATAAATTGATGCCAAAAATCATTAGGATATTAAGTAAAGATCATGTTCCATAAAGATATTTTGTAAATTTTGTACCATAAATGTATCAAAACTTAATTTTTGATAAGTAATATGCATTGCTAAGAACTTTATTTGGACAACTTTAAAGGCGATTTTCTCAATATTTTTATTTTTGTGCACCCTCAGATTCCAGATTTCAAATAGTTGTATCTCAGCCAAATATTGTCCGATCCTAACAAACCATACATCAATGGAAAGCTTATTTATTCAACTTTCAGATGATATATAAATCTCAATTTTGAAAAATTGACACTTAAGACTGGTTTCGTGGTCCAGGGTCACATATTACAATTCTTCAATATATTATACATTTTGCCAAAATGTAATTTCCATTTAATAATTAAATTATTTTTAATAGCATTATATAGGGAAAAAATGGCATTTTATATTTAAACCAGGACTGCCTAATATCTTAAGGTCCATAATTTATTAGCACACCTTTGGTAATTAAAAACACTCACGTCAGACACCTGCTGTTGCGTTGCGAGTTGAAGAAGCGATGCTAACCGCCTTACAGCCGCTTCATCGCACTAATGGAGGAGGCTAATGGGTTTAACCGCTGCGCTGGAGCTCGGTTCTTCTGCTAACGAGGTTACGGAGGCCTGCGGCCCGCGTCTGTTGCTCCCGATCTGTTTTTAGCTTCCGATGGTTTGATTTAACGCAGCACTTGTCACGAGAGCCAGACGCAATCACTTTCGCTACACGGCGACACACGTCCAAGTGTCGTCGTTTCTCATCGTCACAGTGGAAGCTCATTAATTTGCACAGTCATTTTTTTTTCACCCTGCTCATATTTCCTAATTTCTGTGGCGCTCTGTTAAAGTATGAAGCCGATGTGAGTCGTAATAGCGTTCGCTGTGCCTTATAAACTCAGACGCCCTCCAAACACTATGTCCAGGTTAACGTTATTTCCGTCCGCGCGCGATTCTGGCATGCGCGTACACCTGAAGCGCGCGCTAAAAGCCTGTTAAACATTTTTTAAATCATTTAATTTAATTCATTTAATTTTAAAATCTAATAATTCACATATATATATATATATATATATATATATATATATATATATATATATAATATATAATTTTTTTCTCTTCAAAATTTCAAATTTGGGTTTAGGGGTAAAATAATAAAATCAAAACATAAAATGCATTTGGAAAGTAGTACAATTAAATTAATTTAGATTTTTAGATATTTTACATCCAGATTATAAAATGTTCATAGCTACCATTTTATTTATCCTAAATACACTCATAATATTGAATCATATTTACACACTTTTTGCACAGTAAAAAAAAAAAAAAAAAATCCAACTTTGATTGAAAATAAAACCATTAATTTTCGCATTTTTCCTATTTTTTTTTTTTTATCTAATGTAAATACATTTTATTTATCTAAAACTTTCAGATTATAATTTATACAAAGAAAATATTACAAATTTATTAATGTTTTTCTTCATTTTTTAATATAATTTCTATGCAATTTATTTATTAAAATAAATACATTTTTATAACAGATTTTTAAACTTTTTTTTCTAAATCAATTTGACATAGCACAATTAAAAGAAAAAAAAAATATATATATATATATATATAATTTTTTTTTTTTTTTTTTTTTTTGGGTTTGTTTTTTAAAAATGAAAGAAACACTCTTGATGATTTGATGCAGTATTTCAGAGCTAGTTTATCTGAAGGTTGTTGAGCGACAGATTGAGTCGCCTTCAGCAACGTCACAACCTGCCAGAAGTCCAGCTGTGATGAATCAGACCCTTGAGGCGACGGAGGGTTTTAGGGGGAAATTTGGTGTAAAAACTACCGGCGTCACTGTAATTAAACAGAAAATAATGTGAGCCGTATGTTGATCATTGTCATTATGGATCCAGTACCTTGAGGCTAGTCTTTTTTTTTTTTTTTCTCCATAATAATTTCTTCCACAAAACCTTCACTGCTCATACTATTTCTCTTATGTGTTCTCTAACATTTCCTTGCTGGAAAACCCAAGTCACATCAGCTCAAGTTGATCATCTAGCTTAACTAACCAGGTCAACCTTGATTCAAATGAAATTTAAATGAGAAACTGGTTTTAGCTGGATTTTCCAGTAGCGCTGCCTTTAATCTCTTTCCTTTTATTGTTTCCAACCATATAAAACCGGCATCTACTGTCAGAAGCTGGTTTTAGCTGGATTTTCCAGTAGGTTTGTCATCTTCATTTGATGGTTTTAGTCAATGACCACCTAGAAACCACATAAAACCAGCATCTACTGTCAGAAGCTGGTTTTAGTTGCACTTTCCAGTAGGGTTACCATGAATCTTCTTCATTTCATGATTTCATTCATAAAAAACCCAGTGTCTTCCTTCAGAAACTGGTTTTACCTGGACTTTGCAGTAGGTTTGCCGTTAATCTATATGATTTCATGATTTTATCCATATAAAACCAGTGTCTACCATCAATGGTAGTTTGGTAGTCAAGGTAGTTTTAGCTGAATTTTCCAGTAGGGTTCCAATTAATCTTCTTCATTTGACTTCATTTCAGTTAAAGACCTCTAAGAAACCATATAAAACCAGCGTCTTCATTTGATGATTTTAGTTTAAGACCACCTAGAAGCCATTTAAAACCAGTGCCTACCATCAAAAGGTGGTTTTAGCTGAATTTCCCAGGGTTGCCATTGTTAATCTTCGTTTGAGGGTTTTAGTTGATGATCATCTAGAAACCATATAAAACAGTAGGTCTGCTTCGTTTGCTGGTTTCAACCAAATAAAACTAGCAGAGCTGCTTCAGATGAAAATAATCAATGGCAAACCTACTGGAAAACTCAGCTAAAACCATCCTCTGATGGTAGAGGGTGGTTTTATCGGGTTGGAAACATGAAATTAAGAAGTTTAAAAACAACCCTACTAGACAATCCAGCTGAAACCAGCAGCCCATGGTCATCATCATTTGATGGTTTCAGTTAAAGACCTTATAAACCATATAAAACCAGGGTCTACCAATAAGAAGCTGGTTTTTGCTGGATTTTCCAGTAGGGTTGCCATTCATCTTCTTTGTGTTATGGTTTCAACCATATAAAACCACCAGAAACTGGTTTTAGCTGGATTTTCCAGTAGGGCTGGAATTAATCTTCTGCACTCCATTATTTCATTTATATAAAACAAGTGTCTACCAATAAGAAGCTGGTTTTAGCTGGATTTTCCAGTAGGGTTGCCATTGATCATCTTCATTTGACCATTTCAGTTAAAGACCATTTATAAACCATATAAAACCAGAATCTACCGCTAGAAACTAGTATTAGCTAAATTTTCTAGTAGGCTTCTTCATTTTATGGTTTCAACCACATAAAACCACCAGAAACTGGTTTTAGCTGGATTTTCCAGTAGGGCTGCCATTAATCTTCTTAATTTCATGATTTCATCCATATAAAACCAGTGTCCACCAATAAGAAGCTGGTTTTAGCTGGATTTTCCAGTAGGGTTAGCATTGATCTTCTTTATTTAACCGTTTAAGTTAAAGACCATTTATAAACCATATAAATCCAGCATCTACCATCAGAAACTGGTTTTAGCTGGATTTTCCACTAGGGCTGGCATTAATCTTCTTATTCCATGACTTTATCCAAATAAAACCAGTGTCTACCAATAAGAAGCTGGTTTTAGCTGTAATTTCCAGTAGATTTGCCATTTATCTTCTCCATTTTATGGTTTCAACCATATAAAAGCACCAGAAACTGGTTTTAGCTGGATTTTCCAGTAGGTCTGCCATAAATCTTTTTCATTCCATGATTTTATCCAAATAAAACCAGTGTCTACCAATAAGAAGCTGGTTTTAGCTGGAATTTCCAGTAGGTTTGCCATTTATCATCTCTATTTTATGGTTTCAACCATATAAAACCACCAGAAACTGGTTTTAGCTGGATTTTCCAGTAGGTCTGCCATATATCTTTCATTTCATGATTTTATCCAAATAAAACCAGTGTCTACCAATAAGAAGCTGGTTTTAGCTGGAATTTCCAGTAAGTTTGCCATTTGTCATCTCTATTTTATGGTTTCAACCATATAAAACCACCAGAAACTGGTTTTAGCTGGATTTTCCAGTAGGTCTGCCATATATCTTTCATTTCATGATTTCATCCAAATAAAACCAGTGTCTACCAATAAGAAGCTGGTTCTAAAGCTGGGTTTTCCAGTAGGTTTGCCATTTATCTTCTCCATTTTATGGTTTCAACCATATAAAACCACCAGAAACTGGTTTTAGCTGGATTTTCCAGTAGTAAATTTGCTTCATTTCATGATATCATCCATATAAAACCAGTGTCTACCAATAAGAAGCTGGTTTTAGCTGGATTTTCCAGTAGGGTTGCCATTGATCATCTTTATTTGATCATTTAAATTAAAGACCATTTCTAACCCATATAAATCCAGCATCTACCATCAGAAGCTGGATTTTCCACTAGGGTTGTCTTTAATCTTCTTCATTTTATGATTTCATCTATATAAAACCAGTGTCTACCATCAGAAGCAGGTTTTATCTGGATTTTCCAGTGGGGTTGCCATTAATCTTCTTCGTTTGGTGGTTTCATTGTTGAATGCGTGTCATAACTATAATTTGAGTTTTCAAAGCCCCAAATGACTATGCATTCAGTTCATTTTCTTTCCTTTTTTTCTGTTTTCTAGCCTGAATTGTGGGAAACTTGTCCATCCTATTTTAAGCAGGTAATGCTTTGCAGGGATCTCCTCTCTCATCCGCTTCTTTTGAGCCGCGGAGCTCCATTCATCTCTGGTTGTTTTGCCTTTCTGTCTCATTAATTCTGCTCAAACACTAACCCAAGGCGCTGTTTGAACTGGATTGCCTGATATCCTGCTATGCATCGCTAATGTGGAGATATGCAAGATTTATGTGTGCCGTCCGATTTGTCTTACCCACGTTGAATGTGAAACATGAATCTCCTTGTGTCGAAGTCGCTCTCAGTCAGGAATGAATTATGTTGTCCTCAGCCGCTTCGGCAGGGGTCCCGTAATCCCACGCATCACGACGAGACGGAGCACTTTGAGTCTGTAAACAGTCCCGTCAAACGCTGGACGGAGATGAAACGCTCATTCGTCATGAGTCACAACCATGGGGCTCGACGTACACACGCCTCCGGTGGCCCGCCGTCAGATCCTGAGCGATGCCTTTCTGCTCGTTTCCGGCATTAAGTGACAGGCCTTTGACTCTTTAACGTTAAGATTTGTTTGGTTGCCGTCAAAACAAATCGCACCTTTGGAAATATCCTTGAAAGTAAAGCGTGTCAAGCTCTTAACTTGGACAAAAATGTTGTTCTGAAAGCAAGCGAGACGGGGAAAGTTCAGCTGCTTCCTGAACCTGTCCTTGAGGCCCACTATCCTGATTCTGGCATTGTTTTTCAGGGCCGAGATGCCCCAAAAACACCAGAATGCTGCTTTAACAGGCTCTTTTTTCTAGGTAACATCTGGGCTACAAAGTAGGACAGAAATTGAGGACTTCAGAGCATGATTATTATCGAAAACTAAAAGTAAAGCCATTAAAAAAAAATGCTAGTAACAAATTGAACATTGAAAATGAAAATAAATGCAAAATTATATATATTATATATAAATAAATAAATAAATAAATATATATATATATATATATATATATATATATATATATATATATACTATTATAGTATGTATTATAATATAAATACTGTAACTTATAGATTATGCTAAATACAAAAACAAACTATGTATTTTATTTCACAATTCTCATTTTCATAAAAAGAGTACACTTAAGTATTTAAATTTTTTTTTATATATTTTAATTAATTTTGCCTTAGTTATTAGGTTAAAAATGTTATTTATTTATAAGATGTATTTTATTTTATATATATATATATATATATATATATATATATACTATTATAGTATGTATTATAATATAAATACTGTAACTTATAGATTATGCTAAATACAAAAACAAACTATGTATTTTATTTCACAATTCTCATTTTCATAAAAAGAGTAAACTTAAGTATTTACATTTTTTAAAAATATTTTAATTAATTTTGCCTTAGTTATTAGGTTAAAAATGTTATTTATTTATTTATTTATTTATAAGATGTATTTTATTTTAGCTACTAAGACAACCATTTTCATTTTTATAAAAAGAGTACACTTAAGTATTTAGAAAATATATACAATATTTTAATTCATTTTGCCTTAAGTAAAAAATATTATTGATTTATTTATAATATGTATTTTGTTTAATTTTATTTTAGCTAGTTACTAAGGCAACAATTCTCATTTTTGTAAAAACAGTAAACTGAAGTATTTAGGAAATAAATGCATTATTTTAATACATTTTCAAATTTTATTTATTTATTTTAGTTACTAAGGCAACAATTCAAATTTTAACTTAAGTCTTTAGAAAATATATAAAATATTTAAATTAATTTTGCTTTAGTTACAAAGTTCAAAATATTTATTTATTTATTTATTTATTTATTTTATTATTTATTTATATGTATTATATTTTAGCTAGTTACTAAGGCAAAAATTGTCATTTTCGTAAAAAGAGTTAACAAGTATTTACAAAATAAATATATATATATATATATATATATATATATAATAGACTATTTTAAAGAATTTTGCCTTAGTTATTAACTTCAAAATATTTATTTATTTAGTTAAAATATGTAGTTTATTTTAGTTAGTTACAAAGGCAACAATTCAATTTTTTTTAAAGAGTAAGAAAATATATAAATATATTAAATCTTTTAATTGATTTTGCCTTAGTTACTAAGTTCAAAATATTATTTATTTGTTTATTTATAATGTATAATATGTATTATATTTTAGCTAGTTACTAAAGCAACAGTTCTTATTTTCGTAAAAAGAGTAATCTTAAGTATTCAGAAAATATATATATATATATATATATATATAGCCTTATTACTATGATGTGCATTTTATTTTAGTTAGTTACTAAAGCAACAATTCAACTTTTAATAAAAATAGTACACTGAAGTATTTAGAAAATATATAAAATATTTGTGCCTTAGTTACAAAGTTCACAATATTTATTTATTTGTTTATAATATGTATAATATGTAACTAAACAAAAAATAGTAAACTTAATAAAAACAATAGATGCATTTAAAAAATAACCAATAAAAACGAAAATGTTGAAGGGTGTGACAGACAAATGGTAGCAGACAGAGTTTTAAAGCCTAGCATGACTCATGCGTTTTAGCTGATGACCTCCAGTCGAGCCGGTGCCCAACCAACCCACAAACCCATCTGAACGTCCCCTCCGTCAATTATCTCTGGACTCTGCAGGCTTTAGCCGCTCGACATGGGGCTAATTTCACACTCGCTGCCACTCTTCCTCTAAAGACGCCGTCAGATGTCAGCCGAGTGATGGCCACCGGCGTGGCTAGCGAGCGCACGCTAAAGCTCATTATTTGAGAAGAGATTAATTAATGAACGCTAATAGGCGTGTTGAATGCTCAATTTAATTTGAGATCAGCGGCCCGGAAGGTCGTGCTGGGATCTATGTGCAACCCTGACCCGGCTTTCCACCCTGTCCTTAGTTAAATGGACTGTCATGTAGTGTTTTGTATTTTTCGTGTTGCTGGTGTGTGCATGACCAGCTCACAATGCGTCCTTTGTGTTTGTTTTTCAATGCAAAATCAGATGCTTGTGTCAGACGGCGAGCGCACATGCAAACGAATAATTAGTTCAGCCAAATTGTCTGCATTTATTCACACTTGTGTTGTTCCAAACCTTTTTTATTGCAATTTTAATAAGTTTCAAAAAGCACTAGAAAGCACCAGAACAGTAGGACAGACAACTTGTGCTTTTCATTTAAAGTCTTCTCACGTTATGTGAAAGATATGTGCAGGAAAAAGATTAATTTATTGGTCTCTTCTGACTTTTTTTTTTTTTTTTAAGTCTAAAAATCCTTGAAAGAAGTTAAGTTTGCCTAAGGGACAACACTGAGATTTAAAGACTTGTTTTCATAGATTATAGATTCATAGATTAAAAATAAGTGAAAATAAATTGCAAATCCATAAAACTTGTGCATGCCATATAAAAAGATCTGTTATACATATACACACACATATAACTATAGCATATTACTCAGTTACATTTTAATATAATATAGCATCAGACAAACAAGTTTTAAGGATGATATAAAAAATATTATTGATTGAATTATTATAATTTAATTTTTTCCTAAAAAAAATTATCAAGATGTATCAATACTTTTCATATTTTGGATCTTAAGAGTTTTTTTTTCCTCCTTTTTTTCTTTTTTTTTAATGCGAGTATCTTTCTGCACTGGCAGATTATTGTACTACATTTATTTAATTGTATTTTAGTGTTGCTTTTTAATAATTTTTTGTTTGTTTGTTTAAAGGAGTTTTATATAAAGCACTCAATCATAAAATTGGTCTTTTTAATTAATTAATTTTTTATTTTATTAATTTTTATTATTTATTTATTTATTCATTTGTCATTTTTTACAGATTTCTTCACATATTTTTAACTTGACTTTGTTTGTTTTTTTATTATATTTGTTTTATTTTATTTTATTTCATTTTGTTTCATTTCCTTTATTTATTATATTATTTGTAATAAATAATAATAATAATAATTATTATTATTATTATTATTATTATTATTATTATTATTAATAATACTTTTTGTCTTAGTGCATTTTAGTGCATTAGCAGATTTATTCACATATTTTCAACCTGGTTTTATTTTATTTTTGTTTAATTAAAATTATTTTAGAATTTTATTTAATTGTATTTATTTTATTTTTTGTATTTTGTATTCTTTTTTTGTTTTGTTTTGTTTTTACTTTTTTGAGAAACAGTACAGCATATTACTCAGTTACATTTTAATGTTGGCTTCTCAAATAAATGTATCTTGTTTAAATGATTTGATCCTATATATCATATATATGATTTGATTTTTAAATACATTTACCCAAAAAGCAAGAACAAAAACTCAGTTAAGATTGATTATTTAATTAATTAATTAATTATTTGTATTGAACTGAATGATTGAAACCACAAATTGGACATCTACGTTGACATCTCATGAGAGAGAGCTGGGACAGATGTTAAGATTTCCAGTCAATAGCTTCTTCTATTTGGATCGTTTTGATAATATGACTTTGAATACACTACTTGAGTCATAAGTGTCACTTTTTTTGTTGCTTTTTTGGAGCTTGACAGCTTCAGTTCTCCTTCACTTACATAATATCAAAAAAGCAGCGAGGATGCTCTTCAAAACACCAAATTGTGTGTCCAGCTGAAGAAATAAAACCATACAGGTTTGGAACAACATAACAAACACCTGTCTTTTACTGTTCCTCAAAATGCACAACCATGCATTTAACCTCCTGATGCAGTTAGTGGGATGCAAACAGACCGTTTACCCGCTGCTAATACTCAACAGAAAGTGTTTTCCTCATGCGACGTGACCCAGAAGCCAGACAGCTCTTATTTTTTACCCTGGTGTTCTCTCCCTTGCTCCAGATAGCAGCGCTTTCCCTCGACGCCGTCGCTCTACCGTAGCGTCGAAATATAGGCCAACCCTTCGGGACAACGCCTCTCGACTGAACGTCCGCATGCTGTTGGGATTTTAGGGTTTATGGCCGTATTTATTGTGTTTTCTCTTCACTTTGGTTAAATAAGACACCAGTGTTGGCTTTACAGCCTCGGTTTGCGTTTGCCCTTCAGCTCGACTGGGTCATAAAGCGCGGATGCGGTGTGTCAGAGCCGGAGCTGGCAGGCCATTTAAGGTTGTCAATTGTGTGGGAGTAGCGTAAGACGTGGAGTGAGTAATTGCTTTGATGCATGGGGCCTGTCTCCTCTATTTCTCTCTTTCTCGCTCTGTCTCAATGCTGAAGTGCTCTGGCTTATTAAAACACAGGCCTGAACTTCCTGAGTGTCTTTTCCTCATTTATCTGCACAGCAATCGCTCAGCCTTCACAGTCTTCTGGTTATTTTAACCCTGATGTTGGAGAGGCTTGCTGTCGATTACCACAAACAGTCTTCCTTGGTTGGTAAAAATCAATTGGTAAATGCATCTGCAGTCTGTTTTTGTTGGTTTTTGTGCTCCAAACCACATTTTCATCATGCAAAATGACTTTGGATCCTGCGAGGAATACTGGCAACAGAATATGGTGCTGTTTTAGGTTTTAAGTCAATTATAAATATATAATGTTAATCATGTAGCTTTGAAGTTTGTGTTCTTTAATCTGTGATGTTTTCTCAGTACATTGATTAAAAACCCTGCCGGTTCATATGCAGCAATCTGTGACTTGCATATATAAATACAATTGTACAATCTATGTAAATGCATATTTATAGATTACATAAATATATAATAAATACTAAATGTTTAAATTCATAATTGGTGAAAATTATATTTTAGGACCCTTGTTCATGTTTTTTTTTTCTTTTTTTTTTTCCTCCCTGTTACAAAATTATTTTCATGACAGTAATTTTATATATAATTTTACATTTTATATATTTTTAATATAATTTGTGTTTAGTGTGTGAGTATGTATACAGACCCTTGTTCATGTTTTTTTCCCCCGTTACAAAATGTTATATTTTTTTAATATAATTTGTTTAGTGTGCGAGTATGTATACATGTATGTCTTTTTACTGTTTTATAACAATTCAATGTTATATATTAAATATATAAAAGTATATGTATGTGTGTGTGTGTGTGTGTGTGTGTGTGTGTATATATATATATATATATATATATATATATATATATATATATATATATATATATATATATATATATATATATATATATATATATATATATAATTTTTTTATTTTTTATTAATATATAAATATATAAAAAAAAATGAAGCTTGTTTATATGTATTTTTTGCCACACTGTTTTATGACAATTAAAATCTCTAAAAATGTATATATTTTTGTTATATTTTAAGTTTATATTTGCATATCACATTTAGCAAGCTTTTTTAAATGAATCTATATTTTATATGTGTGTATTTATATGTATATTACATTATTTTATAATGTGTTTCCAGGATTTGTATTTTTTTGCATTACAACACTATTTTCATGACATTTCAATTTTATGTGTTAATTAAAATGTATAACAATTTATGTAGAAGTATTAATATATTATTAATAAATCACTTTTAATAAGTATTAAAATATAAGCATTAAATAATTTGATTTTACTAATGAAAAAAAATGTTTCCATTACTTTTTTTAGCATTAAACTTTATTTTCATGGCAATTGAATTTCATATATTAAATAACATTTATTTAATTTAATTGTATTGTATTTTATTACAAATGAAAAATAAGATGTTATAATGAAAAAAGTTTCTAGGACCATGTTTATTTTTATTATTATTTTATTTTATTGCCATTATAGCTTTTTTTTTTTTTTTAAGTGTGTGTGTGTGTGTGTGTGTTTGTGTGTGTATATATATATATATATATATATATATATATATATATATATATATATATATATATATATATTACATAGTACTTAAGACACTGAGGCTAAGTTTATTCAGCTGGCCCATTATTAATGCAATTGTAAATGCATTCATGCCACATCTGAGCTGCAATAAACTGTCTGTAAATATATCTAAATACTAATTCAGATGCAGCTTCTAAAAAAAGTATTTCATATTGAAACAAATAAAATCTTTCTTCTAAAGTTACTTTTCTTTAGCTTTTATTTACCATCAACATTATGTTGGAGGCGTTTGCATGCAGTGAACAATTTATCTAGATGTTACTGCTTTTCTCTTTTGCTTCTGTGGTAGTCGACAGCATGCAGTACATACAATAAATAACCCAAAATGTCCATCCGAATATGAATGATGTACAAATAAGATGAATTCATGATGTTCTTCTCCTCAACTCTTCCAGACCAGCGACCAAAGCACCAGCGGCCGAGAAGAAAGAACGTCCAACCAGCACCATGAGCGAAGCGTCGAACTACACAGGAGGCTCAGACTACACCACACATCCCAGCAGCCCCACAACCAGAGTGAGTCACTAACTCACTGACCTTGGCCTAGTTCCAGCATGACAGATTGGACTGTCCCATCATGCATCAACAGCATATTACACAATTATTGTCCTCATTACTGCACATTTGTTCATTGTCTTTGCTCTGCGATGTTGAGTTGATATAGAGTAGCATAAAAATGCAATGGCTTAGGTCTACTTTTAAGCAAGCATTGACATTTTTCTATGTGCATTTAGTTAATCTTAGAGTTTCCAGCATGCATTTTTAATGCAATGTCTTGCATAAAAAAATATTTTGATGGAAACTGTTTCTAAACCTGACTAATTATTCAAGGCTTTCGAAAGACTAGTCAACATGTCATTCAAGCAGCCCACCGAAAATATCATTTTGCACATCCCTAAACTGCCAGCGTTTCTCAAATTAATAAATGAGCATGCATATGCATACAGTGCACGCATATATTAATATAAAGGGCTGTCATGCGATTAAAGTTGTGAAAGATTGTAAACAAATTTATTTGTTTTAATATCAAATACTTTTTTCATCTGAATTAGTATTTAGATATATTTACAGACATGTTTATTGCAGCTCAGAGGTGGCATGAATGCATTTACACAGCATTTACAATTGCATAAATAATGGGCCAGTTGAATAAACTTAGCCTCAGTGTCTTAGTTTGACCAACTATCAGTGAACCAAAGGGTAATCAGTCTTATTTTTTGGATTCAACTTAGACTAGTCTACAATTTTCTGTAACTGAATTAAAATAATATATGGCCAGTCTTAAAGAAAAAATAGCTGACTAACGTTTTAAGACTAGTCTAAACCTTTTATTAATGCCACATTTTTTTTTATTTTTTAGTAAAATTATTATTATTATTATTATTATTATTATTATTAAATTGGTCTTAAAATGTACATTTTTTATCAAATTTATTTGTGTGTAAAATGTTTTTTTTTTTTAATTCTTGAAATAAGTTGAAGCAAAGACAAGTAAAAAAAAAAAAAAAAAAAAAAAGTAAAATGTTCAATTGTATTTTTGTGTTTTTTTGTTTGTTTGTTTTTTTATTTTCTTTTTCTTTTCAATTTTATTTTATTTTATGAATTTAATTTAATTTGTTTTATTTCATTTTATTATTTTAATTTTATTTCTTAAATTGTTTTTGTCTTCACATATTTTTAACTTTAATTTTAATTTAATTTAATTTTATTTTTCATTTCATTTATTGAATTTATTTAAATGTAACTAGTTTTATTTTATTATTTTTTTTTCTTACATATTTTTAAACTTGGTTTTATTTTAATTTTAATTTTATTAATGAAATGAAATTTGTTTTATTGTTTATATTATTTTATTTACTTTTAAAAAAATGTTAATGAATATGGAAATTTTATTTATTTATATTTTATTAATTATTAATTTATGTCTTGAATAATGAGTGAGTCATCCAGTCATTCATTCGTTCCATTCATTCAAACAAACAGGAATGAATGAGTCATTGAATCATAGTTTTGTCCGATTTGCTCAAAACACGGATAGATTTAAAAACGAAACACCACTGGCAAAATATGAGCAAAAACAGACAATATTATGTCTATATAGAATATAGTATTAAGTAATAAATCTTTGTTATTGAACTGAATTGAATTGATCTAAATATGAGACAAAAACTCATGCAGGTGCATTAAATGTGCATTAAATGCCTTAATTTTAATGTCATTTTTTTTCCTAATTAATTAAATAATGCATTAAATCCTAGTGCATGTATAAATACATTCATAATGCAAAATTTTTTTCAGTTAATAATTTCAGTTCAACTCAGAAGATGCTTAAATGAGACTCGTTTTTCATTCTGATTGTTGCCCTCGTGTTTTGTATTCTGTAAAGCATCTTTTTTAACTTTTTGAGGGTTTGTAAGTGCCATTGATTCATAATGCATGCCTCGCAAATCTTTTCTGAGTTGCGCTAAACGACTTCACTAGTAAGTTGTAATTATTTACAGCTCTGTCTGTGAATAATGTATACAGGCAAGCCTCACAAGTGTCTTTTCTCAGAATAATCTCCTGTCATCCTGTTTGCAGCTGTCCAGGTCCTCAAAGAAAGTCCACAACTTTGGGAAGAGGTCCAACTCCATCAGGAGGAACCCCAATGCCCCGGTGGTGAAAAACGGCTGGCTTTACAAACAGGTTCGTGGCTCTGGCACTCTTACAAATCATTAATACAGCTTGCAGATGTGTGAGAGAATCTAATGTACAAATATACATGAAAAAAGTATATAGCATCATAAAAATGACATGGGTTTTTTGCATTCTAACATTATTTTCATGAGAATTAGGCACATTAGGACATCATTAGTTCTCATTACCATAATGTGGTAAAATAACCCTGTACAGATTTTTTTTATTGTAGTTTAGTTTAGTTTGTTGTTTAATAATAATAATTATTATTATTAAATATAGTTTTATTTATATATTAATATACTTTTGTTTTGCATTATGGCAATGAAACGCATTACATTTAGGACACATGCGCTTACATTAGGACATAGATTCTCATTACCATAATGTGGGGGGAAAAAAAATCAAACATCCTGTTCTGACATATTTATTTAATTTATTTAATTTATTTAATTTAATTGTATTTATTTATTTATTTATATTTCACTATTTAGTGAATATAAAATCTCATCATATTTGTTCTGTTCTGGCATATTTATTATTTTATTTTATTTCGTTATTTCTCATTACTGTATTGCAGTAAAAAATCAAACATCCTCTTCTGACATATTTTATTTTATTTTATTTATATATGAATATATTTTAGTCGTACATTAATACATAAAAACTTATTACCATAATGGGGTAAAAAAAATCATTTAATTTTCTTTTCTTTTATTTGTATATAATATTATATATACTATTTATTAAATATAAAATCTCATCATATTTATTCTGCTCTGGCATATTTATTATTTTATTTTATTATGTTATTTTTTTATTAAATAGCAATATAAAATCTCATTTATTCAGTTCTGGCATATTTATTATTATTATTACTTTTATGATGTTATTTTATTTGTATATATTATTTATCTATTTATTGTTTATTTTACTATTCATTAAATATAGTTTTATTTATATATTAATATACTTTTGTTTTGCTTTATGATAATGATATGCATTTCCATGGTACTGTAAAGAAAATTTGATTTTATGACCCTTGAGTTTTATTGATTAATTTATTTCTTTATTATTTTAGTTTTTTTTTTTTTTTTTTGCATTAAACATTAATTATTGCTGCCATAAAAAATCCATTTTTATATATATTTTTAATTATTATTATTGTTTTTCTTTCTTTATTTTTGTATTATTAAAATAATTTCTCTTAATATTAATTATATTTATATATTATTTTAATGTAGTTTTTGTTATGGTGATGATATGCTTTTTTTTAAAGCATTAAAACTGTATTTTCATTACAATTAAGCATATTCAGCCATAAATTCTCATTAATATAATGCATTTTTATTTAAAATGTTATAATTTAATAAATCTAGATGTAGTTATATAATAATATTTTCTTTTTATTTCCATAGTACTTAAAAACTATCATGATCATATCACGGTACACGTCAATCTGAATGAAAAGTTATCACTTGAACAGTTTTGATGGTTATTTAGTTGCTGATGGTCACGTTTTCCAAGATTTTCCTGCACTTCAAAGCGTATGCATCAAACGTTTCATCTGCCTGTGTTTTCTGCAGTCCGTGCATGACGACACAAGCGCATTTGTGCTTTTGCATCATATTTTTCAGAGTAAAGTAACCACATAAAGCGTTACGGCCGCATCAGTAACTGTGTGTTTGTGTGTGCGATCGCTGAGCCAGCGTTCCTTTGAAAGCAGCGTGTTTCCGCAGAAAAACACTACTTCAGAGGTGGTCTCTCCTCTTCCCCAAACATCCTCCATCAAAGCCGCTCCCGCAGCACAAGCCGAATCATCAGGCTTTGTTGTCTGAATTAAAATTTACATGCTTACATGGTGCAAACATTAACACAACAAACAGTAAAACACGAGGGAGGAATGTGAATATGATTCATGCCTCAAATGAAACGAGTCGAATAAAAAAAGAGATGACTTTTGGCTCTAGACAAACAAAGCAGATATCTGAGGAAAATAAGTGTGTTTTGGAAAGGGGCGGGGCTTTTTGCGCCGCACTGTGATTGGTCGGCTGGTTTGATTGACAGCTGCTGTGCTGCTGGACTTTTGCAGGACAGTACCGGGATGAAGATGTGGAAGAAGAGATGGTTCGTTCTGTCTGACATGTGCCTCTTCTACTACAGAGGTGAGTCGAGTGTCTCTGTTCACAAACACACACTTTATCAACCAAACTAAACCTAGTGTGCCCTTCCAGAAGGTTTTTAATAATCTGAATCAACGTCTGGTTCCACATAATGTTTTTGAACACTAATGATTCAATTTGATTCCTTTGATTCCCACTCAAAGTGATCGACTGAGTGAATCATCTGATTCAAACTGATAAAACAAGTTCAAATTCATCTGATTCATTATTAATAACTAGTTCATAAAAGTGTGCTTTTGCATCATGGATGCATTACGGCCATTATTTTTGAGTAATTCTGCGATTGTCGGTTATTGCTTACGTAATGGCTAATGTACTGTCAGGCAGTCATTATCTTGAAATTATATTATCGCAATAAAATTGCCCTGATGAGGTTAATTTTGCACTAATGATCATCTGACTGAACATTATCTCACAAATCATGAATGGCTACTTTACAAATAAACAAATAAATGGATATAAATGTCAAAACATGTATGAAACTTGTTTCTCTGGTTAGTTACAGAGGGTTTCCTTTGACAATAGTCACTATTTTAGTGTTATTTTAGTATAAGTATATATACTTATATAGCATTTATGCATATTTTTTTTATATTGTGAACTTTATTTAAATGTAAGTTTTAGTAATTGTATTATATGCTTGTCTTGTCATTTTTTTATTATAAATATTAAAAAATACATACTTATATAGTATTTATTCATATTTTGAATGAACTTTTTTTTATATTTTCAGTTTTCATTAAAAACATTTTTTAGTTTTAGTAATTTTGTTATATGCTTGTCATTTTGCCTTTTTTTAAAAATATTTGTTATAAATATTAAAACATAATATATACTTATATAGTATTATTATTTAAATCAACTTTTTTATATTTTCAGTTTCCATTTAATTTTTAAGTCTAAAAGTTTTAGTAATTTATATTGTAATATATTTTAAGTTATATGCTTGTTTTTTAATATTTATATGTAAATATAAAACAAATATATATATAATATATACTTATATAGTATTTATTCATGATTGAACAAACTTAGTAATTTTGTTGTATGCTTTGTCATTTTGTCATTTTTTTAAAGAAATATTTTTATAAATATAAAAAATATAGAATATATACTTATATTGTATTATATTATATTCACAGTTCGAGTTTTACGTTTTAGTAATTTTGTTATATGCTTGTCATTTTGTCAGTTTCTTAATTTTTTTTTGTTTTTTTTCTCAGTTTAAGTCATTTTAGTATATAACGTAACTTAATTTCAGGTAGTTCTTAATTTGATATTTATATTTTGTTTTATTTCAGGTTTATTTCAATTAGCAACATTATTATTATTATTATTATTATTATTATTATTTTAGTACTTCACTTCAAGCTTATTTCAGTCAGTTGCCAGTACATACATATTGTATGTATATATTGTTTTTATTATTATTATTATTATTATTATTTTATTTTAGGTTATTTCAATTAAAAATATGAAAAGTTAAATCAATTTGAGTCATTTTAGCATTTAAACTTCAACTTTTTTCATTTCAGTTACTTGCCAAGGCAACATTTTTTTAAGTTGTTTGTTATTAAGTTAAAGTTTTTCAAGTAATATTTATATTTTGTTTAAATATTTGTATGTCAGCTTTATTTCAGTTAAGTTTCAGTTTTAGTAATTTTAGTACTTAAAAATACATTTTTAGTTTTTGTTTTTCATCTAATATTTATGTTCATTAATATTTATTTATTTCAACCCTATTTATATGAACTTTTTCCAAAAACAGTTTTTAATAATTTTAGTTTAGGTTATTAAAAATGCAAAAATATTTGACTGCTGAATGTTGTGATTGACAGTCAGAATGAAAATCAGGTGTTCATTTAATAAGCTCTTATAGTATATACAGTGAAGATGATGCGTTGACAATAATCCAGTTTGAGCCCAAAGGTGTCTCATTGGATGAGTTGTGCTGCATACTGAAGTCTCTTGAGGACGCTCTCTCAGATCTCCATAAATTGTGCAATTAAGCAGTCTGACAGTGCAATCAGATCCTTCTTTCACAGCCGGACCCTTGAGGGCCAAGGCTGTTTATTGGCTGACGGAGAAGACAGAGGAGTATTCCAGCCACGCAGCAGACGTGCTCAGACTCTCTCTTCATATCCTCCGTCTCTCTGTGAGCTTGTATCGACGGCTCAGATTAAATGTTGCATTGGATGTCAGTGATCAAGGAGCGGTGAAGCTCTGAGCGGCCCTGACCGAACAATGGCACTGTGAGCAGACGAGGGCAGATCGCCGATGCCCCCTGTCTGTGTCAGACAGTACTGCACACACTCATTATGCAGTAGTTCATTAGTTTTCATCTGTTGTCAAGTTGCTTTGTGTATTTTAAAAGTAATTTAAAAGTGCAATAATTGTTGGATATTTATTTATTATAAACAGTGTTGGAAAAATGAATGCATAACAGTCAGCGTTGAGGGTAACACATTTACATTTACATGTAGTCATTTTGCAGATGTTTTTTTCCAAAGCGACTTATAAATGAGGACAATGGAAGCAATCAAAATCAACAAAAGAGCAATGCTGTGTAAGTGCTGTGACAAGTCTCAGATTAGCTTAATGCAGTATATGTAGCAAGGTCTTTTAATTTGTATAATAAACTAGATAAAAAAGTTAGTCAAGACAAACTTTAAGTTGGCTTAAGAAAGCCAGACCATAACGTTTAAAAAGTTTTAAGTTTTTGAAGTTTAAAGTAGTTTTAATGTTTGATAGATAGATAGATGGATAGATGGATGGATGGATGGATGGATGGATGGATGGATGGATAGATAGATAGATAGATAGATAGATAGATAGATAGATAGATAGATAGATAGATAGATAGATAGATAGAGAGATTCATGTCACTAGCATGATTAGCAAGTTACTAGCATGTTGTTAGCACATTTATAGCATGATTAGCAAGATACTACCATGTTGCTAGCACATTTCTAGCATGTCACTAGCATGTTGCAAACATGTTAACGTGATTAGCATGTCACTAACATGTTGGTAGGATGATTAGCACATTACTAGCATATTGCTAGCATGATTAGCATGTTTTAGCATGTCACTAGCATGTTACTAGCATGATTAACATGTTGCAAACATGTTGTTAACGTGATTAGCATGTCACTAGCACGTTGCTAGGATGATTAGCATGTTACTAGCATGCTGCTAGCATGATTAGCATGTTGTTAACATGTTTTAGCATGGCTATCATGTTATTAACATGTTGCTAGCATAAGTGGCAAACGACTAGCATGTTACTAACATGATTAACATGTTGCTAACGTGATTAACATGCCACTAGCATGTTGCTAGCATGATTAACAACTGACTAGCATGTTGCTAACATAAACATGTTTCAAGCATGTTTGCTAACATGGTTAGCAAGTTACTAGCATGATGCTAGCATGATTAACATGTTTCACGAATGTTAACATTAACAAGTTACTATCATGTTGTTAACATGGTTAGCAAGTTACTAGCATGTTGCTAGCATGATTCTAGTATGATTAACATTTTGCTAGCATTATTAGCAAGTTGCTAGTATGTTGCTAGTATGATTAGCATGTTGTTAACATGTTTTTAGCATGACTATCATGTCACTAGCATGTTGCTAGCATACTTAGCAAGTGGCTAGCATGATGCTAGCATGATTAACATGTTTCAAGAATGTTAACATGATTAACAAGTTACTATCATGTTGTTAACATGGTTAGCAAGTTACTAGCATGTTGCTAGCATGATTCTAGTATGCTTAACATTTTGCTAGCATTATTAGCAAGTTGCTAGCATGTTGCTAGTATGATTAGCATGTTGTTAACATGTTGTTAGCATGACTATCATGTCACTAGCATGTTGCTAGCATAATTAACAAGTGGCTAGCATGTTGCTAGCATGATAAACATGTTGAAAGCATGTTTGCTAACATGGTTAACAAGTTACTAGCATGATGCTAGCATGATTAACATGTTTCGAGAATGTTAACATTAACAAGTTACTATCATGTTGTTAACATGGTTAGCAAGTTACTAGCATGTTGCTAGCATGATTCTAGCATGATTAACATTTTGCTAGCATTATTAGCAAGTTGCTAGTATGTTGCTAGTATGATTAGCATGTTGTTAACATATTTTTAGCATGACTATCATGTCACTAGCATGTTGCTAGCATACTTAGCAAGTGGCTAGCATGATGCTAGCATGATTAACATGTTTCAAGAATGTTAACATGATTAACAAGTTACTATCATGTTGTTAACATGGTTAGCAAGTTACTCGCATGTTGCTAGCATGATTAGCCTGTTACTAGCGTGTTTCTACCATGATTTATATTTGTTTAAAAAGTTACGTTTTTGAAGTTTAAAGTAGTTTTAAAAGCTTAATGATAGATAGATAGATAGATAGATAGATAGATATAGATGACAGACAGACAGATAGATAGCGTTACTTATTTGAAAATGTAACTTGAAAAATTGTAACTTATCTCCAGCACTGATTATAGATCATCTTTTATAATTTGGCAAATCATCAGAATTCTGCATTGGCTGCGATTTTGTGCAGAATTATTATAGTATTTGTGTCTGCCACTGCACTTACTCTGAGCTTTGATTTTATGGGGGTGTATCAGTATGTGGTTTCCCTAAAGCCAGCACGCTGAGTCTGATCTTGACGTGAAGCTGATCATCTCTCTGTGTTGGTTTGTGCTTGTTTGCTGTCAGTGATTGAGCGTGGCGTCTGCTGTGAGCCACTGGCGGCTTTCTGCACATCTGAACGCCGCCTCACGGATCTGAGCCGCTCCTGAACTCAGTGTGTGGGATGTTTTCAAAACACATAGGAATACAAAAACTTGCTTCATGTAACTTTTGAAAGACAATTGCGTGACATGGTGCTGGAGCATCATTGTCTGATTGATCTATATGATGGACTATAGAATAGCAAGCATGTTAGTCTGCTGAGTTTGCGTGACAACAATGTATAATGCACATATTTCGGGTTAGGTATTTGAACTTAACACTAATTATACAACTGTTAATATACATGCATGGATATACTGATTTTTCAGTGACTCTTTCTGTAGATTACATTGTTGTGCCAGTAGGTGGCGACAAGTAAGTCTTTATGAGTGAGTCATTCATTCACTCTGGATAGATTCCTTCAAAAACACTGATTCATTCAGGACTAAAATATATTTAGAGTTAGTAAATCATTGAATCTTTCACTCAACCATTTTTTTAATGAGAAAATGATTCAATCTTTCAATCAACCAATTTGATTAATTCTAGAATAAAACAAGTGTCTCTTTATGAGTGAGAAATTAATTCACTCAACTGATAAAAAAAATATATTTGTCATCACAAAACATATATTTATCGCCACTAAATCATTGAATTTTTCACTTAATCTTTTCAATTCATTCAGAAATGAAACAAGTGACTGTCTTTATGAGTGGGAAATTTATTTACTCAATTCTTTCCAAAACACTGACTTATTCATGAGCAAAATATATGAATCATCAGTAAATCATTGAATATTTCACTTAACCCTTTCGATTCAATCAGGAACAAAACGAGTGACTCTCTATGAGTACCACATTGATTTATTAATTTGATTCCTTCCAAAAAACTGACTTATTCATAGACAAAATGTATGAATGATCAGTAAATCATTGAATCTTTCACTCAACCAATTTGATTCCTTCGGGAATGAAACAAGTGACTGTTTTTATGAAAAACTTATGGAATCTTTCACTTAAACATTTTGACTCATTCATGAATGAAACAAGTAACTCTTTATGAGTGAGAAATTCATTCACTCAATTGATTCCTTTCAAAACACTAACTATTAATGAGCAAGATATATTTATCATCAGTAAGTCATTGAATTATTCACTCAACCAATTTGATTCATTAAAGAATGAAAAAAATGGACTGTCTCTATGATAAAACGATTGAATCTTTCACTCAACCATTATGATTCATTCAGGAACGAAAGTGACTTTTTATTAGTAACAAATTGATTCATTAATTTGATTCTTTCCAAAACACTGATTTATGACTTATGACTTGTTCATGAACAAAATATATTTGTAATCATTGAATTATTCACTCAACCAATTTGATTCATTAAGAAATGCAACGATTGACTATTTTTATGAAAAAAATATGGAACCTTTCACTTAACCATTTCAATTCATTCAGTGAAAGAGTGAAACGGGTGACTCTTTATAAGTGAGAAATTAATCGATTCCTTCCAAAACGCAGACTTGTTTATGAACAAAATAGATCATCAGTAAATCATTGAATCCTTCACTTAACCATTTTGATTCACCTCGGAAGGAAACAAGTGAGTGCCTTTTTGAGAAAATGCATTGAATGGTTCTATTGACCGGTTCAGTTCATTCAGAAATTAAAGAAATTCATGAGGGAGAAATTAATTTATTCAATCGATTCCTTCCAAAACACTGACTTATTCATGAGGAAACTATATTTATCATCAGTAAATAATTTAATATTTTTGCTCAACCAAGTCAATTCATTCAGGTGTGAAAAAACTGAATCACTGAATCTTTTATTCAACTGATTCCTTCCAAAATTTGGAATTTTTCACTTAACCTTTTCGATTCATTCAGGAATGAAACAAGTTGATTCATTTCAAAGCACTTACTTATTGATAAACTAAAAAAAAAATTATCATCAGTAAATCAATAAATCTTTCACTCAACCATTTTGATTCATTCAGGAATCAAACCAAGTGCTTTCATTTACTTCAACACTGATTTATTCTGTGTTTATCACCAGTAAATCATTGAATTATTTACTCAGCCATTCACTTCATTCAGGTCTTTATGCGTGAATCATTCATTCAGCGAATTCATATAAGCGCACTAATTAATTCATTGAAACACATTCAGGAATGCCATTACTGTGCTACGGTTGAATTCTTTTGGAGCTGTTTTTGTTTGCAGATCGTTGCAAGTTGCTCAGTATTGACTTCCTATTTATTGAGCTTTTGTTAAAATCAGTATCACTCAAAATTGTGCTTTTTGTCTGAATTTTATTTGTCTTGAGGGGTGCTGTTATTTCTCTAAGCAGTCTGGCGGATCATTAAATGTCAGGTTTTGCAAATAAAATTGAGTTTTATGTGATTGTTAGAAATAATGAATGGCATAAAGGCCGTGATAAGTCTCACACTTACGGAAGCCGATGATGGGAACGTGCCGTTTTTGTCATTATTACGCTAATAGTAACGGTTAACACAGCTGTCACTCTGAATTGACTCTGTCGGCAAGCAACTCCTGACAGATTGGTCGCAGTCTGCAATCAAAACGATCGAGTTCACAGTCGAGAGCAGTCACAACCTCATTGACACGCTCGGATGCACACAGCCCTGCAGTTTTCCCATCAGCCCCGCCGGACTGTCTGTTTACCCGAACCCCTGCCGAAATAAACACCCAGTCATGGCTTCAGCTGCAAGTTTAACAAGTCGTCTAATATATGCTAATGTCCGCAACTTCTCTCTCTTTGTGTCTTCAGATGAAAAGGAAGAGGGAATCTTGGGAAGTATCCTCCTGCCCAGCTTCCACATCTCCATGCTGTCTGTGGACGACCACATAAGCAGGAAATACGCCTTCAAGGTCAGAGACGCATTCAGAATCTCTCAATCGTGGCCGTATTTTACATGTTAATGTGGTTTGGAAGAGGAAAGGTGAATAAAAGAGTTGAAACACTTCATTTGAGCAGAGTTACAGTTGATAGATGTATACTTTTAGCTTTCTTGTTAGAAATTAATATTTTTAAACTGTCATCACATGCTTTTTCTATTATGAGAAACAAGCACCTGCTATTTCATAAAAGTAATTTAAATTGAAGGCCTTTAATACATTTAAGGTTATCTCTACATATATTATTGTACATTTTTAATATCCAAACATGAACTAACAATGAACAATCTTCTATTTAAAAGTTTGAGGTTAAGATTTTTTGATTTTCTTTTTAAAAGAAGTCTCTTACGCTCATTAGTGCATTGTTTGTTTGCTAAAAATACAGTAAAAATCTGAAATATTATTACAATTCAAAATAGCTTTTTTCTGTTTAGATACATTTTAAAATATAATTTATTTCTGTTATCAAAGCTGCTTTTTTTGTATCATTACTCCAGTCTTCAGTGTCACATGATCCTTCAGAAATCATTCTAATATGCTGATTTGCTGCTCAAGAAACGGTTCTGGTTATTATCAATGTTGAAAACAGTGCTGCTTCATATTTCTGTGGAAATTGACATACATTTTATTTTTCCGTATTCATTGATGCATAGAAAATCCTGTGTTTATGAGTAGATTTGTGTTTATGTATTCACTCAATTGATTCCTTCCAAAACACTGTCTTATTCATGAAGAAAATATATTTTAAATCATTGATTTAGGTACAAAACAATTGTAGTTTTTTATTAGAAAATGATTGAATGTTTCACTCAACCATTTCGATTTAATCAGGAACAAAACAAGTGACTCTTTATGAGTAACAAATTGATTTATTAATTTGATTCCTTCCAAAACACTGACTTATTAATGAGCAAAATACATTTATCATTAGTAAATCATTGAATCGTTCACTCAACCAATTTAAATGTTTTGTAATGAAAATTGACTTATTGAATTTTTTCACTTTGATTTATTGAGGAACGAAGCAAGTGACTGGATTTTAATGAAAAAAATATTAAATCTTTCATTTAACCATTTCGATTCATTCAGGAACAAAACAAGTGACTCTATATGAATGAGAAATTCATTCAATCAATCAAATGCTTCCAAAACACTGACTTAATCATGAGCAAAATAAATTTAGCATCAGTAGATCATTGAATCTTTCACTCAACCATTTGATTCATTAATCGATGTTGAAAACAGTTGTGCTATCATATTTTTGTGGAAACTCTTACTTTTGGTTTTCAGGTTTCTGTGATAAAAAGAAAAAAAAAAAAAAACAGCATTTATCTACAATAGAAATTTTTTGGAACATTATAAATGTCTTTAATCTCACTTTTGATCAATTTAATGCTTCCCTGCTGAATAAAAGTATTAATTTCTAGCCAAAAACTGATGCTAAACTAAAACTAGATTAATAAACGCTATACAAATGTGTTGTTCATTGTTTGTTTATGATACCAAATTGAATCTTATTATTACAAAATATCACTATCATCTCATAGCTTATAAAAACGAACCTCTTCACTTTTATGAACCTGACTATTTCCATTAACAGCATTAGAAATATTACACCGACTTCAGGTCAGCAAAACTTTTAGTATTAGCATAATAATTAAAGTTTAGACCGATTTAGACTCTCTCTCCCTTTCTCTGAAGTTGAAACGGTGTGTCCATATGTGAATTTAATCAAGTCTTGAAAATAAAATCCTGCCATCTTGCTCAAGGGCTCCAGTAAAACAGTTATTAACTTGAGTTAGACCGGTTTCCAGTTTTTGCTGGATGGCACTTTCACCTGACGCTGCACTTTTGTGTCTAGCTCTGTGAGAGTTTGCATCCCAGTGGAGTCGTTTACCTATTAGTGTAGATGTTTTCATGTCGACTCATTACTTTTTCCTCTATCCTATTCTCCATCTCACAATGGTGCGGCTTGTCCTTCGTGAGGATTCGTGAACTCGAGCATCAACATGTTTACTGGATGGAGCTTCGCTAATATGGTGAGTCCTGAGTTTGCACAATGCCACATTAACATACTTGAGAAATGTAGCATTGGATGACTTGCTCTGCAGTGAATGGGTGCCGTCAAAATGAGAGTCCAAGAAATGCGTTTTGTATTTTGTATGCTGCCTATGTAGACTGAAACACCTCACTAGGGTTTAAAACGTTCTTGCTAACTATTCTAAAGTGTTCAGCATTCGCTGTTTGAAGCTTATATAAACTCTTGTGAAAGACAAGCTGTAATATCCAGACAAAAGCTGTCAGAGTCGAGCAGTCAGACAAACTCCTGTGAGGCTCTGAACGACGGGGGTCTGTCAACTCAAACCCTCCTGATGAAGATCTGCTCACTTTAGAAAGACTGCTCGAGCGTTATTGCATTTTGACACTGTCTAGGACACCCAAAGCAGATATTAATTGTTATTCACCGTCTGCTGTTTTTCCTCCAGAGGTTGCTCTGTTGATTTCTCACAACTAGGCGACGCATCCGAACATGCGGACGTACTATTTCAGCACCGACACAGCCAAAGAAATGGAGACCTGGATGAAGGTTATGACCGACGCGGCATTGGTCCACTCTGAGCCAATCAGAAGGTAAGAAAATGTGGTTTGGTTCACACTGAACCAATCAGAAGAAACACACGGAGAGCTCTTGTCCTGTTCATCTGGTGTACCATTTCATTACCATTATTTTTTATGGCAGTTCACTTAGGTCTTTGTTGTTTGTTTTCCCAGGTTTTGAATTAATGCAAAAAAGCAAAACAAAATACGTAATTAACAATGTAAATAATATAAAAGCAATAGTAAAATAAAGGGGGGAAAATATAATTATGATCAGGAATATTGTCAAAATACAAATAAATGATTTTTATATGTATAGTTTTTTTTTTACTTAATTAATTCCCAGGTTAAGAATTGGTTTTTAAATTGCAAAACAAACAGTTAATAATATAAATAATTTAAAAGCAATAGTAAATTAAAGATAAAGTAAATTTATTTATTTTTTTACTTAATTCTTCCCAGGTTAAGAATTGATTTCTAAAATGCAAACAAAATAAACAGTTAATAATATAAAGAATTTAACATTTAAAATAATTTAATATATACATTTAGTCATATAAATATATATTAAGTAAAAATACAAATAAATATATATTACTTAATTTGTTTTCCCAGGTTAAAAATTTGGTAAAAAAAAAATAAAAAGCCAAATAAATAATTAATTAATATAACAGCAATGTTGTTTATAATATATATATAAAAAAAATAATAATAATAATAATAAAAGCAATAATTATGTTTTATTTGTTTAAGAATTATAAAGCAAAACAAAGTAATCAATATAAATAATTTCTAAGCAATACTAAAAAAAATACTAAAGTTGTTCTTTGTAATCGGTGATCATGTAAATTGTTAATAAATACTTTATTAACATAGTATATTATATATATATATATATATATATATATATATATATATATATAATTTAGAATCAATAATTTTAGGGAAAAAAACTAAAGTTTTTCTTTGTAATCAGTGATAATGTAATTTGTTAACTTCATTTATTTTACTTCATTTGTTTTCCCAATTTATATAACATCAATGTTGGTTATAATATAAATAATTTAAAACAATAATAAAATAAAGTAGTTCTTTTATAATTATTGATAATATTCTCAAAGTGAGAGAAAACTGAGATCCAAAACATTCAGAATCAGAAAATCAGCATTTTTAGAGAAACCAAAGCCCAATCATTACTTAAAGACACATTATCCCTCAGTTTCACTGACAAGGTTTAAACCTAGTCCCAGACTAAAATGTAAGCCTTGCCTGTTTTTTTAAGGCATGTTTATAAAAAATACTCAAATGTCCTAATTGAACTATGGCCTAATCCTAGCTTAGTCTAAGCCCTGTCTGTAAAACCAGGCCAAAAGATGGTAAACATTGATTGGTCCAAACTGAGCAAATCAGAAACATAGAAAATCCAAACTTTTTCCTGTTTTTCTTGCATTATTTAGATTGTTGTTAGCTTGTGTTTGTTAAGCTGCCTCAGTAGGAACCACTTCAGTCACTTAAGTGTTCAGTCACTTTAACTCTTGGCACTCTTTATAATGGCATTTTTTTCATAGCTTTTTAAGGAAAGCTGTCGAGTTTCTAGATTAGAGCCGCTTCGATCCCGAGAGAGTCTCACAAGCAGAGATTTTCACAGTGCAGAGGATGTTTTTGAAACTCTGTGTGTGTGTGTGTGTGTGTGTGTGTTTGTTTCACTGCAGCTTTTAGCACAATCACAGATGCTGAAGAATTCTCTCAGACTTAAACACTTGCTTTTTTGTGCTAAAATTGCTTTTCGGCACAGCTGTGATTGAAAATTAACTGCAGCTCACTGTTCAAAGAAACAAAGTGACATTTATTAAAGGAGACACAGATGTTTGGTCAAAAAGAGCATGTGTTTATTTAGTGTTTCATTGGCAAGCTTGTTTTTATTCTCATATCAACAATCTAGTGGTGTCAATTTGATAAAAAAAAAACTAATTAATAGCACTTTTTTTTCCTGAAATTAATTGATTAATTCTACCTGACATTAAAGTTTTTAATTGTACTTTTATATCGCAATAATGTCACATTCATGCTTTAAATTAATGTGGAACCAACGTAAAGAATGTATATTTTTAAATATTTTTTTAATATCATCTTTTTTTATGACTGAAGGCAAGTATCACTGACAAAATTGCATACTCCAGGGCTCCAGACTCTGACCATTTTTTCCTTTTTTTTATGACCACCACATTGATCAACTTATAAGCGCAGCTTACTTGCATCTCAGTTTCATATGAGAAACGGCAAAGAAACGAAAGCGAAACAAAATCCTGCTGCTCGTTTGAGATGCGCAGCGTGGACCGTTTATCAGCTCATTACGAACGTGGTGTTATGATTAGCAAGTTACTAGCATGTTACTAGTATGATTAGCCAGGTGCTAGCATGATTAGCCAGTTGCTAGCATGTTGTTAGCATAATTAACCAGTTCCTAGCATGTTGTTAGCATGATTAGCAGGTCACTAGCATGTTGTTAACAAGATTAGTACGTTACTGTCGTGTTGTTTACATGATTAACAAGTTATTAGAATGTGATTTGCATGGTTAGCAAATTGCTAACATTTTGTTAGCCTGATTAGTAAGTTGTTAACATGTTACTAGCATGATTAGCAAGTAAGTAGCATTGTTGTTAGCATGATTAACAAGTTAGTAGCATGTTGATAGCATTATTAGTAAGTTGCTAGCATGTTGTTAACATGATTAACAAGTTTGTAGCATGTTGTTAGCATGATTAGCTAGTTGCTAGAATGTTGTTAATATGGTTAGCAAGTTACTAGCATGTTAGCATAAGCAAGTTGCTTGCATGTTAGCATGATTAACTAGAAGCATGTTAGCATGATTAGTAAGTTGTTAGCGTGTTGTTAGCATGTTGTTAGCATGTTAGCGAGTTACTAGCATGTTGTTAGCATAAGCAAGTTGCTTGCTTGCTGTTAGCATTATTAACCAGTAGCATGTTGTTAACATGATTAGTAAGTTGTTATCATGTTAGCAAGATTAGCATGTTGTTAGCATGATTAACATTACTAACATTTTGTTAGCATGATTAGCAAGTTACTAGCATGTTGCTAACAAGATTAGCATGTCGTTAGCATGTTGTCAGCATGACTAACATGTTACTAGCATGTTGTTAGCATGATTAGCAAATTACTAGCGTGTTGTTTAGATTAGCAAGTTGCTAGGATGTTGTTAGCATGATTAACGTTACTAGCATGTTGTTAGCATGATTAGCAAGTTACTAGCATGTTAACAAGATTAGCAAGTTGCTAGAATGTTGTTAGCATGATTAACATTACTAGCATGCTGTTAGCATGATTAGCAAGTTGTTAGGATGTTGTTAGCATGATTAATGTTACTAGCATGTTGTTAGCATGATTAGCAAGTTACTAGCATGTTGTTAACAAGATTAGCAATTTACTAGCATGTTAACAAGATTACCAAGTTGCTAGCATGTTGTTAGCATGATTAACGTTACTAGCATTCTGTTAGCATGATTAGCGAGTTGCTAGGATGTTGTTAGCATGATTAACGTTACTAGCATGTTGTTAGCATGATTAGCAAGTTACTAGCATGTTGTTAGCATGATTAGCAAGTTACTAGCATGTTGCGCTTCTGAAACGTCTCCCATTTGATGTACTCGTGAAGTAGCTCTGCGCATCTAAACAAACGCATTTCTTAAATATTTTTAACGCGTTAAAATGAAAAAATGTAATTGCCTGCATTAACACTCTTATTTTGGCACCACTAGAAAAATCAGATCTTTTCTCACTCGCTTTTTGTTCTTCCTCTCTCTGCAGGCTTGAGAAGGTAAAGGTTGACTCACGCAGCCCTCAGGAGATGAACAACATGCTGAATCACCGAGTCCTGACCCGACCCGAGATCCAAAACAACGAGAGGAACCGCGAGACGCTCCGCCAGGAGGAGAAGAAGCATAAAGCCTTGGACAAGCAGAAAGAGAAAGACGGCAGGGTCAGTGTGCAGAAAGATGGAGAGCGATACACCCTCCAGAGAGACGCTGACAACTACGCTCTGCACAAAGACGCTCAGAGACTCACTCTGCAGAAGGACGGAGACCGATACATGCTGCAGAAGGACGTGGAGAAGTACGTCCTGCAGAAGGACGGAGAGAAATACGCCGTTCACAAAGACGGAGAGAAGTATCTGCTGCAGAAGGACGGCCAGAAGTACACTCTACACAAAGACGGAGACAAGTACACACTTCAGAGGGAAGGCGAAAAATACGCTCCTCCAAAAGACAGCGAAAAGATCCTGCAGAAAGATGCAAGGTATCCTCTTGGAGACAAACATACGCAGCAGAAAGATCCGGAGAAACCCGTCCCGCCGCCGCGGGAGGGCGAGAAATACGGTTTCCAGAAAGAGGGCGCTGTGGAGCGTCCGCTCACCAAGATCAACAGCATCAAACTCCAGCCGGCTCAAGCGGCGGCCATCGCTGCGGCCGTCTCGTCCTCCAGACAGCTCCAGAGCGCAGCGGGATCCGCTCAGTACAAGCCGCCCCAGGTCAATGGTTCTGGGGAACGGGGAGGAGACATAAGCCCTGGAGACATGAACAACACCATGCCCCAGAGGACATCGGTGCCGCCGCAGCCGGCAGAACCAGAGCGAACCCTGAGCAGAACCAACTCCATGCAGCAGCTGGAGCAGTGGGTCCGTACGCACCGCACACGAGCCCCGGACGACGACACGAGGAGGTGAGGAGGCACATTTTATAACCCTTAGGAGTGGTTTGTTTTGAGCTGTTTGTTTTTGTGTAAAATTAATACTCTAATTATTTTTAGACTTCTTTTTAGTGTGGTTGTGATGATCCCATGAGAGACTAGCTTGTATGTGACTTTGTGGACGCAATAAATATTACAAACTTTACATTATAAACCACAAACTTTACAAACCAAACGTACAACATGCTGCGCAATACACATCTACTTTACAAACTATTTGCATTACAAAGTACACAGTACACAATTTACAAACTATAAAGTTTTACATATTAAACAAACTTGCATTACAAAGTGCACAGTACATACTTTACAGACTTTTTACGAACTATGAAGTATAAAAAAATTGCATATTAAAAATTTTACTTTAAATATTAAAAAACTTACATTATGAAGTACACAGTACATACTTTACAAACTTTACAAACTATATATAAAGTTTATTTAAAGTTTTACATATTAAAAAATTGCATTACACAGTATATATTTTACAAACTTTACGAACTATGAAGTATAAAAAAATTACATATTAATTTTTACTTTAAATATTAAAAAACTTACATTACGAAGTACACAGTACATACTTTACAAACTATATTTAAAGTTTATATAAAGTTTTACAAATTAAAAAAATGCATTACAAAGTACACAGTATATACTTTACAAACTTTACGAACTATGAAGTATAAAAAAATTACATATTAAAATTTTTACTTTAAATAATAAAAAAACTTACATTACGAAGTACACAGTACATACTTTATAAACTTTACAAACTATATATAGTTTATATAAAGTTTTACATATTAAAAAGCTTGCATTACAAAGTACACAGTACATACTGTACAAACTTTACAAACTATAAAGTATATAATATTACATATTAAAAATGTAATTTTAAATATTAAAAAACTTGCATTACAAAGTACACAGTACACACTTTACAAACTTTATAAACTATATATAAAGTGTTACATATTAAAAAAAATCATTACAAAGTACACCGTATATAATTTACAAACTTTACGAACTATAAAGTATATAATATTACATATTAAAAAAAATATTTTAAATATTAAAAAAACGTGCATTATGAAGTACACAGTACACACTTTGCAAACTTTACAAACTGTATATAAAGTTTTACATAGTAAAAAAACTTGCATAACAAAGTACACAGTACATACTTTACAAACTTTACAAACTATATATAAGGTGTAAAAATGATATATTCAGAATGTATTTTAAATATTAAAAACTTGCATTACGAAGTACACAGTACATACTTTACAAACTTTACGAACTATGAATATAAAAAAAACATTAAATTTTATTTAAAATATTAAAAAACTTGCATTACAAAGGACACAGTACACACTTTACAAACTTTACAAACTATATATGAAGTTTTACATATTAAAAAAATTGCATTGCAAAGTGCACAGTACATACTTTACAAACTTTACAAACTATAAAGCATAAAATATTACACATTAAAAATATGTAGTTTTACATATTGTAAATTTACATTTTAAAAAACTTACACACTTAAAAAGTAGTTTGTAAAGTGCATATTGTGGAGCTAGTAAAGCATTGTGTAGTTTAGTAATGTTTGAGAAGTGCACACCTAGAAACTTTACAAACACTACACTTTACAAGTTTGTAAAGTATGCTAAATATGCAAAATAAGCTAAAGTAAAAAAGCAAAATAAAAAATTTACTGACTACACAATACCTGCTTTTACAAACAAAACGAACATAGTTTGCATTACAAAGTACACAGTACATACTTTACAAACTTTACAAACTATAAAGTATAAAATATATATTAAAATATGTAATTTTACATATTGTAATTTTACATATTAAAAACTTGCATTACAAAGTACACAGTAAACACTTTACAAACTTTACAAACTATATATATTGTTTTACATATTAAAACAAATACATTACAAAGTACACAGTACATAATTTACAAACTTTACAAACTATAAAGTATAAAAATATATATTAAAATATGTAATTTTACATATTGTAATTTTACATATTAAAAACTTGCATTACAAAGTACACAGTAAACACTAACTATATATGAAGTTTTACATATAAAAAAGCATTACAAAGTACACAGTACATACTTTATAAACTTAACAAACTATATATAATGTTTTACATATTTAAAAAATGCATTACAAAGTACACAGTGTATATACTTTACTAACTTTATGAACTATTAAGTATAAAAAAAATTAAATATGTAATTTTATATGTAAAGCATAAAAAAATTGCATTTTAAAAATATGCAATTTTACATATTGTAAATTTACATTAAATGTTTGTGTTAGCCATATTTTAATTAGTGCATATTAATTGCAATAATATTAATTTAATATTAAAATATATTTACAATATATTAATTAAAACACGGATTAAACAAAAGATCTGTTCAAGTAAATACAGCACTGAAAACTAATATTGTTTATTAACATTAGTCACATTTTGTAAAGTTTGCAAAGAAAGTTTTTGATTGGTCAGGATGTGCAAATGCAAGAACGACTGTCAAAAACGAGCCTAAGTGAGCGCTGCGATATGTGCACGAGCTGCACAAATATTGACGATAGTTTCTGAAGAGGATGTAGGCAGAGAAGAGACACGCTTCACCGGTGCCTTTTGATAATCAGCATGAATCAGCATCTGAAATAACGCTCGCTCTCCTCGCTCGCCTTCCTGCGCTGACAGCAACTCTGATCCACTTTGAGACAAATTTTTGGTGGTGCTCGAGCACAAAGCTCCATGACTTATTCATCACAGGAGAGGAGGACGAGACAAGCAAAGCAAACACACGTCCTCCTACTCTGCGACTGCAAGGCTAAACGGAGGATGGCACCTGACAGCATACGTTGCTCCCACATAACCGGTGCGGGCCGGCGGAGGCACTGAGAGCGGGCAGAGGTAAAAATATCTGTTGGGTCATGATAAAGAGCTCATGCAGGAGCATCGCCTGCAGTCGCTGGAGTTTGCTTTGGAGCCGATGTGTCGAGGGACTGAGAGTGGGAGAGAAAACGCTGCTTTTCTGTTGCTCTCTGGCACTGCTGTCAGAGCCCTGATGCTTCACAAACTCAGACAGACAGAATGATGCATAAATCCAGTGTTTCTAGCTTGTTTTCTGACAGATAGACGGAGTGGAAAAAATACAACTTTATAGGCACTCACAAAGTAAAGTAGTTTGTAAAGTGCATATTGTAGAGCTAGTAAAGCATGCATTGTGTAGTTTAGTGACGCTTGAGAAGCATGCACATAGAAACTTTACAAACACTATACACTTTACAAGTTTGTAAAGTATGCTAAATATGCAAAATAAGCTGAAGTAAAAAAGAATAAAACAATACCTGCTTTTACAAACAAAACAACAAACTATTACAGTTTGCAATGAATGTAGTTTGTAAAACAGATTTTGAGCAGTTGATATTGTGCACAATATTTGTAAAATGTATACTGTGTAGTTTCAATTAATATATTTTAGTATTTATTATTGCAATTAATATAGACCAATTCAAATATGACTAATATTATACAAATAATATTAGGTTTCACTGCTGTATTTAGTTTAACACATATTTAGTTTGATCCATGTTTGAATTCATATATTGTAAATATATTTTAATATTATTGCACTAAATATACACTAGTTAAAATATGACTAATATTTTTCAAAAAATTAGGTTTCAGTGCTGTATTTATTTTAATTAATCCATGTTTCGTTTAATATATTGCAAATATATTTTAATATTTATTATTGCAGTTAATATACACCAATTAAAATGACTAATATTAGAAAACATAAGGTTTCAGTGCTGTATTTAGTATAACAAATCATTTGTTTGATCCATGTTTCGGTTTAATATATTGTAAAAATATTTTAATATTTATTATTGCAATTAATATACACTAGTTTAAATATGACTAATATTATAAAAAAAATATTAGGTTTCAGTGCTGTATTTAGTTTAACAAATTATTCTTTTTTATCTATTTAGTATTGTAAGTATATTTTAATTATATTTTAATATTTATTATAATATTTTAAAACGTTTAACATTTGGTTTGCACCTGTTTCACACTTTTTTTTTTTAAATGTAAAACATAAGTGGTTAAAATTATATTCCACTGTAGGGTAAAATGGACTTGAATATTTATGACATTAAATACTGACTTAATTTAAAACATGTTTTAATTTTCAAAACAGGTGCCGTAATATAGAAATAGGAAGTTTATGAACTGGGGCCTTTTCCATTGTTTCTTTGATTATAATGAAAGTGATTAAATATCAATAGTCCTAGATTGTCTTGTGTTCAATTAAATGCGCTGAGCGAAACTAACTGCTGTAAAATGTAGAAGTCGATTAAATTAATGTTGCCAATGCCATACATCATGGTAAATAATTGAGCTGGTTTTCTGCATCCAGCCAACTTCGTTTGGATCTCCTCGTGTTCAGCAAATAGAGACACGACTTTTGTGGTTGTGCATCTTGGCAGACGCAGCTCTTTATTGATTTCTGCTCCATCGGTACAAAGGAGCACATGCCAGGCCTTTTAATGGCACCTATAAAAGTGTCTCAGTAGCGCTTGTGACTCTCAGTACAGTCTTCCCATCGGTTTCCTTGCGTTTCCTGTTGCTGATGCTTGTATGCGCTAATTATTTCTGAGCGACCGGATGATGACGAGCGATGAAGAATTAGAGGCGTTTAATGATCAGCCCGAGTGAAAGGTGAAGGCTTTTGTGCTGTGATGAGTTTAAGCAGGACGCTTTTATCGTATACTAATGAGTCAGTGTTTAATTATCGCCTGCAGCTCAACGGGAAATCATCACAAAGTCAAGCTGGGCCTTATTAGCATGATTGTATTATGAAACTCTCAGATTCAAGTGGAATTGTTTTGTATATCGTTGACCTTTCTGTGACGCCAGTTTCTTTGTCTTCCACCATTACGTACTGCCAAGGAGCATAACTCACTAGATATAATCTATATATTGTTTAATGTGAAAATGAACAGAAATGTCAATAAATAAATATATAAATTAATATTTAATTCGCTAAAATGTTATATAATTTCTCCAAAATCTTAAAAAAAAGTTTACACACCTTAAACTTTTTTCCTAAATGTTAATTTTTAATTTATATATATATATAGAGAGAGAGAGAGAGAGAGAGAGAGAGAGACTTTTTTTTTAATATTTAAAAAGTTTACAGAAACCATTAATGTATGCTGTTAACTGAAATGCTAATTAATTCGATTTTTTAATTATTTTTTTTTTTTTTTTTTTTTCTTCGTTTTTTTGTTTGTTTGTTTGTTTTTTACCAAAAAAAAAGTTGCAGTACTAATCAAATATTATTTAATTTTATATACTTAATTTTTTGTTTTTATTTTTTTCTGGATTCAAATTTTTCCAATTTATTTGTATTTTTTTTATTGGTTAATTTAAAATGTTGTTTTATTATTGTATTTTATTTTAATAGGGCCCTATGAAAAATTTAGTTTTTTTTTTTACATTTAGTTTTACATTTTGAAACATTTAGTTTTGTGTATTTTTATTTTTCTTATCAAATGAAAATTAAAAATGCCCTTTTAATTTTTTTTATTATTATTATTATTATTTTGTATTTTTTAATTTTTTTAAATGTATTTTTTAGTGAAGTGTGGATCAAATAAATGCAGCTTTGGTGAGACTTTATATATATATATATATATATATATATATATATATATATAATATATCATTTTTTTGTTTTTTTTTTTACAGACCCCAACCTTTTTCCCTAATTTTATTTTATTTTATTTTTGGTTTTAATTCTTCTGGATTCCAATTTTTTCCATTTAAAATTTTCTCCATTTTATTGGTTAATTTAAATGTAAAATTTGTTAAAAAAGCAATCAAAAGTTGTATTTTATTTTTTATTTTATTGTTGGTTTTAATTAATCTGTATTCCATTTCTTTTCCATTTTATAATTTTCTCTATTTTATTAGTTAATTTGAATGTAAAATTTTTTAGAAAAGTAAACCATTTTATTTTATTTTATAAAAGTGGTTGTGACGCCAGTTTCTTTGTCTTCCAGCATTACGTCCTACCAAACGCTGCCGAGGAACATGCCGAGCCACCGCGCTCAGATCGTCCCGCGTTATCCCGAGGGCTACCGGACGCTCCCGCGTAACATGCTGCGGCCGGACAGCATCTCCAGCGTAGCGGGGTCGGTGTACGACAGGGCCCTGCAGCCCACCAATGCAGAGAAGCGGCGCTCCATACGAGACGACACCATGTGGCAGCTGTACGAGTGGCAGCAGAGGCAGGCGCACAGCCGGCTGGGATACGGGACGCTGCCCAGCCCCAAAACCATGGGCCAGATCGCCGAGTCCATCCCTACGTCTCCTTCCCACGGGTCTCTGGCCGGTTACCACACATTCTCCCCCAATCGTCCCCTCAACCCGGATTCCTGCTCTGAAGTGTCCTCGCCGGTGTTTCGTGGGGACGTGACAATTGAACGCCGCCAGCGTCCGCACCTCTCTAAGGTAAAGAGTCATACAGGGTTCCTACAGAAGGAAAACATTGGGAAAATTTTAAATAATTTCCAAGCCTGGAAAAACACAAGTTTAGTGTTCAAGGCAGGTGCTCAAAGTAGGGGCCTGCTGATATGTGTTATTCAGGGCCGATACAATTATAACAGATCAACCGATAACCGATAATTTGAACCGATATATGTCTGGTGTAAAAGTGAAAATTAATATCAAAATGAAGAATAACAAGGACTCAAAAGGCAAATCGGTTTTGAAAATGACAGATACCGATAACCATAGAAATCCTTAATATCGGCACCGATAATCGCCTGATAATTGATCGAACCCTAGATCAAAGTTATATTTATTATGTTTTTTTTTTATATATATTATTTTAAATTATAAATGTATTGATATTTAAATCAATTAAAATATATTAATCTGTTTAATAATTAAATATATAAATGGAAAATATATGTATATATATATATATATATATATATATATAAATGCAGCCTTAATTAGACTTAATGTATATAATCTTATTAATGTATATGTATATGTTTAATAATTTGTTCATTTATATATTTTATTAATAAACTGAATAATCATAATAATTTAAATATTTCATATATTGATTGATTGATTTAAATATCAATATATTTGTAATTAAAAAATGATATATATATATATATATATATATATATATATGCATTTTAAAAATAAAATAAAAATTATATATGTATGTATGTATATGTATATGTGTATATATATATATATATATATATATATATATATATATATAATTAAAATATACATGAACATAATTTATTAAATGCATACATTAATGAATTATATACTAAAATCAGAAAAATAAATTTTTTAATGCCAAAAATTATTAGGATATTAAGTAAAGATCATGTTCTATGTTCCCATTTTGTACATTTGCTACTGTAAATGTATCAAAACGTATTTTTTGATAAGTAATATGCATTGCTAGAACTTCATTCGGACAACTTTAAAGGCGATTTCTTTTCAATATTTTTATTTTTTTGCACACTCTGATTGCAGTCAAATAGTTGTACCTCAGCCACAGACATCAATGGAAAACTTATTTATTCAACTTTCAGATGACGTACAAATCTCAATCTCCAAAAATGGACCCTTAAGACTGGTTTATGTGCATGCAATAATCAAGAACAACAGCAAAAGTAATGGAAATGCATTGATCAGAAGGCATGGGAACCCTGCATTAATACATCAGTTTTATCTGAACCTTTCTCACAGATGTTTTCTGGCGATTGTATACAGAAACAGCAGTCGTTTTTCTTATCCGAGCATGTAATTACCAGCTCATGCCTTTAAATTTCTTTGAAAACTGCAGGTTTTAATGCACTCTTCTCCAGAACGCTCAGTTCCAATGATCATGATGATTTCTGTGCTTTCCTCCCTCTCTCTATCTCTTTGTCTATCAGTTTTCCTATCCTGCCGAACGCAGGCCCGTTCCTCCCGCGCAGAGCATCACCGCACAGTCTCTGCAAGGCAAAACGGTACGCTTTCCCTTTTCTCCACCCACCTCCTTCCTCTGCGCAAAGACAACGAGTGTACATCCACAACTTTGCCTTCCTCTCCAACTCTTTGCATTTTTCAGTTGCGAGCCACCGAGGATTCGTTGAGGCTTCGGCTTGCAAATAAGCAGAATATTTTACATGCGGAGGTTAAAGCTGCTCATTTAAAGTCAGCATGAAATCAAAATGACCATATTTACATGCTACATGCCAAAATGGTCATGCTTTTTTGATCAAAATATGCCTTCACCAAGACATTTTAGAAGTAAAAATGATTTAATGTTGACTTTAAACAGACATTTAGATGTTCAAGTAGGAGTTTTTCGTTGCAGTAGAGTAGGTTATTCAAGCTTTAGGTGTTGAATTAAACTCGTCTGACAGAGAGATGAGTGTTTGTGTGTGTGTTTATGATGACAGGAGACGCGCTAATACCTTAAGCTCTTCTTAAAACTATAATTATTATTCTCTTACTTGACGTTTCAGGTTCTGGCAGTCTAAAGCCGTCTGTTTGCCGTTAAGCTTCTGCTTTTATTTATTCACTTTCAGACGCTAAACACAACTGGCAGAAACGGCCTGCGATATTATTTCAGGCAGAGAGCATTTTAATGAAAAGGCCTGCAGTCGCTTGATAAAATATTAGTAGAGCTCCTCCATGTGTGTTTTACTCTGCATCTCAGTGCATGAAATTTAATTTAGGACCTTTTGGTTTATGATATTGCTTCTTTTATTTGCATTAATACAACTCGAGATGAAATGACAAACGTGAGATAATGTCAGTCACTTCATTTGGATAGCAGAATATGTTTCTAAGGATAAATTGGCATAAACTTGGGACTTTTTTTTTTTAAAAGCAAATCTAAACTTAATCTAGCTGTTCTTTATGGAAAATCCAGTTTATAGCACAAGAACCTGTTTAATTAATGGTTACGTAAAGTTTATGCAACTTAACTGAACCTAGTAGAGCTGGTTAATCAAAAAATTAGATATTGCAGGTTTATGTCAGTCTATCCTGAAAATATTTAATGCTTTAAATGTATTTATTTACAGATTGTCTACTCCCTGAACCAGTGTTGTTTTAGTTTTCATATGCTATTATATATTTAATATTTAGAACTTTTTTATTTATATTTTATATTAGTTTTATTAATTTTGTTGTGCCTAATTATGTTTGTATATGCATTATAGTTATGCTTACAGATTTTTTTTTTACTTCCTATTATTTATATGCTTTTATTTAGTGTAGTATTATATAATATTTAGTAATCTTTTAAATTGACTTTTTATTTTAATTTTATGTTAAACTTTAGAAATTGTTTGATTTTTTTTTTTTTCATTTTAAAAGCAAATTATACTTAATAATTTCTGATTATTTATTTACAGATTTTCTAATTCATATTATTTACACGTTCTAAATTAATGTTTTTAATTAAGTTTTTATTTATTTTAATTTAAAGTTTCTGTTATTTTGTTGTGCTTGATTTTCCATTTTTTTAAGCAAATTTAAACTTAAATCCTAACTTAAAATTGTATGTACTACTGTAGTATTTATTTTTATTTAATATATAATAACTACAATGTTTAGTTTTATATTTTTAATTAGTTTTATTAATTTTGTTGTGCTTTATTATACATGTATGTTTTTATATATATGTATATTTATTTACAGATTTTCTAATTTATATTATTTACATGTTCTTAGTATTATTAATGTTTTTAATTAAGTTTTTTTTATTTACTTTAATTTAGTTAAAGTTTCTGTTATTTTGTTGTGCTTGATTTTTCATTCTGAAATTTAAACCTAAACCCTTAAACTTACACTTATGTATATACTACTGCAGTATTTATTATTTCAAAATAACTGCAATGTTTAGTTTAATTTTAATTTGTTTTATTAATTTTGTTGTGCTTTATTATACATGTGTATATATAATTACCAATTATTTATTTACAGATTTTCTAATTCATGTTATTTACACTATCATAGTATGTATTAATCATTTTAATTAGGTTTTTATTTTTATTTTATTTTATTTTATTTTTGCTTTTAATTAAAATGTCTGATATTCAGTTGTCCATTTTTGAAAGCAAATTTAAACTTAAACTTTTTTAATTGATATACTACTGTAGTATTTATTATTATTATTATTATTATTATAATAAATAACTACAATATTTAGTTTTATATTTTAATTTTTTTGTGCTTTATTATATAAGTATACATCATTTTCAAATTTTCTAATTCATATTATTTACGCTATTATAGTATTTATTCATATTTTATTTTATTTTATTTATTTATTTATTTTTGTTAGTTTCTGTTTTGTTGGACTTGATTTTCCATTTTTTTAAAGAAGTTTAAACTTAAACTTATTTATATATTTATATAAAATATATTATTTTATATTTTAGATTTATTTGATTGATTATTCTCATTTTAAAGTTTTAGTTGTGCTTGATTTTCCATTCTTGAAAGCGAATTTAAACTTAAACCCTAACTTAAACTTATTTACTATTACAGTTTTTATTATTATTTTAAAATAAGTTTTTAGATTTGTACATTTTTTCGTTTTACTTCTATTAATTTTAAAGTTTCAGAATTTTTGAATTTCCATTGTTAATAGAAAGCAGATTAGATTGGTTTCTAGCTTAAAAACCTGGTTATTCATGGTTACTAAACCAGTTTGTACATCTACAGCTGGAGCTGGTAGAGCTGGTTAATGATGTTGCTTAGATATCACAGGTTTATATCAGTCTATCCAGCACAATGTCTGAAGAGTTGAACTCATCTCTGTATCAAACATGGGCCGATTTCCCCCATAACCCCGTTCACGACGGCCCACACTAACCGCTGCTCCTGTCGCCCGCCGCAGCCAGAGGAACTGACCCTGCTGCTCATCAAGCTCCGGCGGCAGCAGGCCGAGCTCAACAGCCTCCGCGAGCACACTCTCGCTCAGCTAATGCAGCTAAACCTGGATGCCGCAAACCCAAAGGTCAGCCTCGTGGATCGCTAGCCTGTGCATCCCAGAGTGAAGGGCTTGTTAGTTTCCCGCCAAAACCCTGGCCACCCCACAACCCAGCCTGTCCATTTCCAAGTCTGGTGGTTTCCCCATTGCTTCCGCATGCTCTTGTGGACTGGATGATGTCTGATGAAATACGTTTAAATGCCAGATTCAATTCACACTAGCGCTGGAATGTTTGGAATAATTACAATTTTAAAAAGACTTTTATGCTCACCAAGGCTACATTTATTTGACCAGAAATACAGTAAAAACTGTAATAATGTGAAATTTATTTTTACAATTTAAATCAACTGTTTTCCATGTGAATATATATTCAAATGTAATTTATTCCGGAGATGAAAATCTGAATTTTTAGCATCATTACTCCAGTCTTCTGTGACATGATCTTTCAGAAATCTTACTAATATGATGATTTTCTGCTCAAGAAACATGATTGTTGTCTTATAATTATTTATTTAAATATTATACTATTTATTAAAATTTCTAATTAGCTTATAGTTTTATACTTATACTCATTTTTTTTTTTTTGAGTTTTTAGGGTTGAGTTTAATAATTATATAATATTTTATTTTTAAAATGCAGTTGAATAATTCTTTGATGTAACAAATATATTTTATATTTGTATATAATATTTATTTTTAGTGAATGCAGTTGAATAATTATGTTATATAATTAATATATTATCTATTTATTTATTTATTTATTTAGAGATTGTCTACTATCTGGACCAGTGTTATCTTATAATTATTTATTTTAATATTATGCTCTATATGTATGTATGTATATATGTGTGTATATATATATATATATATATATATATATATAATTAAACTTAAAAAAGCTTTTCATTTATTTCAGATTAATTTAAATTAATGAAAATGATCTCTAATAGTTTAATATTATAGTATTTATAAAATTTTCAAATCAGCTTTTATTTTTATATTTTGAACTTTGTTTTATAGTAATATTTAAATTTTTATGTGTAGCGTTTTTATTTCAGTATTAAAGTCATGTTATTAATGCAACTTATTCTAGTTTCAAAGACAGTATTTCAAATGTTTTTAGTTTATATATAATCTTGTTAATCTTATTAATAACTGAGCAGCAAATCAGGACATTATTGTGGTTTCTGCAGGATCATGTGACACTGAAGACTGGAGTAATGATGCTGAAAATTCAGCATTACATCACAGAAATAAATTACACTTTAAAACATATCAAAATAGAAAACAGTTCTTTTGAATTGTAATAATATTTCATAATTTTACTGTATTTTTAATCAACCATGGCGAGCCTTCATTTACATTAATCCTAATTATTCCAAACTTTTGAGCAGCTATTTGAAGAAACGTCTCTTCCTTTCCACTAACATGTGAAAACCCTTCAGTCCTGTAGGTTTGGATCATGTTTTGTGCGGCTGCTGCATGCGTTTGACGCAGTTTGAAGAACATGATCAGCAGAAGTTGTGTTTCTGTTTGCAATCCCAGATGTTTTCTTTGGTGGACCCGTTTATTTCTGATTTGCTCTCCGGCTTGGCTCATAAAAGTGCATGATGAACTTGAGGCGAAAGTTTGCAGTTGTTGACTTTGAATGGCTTCTTGAGTGTTTCGTTTTGCACTTCCCCTGCTCTGAAGCCCACGTCTCTGGTTTTTCTCACTGCTCTCCTCTCATCTTCTTTCTCTTGCCGTCTCTAGAGTGAAATCCTTTCCCATCACCTACAGAGGAATCTCATGTACTTGGACAGCCAGGTGAGGGCCTTTCCTGTTTCTCACTTCCTGTTTCTCTCTCATTGTCTTATTTCTCTGGCTACTGTACTTTTATTACAGCGCAGATCAACTCCAGCGTTTTCTCTGTTCTCTGGCCCTCAGTGCATCTGCTGCGGTTCTTTGTTCTGCGTCTGTTGAATGCAGATGGTGTCTCTTAAAATAGCAGCTCATTTAAAGCTTTTTTAGCAACATAAAATGAAGCTGGATTCATTTGTTTAGTTTGTCAGGCTTAATTCTCAGTGGTAGCCTGCTGTGAATGTGTTGTGTTTTTCATTTAACTACTATGTCACAGCAGTAGCAGTGAGTCGTTTATATTTTCAGCTTTGATTCTAAAATTTTAGTTGTTTTATTTTTATTTTTTCAGTTACAGCTTATTTTAGTTGCAAAGGCGATATTTATTTTTCTTTTTTTTTTAGATTGAGTTTATTATATTATATTGTATTTTATTTTATATTTTCATATAATAATTCTGTCATATAATAAATATATTTTCTATTTATTCATTTAAAGATTTTCAACTATCTGGACCAGTGTTATCTTATAATTGTTTGTTTTAATATTACAGTATTTATTGAAATTTCTAATTAGCTTATATTTTTATATTTTCAATTATTATTATTATTATTTATATTACTTTTTAATATTAAAATGTCTATGTAGCTTGAGTTGTTTTAGTTTTGAGATTGAGTTTAATAATTATATTTTATTTTTATTGAATGCAGTGGAATAATTTTGTTATATAATTTATAGAATTCTGTTATATAATAAATATAATTTCTTTTTATTTATTTACAGATTTTCTACTCTCTGGGCCAGTGTTATCTTATTATTATTTATTTTAATATAATATTTATTGAAATTTCTAATTTGCTTACATTTTTATATTTTCTCTTTTTTTCAGTTTGGTTATAATATTTAATTAATATTTAATGTTATTAATATTTATATGTAGCTTGAGGTTTTTTTTTTTTTTTTAGGTTTGAGATTGTTTAATATTTATATAATATTTTATTTTTAATAAATGCAGTTGAACAATTCTGTTATATAATAAAAAATATTTTCTATTTATTTATTTAGAGATTTTCTACTATCAAATTTCCAAACAGCTTATATTTTATATTTTCAATCCTTTTTTATTTTTATATTAAGATTTTTATAACATTTTATTAACATTTCATTTAAAATATTATAATATTAATTCTATGTAGCTTGAGGTTGTTGTTGTTGTTTTTTTTTTAGATAATTATATTGTATTTTGTGTTTAATTATTGCATATTTTCAAGTTTAATAATTGTCATATTTAATTTTTAATGAATGCAGTTGAATAATTCTGTTATATAATTGACATACTTTTTAAAATATAATAAATATATTTTCTTTTTATTTAGAAATGTTCTACTTTCTGCACCAATGTTATCTTATTATTATTTAATTTGATATTATAGTATTTATTACGATTTCTAATTAGCTTTTTTCACTTTTAATAGTAATATTTTAATTTTTAATATTTATATGTAGCTTTTTTTTTATTTCAATATTATAAGTCAATATATTTAACTTGTTTTTGTTTCGAAGGCAGTATTTTATTCCAGGTTCATTTCAATTTATTGAAAATTATTTGTAATAGTTTTCTGTAAATTATATTTTATTTTTAGTCACCAACAAAAACCTGACTGTTGTTTTGAAGTTTTCCTGTTTACCTATTAATTCATATTAATACAGTAATATTTCATTTTAATTGTTAAGCACATCAGTGAACACTATATATCTGCTAGAGCATATTTTGGTGGACATTTTGATGTTTTATGTTCAGCTCCAGTGATCCATCTTTTTGAAAAGGTCAACTCAAGATAACATTACCCAGCAAATGTTCTTCACTTTCTTTGACAGGAACCATATATTGTCTTTTAACATTGTATTGCATTACTGAAGTGCACAGTCATTGTTCTGGATCAGCGGACATATTGGTGATATTTGTGAGGGTCGGAATCTGTAAAAACACACAGTGCTTTGATAACGGCTGTTACTCCTCCTCCTCGTGTACTAGATGAAGGAGAATGAGCCAGTAATCTTCATGATTCACACTATGATTGAGAACTCGGCGCCGAGGCCGCAACTGTACCAGCAAGTAAGGTTTCGGAACACAAGGTTATGCTCCTCCCCCTTTTGTGTCATGGGCCCCGCCTCTTTGTCGAAGCTCCACCCCTCACAGCCCCATCCTGTGTCGGTTTGGTTCCAGCACATCCCATTGGTTTTCCTTGTTGTTGTTGTTGTTTTCTTGTTGAACGTGGAACTGGTATTTTTGGCATGGCTTGAACGTTTCCGTACGCCGCATAGCCATGCAAATCACAGCTGCTGGTGCTAATGTGCCATTCATTAGCAATGGCTTCATCCATCACGCCGGCTTTCATGTCTTAGCGCAGACTCGCGTTTGGAGACCAATGTGGTTTACGAAGCCTTTTGAGATCATTGCACAGTTGGTGTTACGAAAACAGTGTTTTATGAGCTTTAAAGGCCCATTCACATCAACTGTAAGTTAACAATCATTCTATAAAAAATAGAGAAGCTGCTGGAGTCTTTATTGTAGGAAAAATAATCAAAAAAAATTGATAGCCGTTGAGTTTTCAAGTGCTACAGCATTTAAAGCAACATATGAAATCGTTGTTGGTGTGAATGGGCCTTCATTAGATCGGTTTTGCCGATTAATCGGCACCGATATTTGATTGGCGGAACTATCGGTTACCGACAAAAATCTGTGCTGATAGTTTTTCCCGATTGTGTCCCTTGCTGAAGCATCTGAGAAGGCTTTGCTGTCATTATACAGTATGAGATGCGGTAATAATAATGCAGTGATGAGAGCGGCCTCTAGAGGCGGAAATCACTGACAACACCTGCAGTTTGTTTACACATGTGAAACTACGGCACTGAACACAGCGGGACACTTCAGATTCGGATTTACAACATCGACAATGAACTATAGTGCCTGCTTTTATATCATTAATTAGTAAGTACTTTGTTGACTAGATGCTGCATTAGTAGAGAAAGCACAGCAGTATGTTTGCTATCAAGGCTGAGAGGAAGTGAACATTAGCCGCACCTCAAGAGTTTAAAACGGTGGCCAAAACAGTAAGTCCAACCCAAATGTTTAATGTCACGATTGTTAATCTATTTGCATTAGTTTATATCCAGCTGATCACAATAATGCATTTGTTAGCCAGCAACTTGCATATTTAAAGCTAGTGATGTGAGACAGCAAACTGTTTATTCAGTGCTATCACAGAGTTTTACATTAAATACATCATATCTGTCCCAAATCAATGTAAATGTACATAAAGACTTCACCACGGACTGGAAGATTGTGTGTATTGTGCATTTTTAGCCAAATGTTTTTCTATCTGTGGCTCTAACAAAGTATGTTTCATTTAGAGAGCTATAATATAGATTGCACTTTCTTTCCGTTTGCTCTGTTGTTAAACACCGAACTTCAAACTCATCTATGCCGCTTTTTGATCTTTCTTAAAGTAAACTATCCGTTTGGTGATTAAATAAACAGTTTTAGACAGCTGTCTGAACTGAATGCGACGCATCTGGTGTGTGTTTGTGTGTGTGTGTGTGTGTGTGTGTGTGTGTGTGTGTGTGTGTGTGATAACTGATACAAGATCTCAGGACGCGGCGCTGGGCTTTTACACGGTTTGTGACTAAAATATGTAGTTATTTTGATTAGATATTCATTAAGTGTTCTAGAAGAGAAGCTGTTAAACTGTGAGACTATATATAACCTACCAGATTGCTACTCAAAACTAGTCTAAAAGTAGCCCAATCGCGTTTTCAAATCGCGATCCGGGGGTAAAATACAAGGTTTTTTTTTGGCGGGGTTCCCCTGGTAAAATTAGCATTCTAGAGGCTAAATATTACGTTTTTGGGGTCGCTTTGACCCACAGACATGAAAAACACTTGTAAAGGATCCCACTTGGCAACACTGGAGTTGTGAGTCTGATGTTGCTCAATAAGTTAGCTGGTTTATATACACTGCCCTCCAAAAGTTTGGAAACTCCCCTGGCAAAGTGTGGTTTTGGATATCAGCATAAATCCTTATCATTTTTTGGTGCAAATACATTAATGTAACTTGACATTATCATTGAAGACCAGCAATAATAATTTTCATTTTGATTACATAATAATGGCAATATATACATGTCAAAGTGAGACATGCCCACCTGGACTGTGATGTCCCTAAGAAGTGTCTAACCAGTGTAAATCATCTTTGAGCAATCCTTTAGGAGGCTTGGAGTAATATATCAAGTCAAAGTCTGAATAAACTGACAGCTTGGATCCCCAAATTATTCAGAGCTGCAATAGCTGCTAATGTTGGATATTTTGATGAATCGAGAATTTAAGTTTTTCCTATGTAATAAAATATGTGTTTGTAGTTTGTGTTGTCCCTTATTAGTGCAAAATTATCACAAATTAAAAAGGTTTCATGCCAGTATTGTCCACTTTTCTAGGGCGTTTCCAAACTTTTGGAGGGCAGTGTACTGGATGGTCGCATCTTGAGTCTTAATTGGCTGGCAGTTTGACCGACAGGCGATCTGACCAATCATAGCGCAGAATCCGCCATTTTGTCCAGCAAACAAACCAGACAGGACGTCAGTGGACTTGAACTTGAAAAATGGTGTGTGGAGGCGCGACACAGAAGACAACCGTAATGGTAACTAGTGATGGGAGAAACAAAGCTTTTCAAAGCTTCGAATCAATTGAACCAATTTGCTTCGCAAAATGATTCACGGTTTCGAAGCGCTCGAAACACCACACGCTAGTGACGCCTGCTGGTCAAAAGTGTGTAAATGCAACAAAAACTCAGGCTAAAACATGCATAAAAACAGCTTTTAAAACCCATTGAAAATGTTTTATTGAAAGTATAATACATTGAATGCACTAAAAAACACTTTCGAAACCGTTATGACGTAATGAAGCCTCGTTTACCGAAATCACGTGACTTTGGCAGTTTGATACGCGCTCCGAACCACTGTTCCGAAACAAATGATTCACAAAAGTTTCGAAGCTTCAGGGGGAAGATGTTTGCGAAGGGTCAGTTGTCTTCGTAAGTCGATTTCAGTTCAGATTTTTCCTCAAATCTCCTGCTGCAGCTTCCTCACACTCTGCTGTGAAATCTCAGAAATCCTTTAAAGCGCCTGAGATTCCCCCGCGTCTCCGCTCAGCGGCGGTGTCAGGACTTCCTCCGGCTCCCTGCTGGCCCGCGGCCGAACGCATGAGGGCTTTCGGATTCGGTTTCTAGTTTTCATTAGTCACACTAACTCAAGCGCTGACAGATCCGACCGAGGGGGACGGTAATTATCGCGGCGCACGGCTGACCCGCGAGCCTGTGGGGAACATCCAACCTCCTAAAACCTGCCGCACGAAAGCCATCGCCCTCCGAAAGCAACCTCCAGATAGTTTCCAGCACACGGTCCGTTTATATTTAACACAAAACATCCGTGTTGTTGGATTGGCGCTCAAACTGTGTGTTTGTGTCCCTCTGGTGTCCCGTAGCAGATGTTGTGGACATGTACGACACGAGCGCTGTTAACAGTTTTCTGATTTATGTATTTTTTTCTGTTTTTAGCACACCAGATGGTGCTGAAACAGCTTTTTATTCCCGTGATGAGATGATTCATATCTACATAAACTCATCCGGCTGCCGAAAAGTGTGAATGATTTTCTTACTCTGTGTTTTTGTCTTGTTTCTAGTACAACTATCTAGACGTTTTTAAAGCAACACGCTTTATTTTTAGTTTTAAAAATTGTTTGATGCAAGAAAAAATATCTGTACCATTTTACTTGAAGCATTTATATATTATGCAAAATAATAATATAAGCCTACATTAATATTAATTATGGAAATGATCAATTATTTGTCAGTAACAGTGGCATTTTTAGCTTATACCTTTCAGATACAAGCTAGAAAAACGTCAATATTTTTTGCATAGAATGTTTAAGATATATACAAAAAAAATGACATTATATATTCATTTTTATTACCTTAATGTGATGAATATTCTATTAATGCAATAATAAAAATGCATAGAAATCACTTGTATTTGTATTTAAAGTCTTTATGTATAATGCATATATGAATAAGACTTTAAATTAAGTTTAAATAAAGACTTTATTGGCTGTAAATATTTATTACCATTCATGAAAACCATATTTTGCAATATTTTTTATTAAAACCAATGTTTTTGTGCTTAGAACAATGGAATTATTTAGCTTATTTTATTATAGTTTCGATCGTAATTTCATATGAGCTAGGAAAAAAAAAATATTTTGTACATAAAATACATTTATTTTATATACATTGCGATGAATATTTCATAAATGCAATAAAAAGAAAAAAATGTTGCACATAAATCACTTGTATTTGAATCCTTTATATATAATACATATATAAATAAGACATTAAATTAAGTTTAAATTAAACTTTATTGGCTATAAATATTTCTTACCAGCCATGAAAACAATATTTTGCAATAGTCTTATTAAAACTATGTTATAATAAAAATAATGTATATTCTTCATTTTTATCGTAATGTAAAGAGTTTCCCATAAATGCACAAAAAAATATATACAATTTTCACACTGAAATCACTTATATATTATATATATAATGCATATAAAAAAAGACTTTAAATAAAGTTTAAATTAAGGCTGTAAATATTTCTAAACAGCCATGATAACAGTATTTTGCTTTTTTTTGTGCTAATAAAAATAAAAATAGGATTATATCGCTTTTTTTATTATAGTTTCGATCTTACCTTCATATGTGCTAGAAAAATGTTAATATTTTGTACATAATGTACATTTATTTCATATACATTTTTGCACAGAAATCACTTGTATTTGAAGCCTTTATATATAATGCATATATGAATAAGACTGTAAATTAAATTTAAATTAAGACTTTATTGGCTGTAAATATTTCTTACCAGCCATGAAAACAATATTTTGCAATATTTTTATTAAAACTATATTTTTATGCTTACAACAATGGGATTATTTAGCTTATTGTTTTATTATAGCTTCATATGAACTAAAAAATAAACATTTTGTACATAAAATGTTAGATATATTCATGTTTTGTACATAATACATATTCATTTTTTATCTTAATGTAGAGTTTCCTATAAATGCACTAAAAATAAAATATTTTCACACTAAAATCATTTGTAAATTTATTTGAAGCCTTTATATATAATGCATAAATTATATAAAGACTTTAAATGAAGACTTTATTGGCTGCAAATATTTCTTGCCAGCTATGAAAACAGCTTTTAAAAAGTTTTTTTTTTACTATAGATTTGATTGTAGCTTCATATATGAGCTAGAGCAAACTGATTTTGTATCTAAAATATTCAGTATATTCATATTTAATGCATATTTATTTTAGTTGCCTAATGTGATGTATATTTCAAAAATGCACTAGGAAAAAATATATATATTTACTTGAAGCCTGTGTGTATACATTATAAAAGTATCTTAATGCATTATTTATGCTTTGTAGTATACCTTATAATGCATGATCTCATGAATAATTATAACCACAGTTATAATACTTATCTATTTATTTGTTACACTTTTAGAAAGTATAATGCATTAAAACACACAGAATGAAATATATTTATGAAATATATAATGCATTATAATACCTTTAAAATGCATAATGCATAAAGGCTTCAAGTGAAGTGTTGCAAAAATTTACCATTGACAGATTTTTTTTTTTATTATTATTTTAAGCATTAACCTGCTTTTTGATATACGTTTCAAGAATTTTAGACATATAATCTGTCATTTTGCTTCTTAAGTTAATGTCTTTTGATTAAGGGATGTTTATATGTTTGTACTGGAGAACAAGACAAAAATACTGAGTAAGCAAATCATTGCAGCGTGGATCCGTATGTGTACAAACTTCCATCAGACTTTCCCATTTGCTTCCTCTGAACTGTTTGGATGGAGTTTGCATGTTTAATGTGGAGTGTTTGGTTGGTGTCAGTCCCAGTGCTTTTGTATACAGTGTGACTGTATATAAAGATCCCTGTTGCACAGCGCCACACATTTATATTACACCAGATGCAAGTGTTACAGGATTTACTGAAGTTACTGTTGCAAAAAGTGCGTTGTTTAAGGTCTGACAGCATATTAATGAGTAAGTTGCATGTACGGCAGAAGTAAATCAACTGTAAACGGACTCATGTCGCCGCTTGCTCCATTGCTTCATGCGCAGAGAGTTTCAAAGCAGCGTAGAGCGGTGTATTACACTTTCTAGGGTGTATTATGTAATGCATATCATATCTGACATTATTTTCTCTCATTTTAGCAGATAAGTCCTGAAGAGTACAGAGAAAACGCCTACTTATACAGACCCGAGGAGCTAGATGTTGATGTAAGCTGTCTCTCTTCTTTTCGAGTTTGTGATTGTTACACATTTAGAAAAAAAATATAGAAAATATAAAAAAAAATTATTTATTTGTAACAAGAAAAAAAACTTTTTAAATGCAACTTTTAAATGGCATTTGCGTTTGTTTTTCTTGACCCATTTTTAATTTTATTTTTTGAGTTAAAATGATGTTGGATAGTCATCAAAGATGTATTATATGATTAATTTATTAACTATATTAGCAACTTTTGAAACCATGCATAGAGATGAGTGTGAATATGGACTAAATATGGAATCATAAAACTTTTACTAAAGCCTGAGTGCAAACAGAATAAATACTATGTATGTCAATCAAAGCTTTTCAGGCTGCTGACACATAAACATTAGGTCATAATTATTGGTGTTGTCTAAAGGTTTTTATATTTTATATGTGCATTATGACACAGGAAGGAAAGATGGGTGTTTTTTTTATTATTTAATTAAATTAAATTTTATTATATTTTTATTCCATTTTTATGACCTCACATTCATTGGAGACTGAAACTTACCCATTTTTCTGTTGTAAATATTGTTGTTGTTTTCAAGTTTTGATATTTCATATGTGCAAAATGACACCAGGAAGAAAAGAGAGTTTATTTTATTTTATTTTATTTTATTTTATTTTTATATTTCTAAATATTGTTTTATATTTTATATTTTTTATCTTACTAACCCTAAGTTTTGATATTTCATATGCGCAGTATGACACCAAAAGTATTTAATTTAATAAAATTTATTTTTAATCTATATATTATATTATATTATATTATATTATGGCAGCGGCTATTTGCACTTAGTGTAAATAGCAATTGAATGCTACTTACACTAAGTGAAAATAGCATATTTTCTTTGTGAGAGATGCTATTTACACTAAGTACAAATAGCAATAGATACTATTTACACTAAGTGCAAATAGCAAATAGGTCCTATTTACACTTTAAGGATTTTCTGCTATTTATAATAGTTATGCAAATAGATGCAATTATCTGCACCTCAGTATTGTAGTACATTAAATACAGTATGCAGTAATTACGCATTGAGTGTAAGTTAGCATTTTAATTCAGTTTATTAAATGGATGCTGCCTTATTGGTATAATAAGCCCTCCCTACACCTACCCTAACCCTAACTGATACTTTATTTTTAATTTTTGCAATGATTCACTTTATTTTTATTGAAAACAAATGCTTTTTCGATATGATATGTGACTTGAAAATGGTGGAGAAAAAAGCTCGTCAGAAGGTGGAATCGAACCCGGGTCGTCCGCGCCAAAAAGACTTTTACGCAGGATTTACCCTCTGCACCACTGGGTCTGTTAATTAAATAGTAACCGTTTGCACTGTTGACTTCCCCCATTATAAATTAGTGGCGGAGTTAGTGTAAAAAGCCACTGCCAACAAGACAGGCTATTTGCACTTAGTGTAAATAGACACTCCGTTATATTATATTATATTATATTATAATATAATATTGTGTTGTATTGGTGTTGTCTTTAAGTTTTAATATTTCATATGTGCAATATGACACTAGGAAGTCAAGATGGGAATTTAATATAATTTATATATATAAATAATTATATTATATTTATTATTTTATTATATTATATTATATTATTGGTGTTGTCTTTAAGTTTTGATATTTCATATGTGCAGTGTGGAAGGAAAGATGGGTCTTTAATTCAATTAAATTTAATTTATAATTATTGGTATGGTCTTTAAGCTTTGAAATTTCCCATTTTATTTTATTTCAAATGTTTGTGTAATTATTATACACGCTTTTTTTAAACAGCCTCACATTCATTGGATACTACTTGGTATATTTGTACATATAAAACACATTGAAATGCATTTGCTTAAAAATAACTGACTTTGAATCTGACATCTGACCTTGACTTTTCCATTACAGACGAAGTTAAGTCGACTCTGTGAGCAGGATAAAGTGGTGAGAACTCAAGAAGAAAAACTGCAGCAGCTCCACAGAGAAAAGGTACCAAACATCTCCATCCTCAGCATCTCTCAGTGCATTACGCTGCCCGTCTCATGTATATATATATTTGCAGCACACGCTGGAGACGGCCTTACTGTCGGCCAGTCAGGAGATTGAGATGAGCTCTGAAAACCCAACAGCGGTGCAGAGCGTCATCCAGCAGCGGGACGTCCTCCAGAGCGGCCTGCTCAGCACCTGCAGGGAGGTGTCGCGCGTCAACACTGTACGTCCCTCATACCGTTTACTTTGATTGATGCAGTGCTACACACTGTGAGTGCCTGACCCATAATGCTGTGCTGCTGACAGGAGCTGGAGCGGAGCTGGAGGGAGTACGATCGACTGGAGGCGGACGTCACCATGGCCAAAACCAACCTGCTGGAGCAGCTCGAGGCCCTCGGGAGCCCACAGGTGACACGAGTGATTGAATACTGGCAATATGTGAATGTATATTCGGTATAAGTCTATAGATACTGAGCTGAGGGATTTTACAATTTTTGTCACAAATTGGGTTGAAAAATTCTATATGACTTTTATCATATAGAATTATTTTAATTATGAAATGTGAACATTATGTAAGTTTTGTATAAAGAAGTGTGTTATTTTAAACTGCTGATTTTGCCATGAAAATAGCCATTAGTGCTGATATGGCGTTAAAATGCCAATAAATAAAGATGCTGAGCTGAGGTGTTTGTGTGTTTGCAGACGGAGCCGCCCAGCCAAAAACACGTCCAGATCCAGAAGGAGCTGTGGAGAATTCAGGACGTGATGGAGGCGCTGAGCAAGAACAAACCCAAGAGAAACATAGAACCAAGTGAGAGAACAAGAAAAACACACAAACACACTGAGAATATCAACTCAACTTACTGATAATCAACAACAGTAATGATTTTTTTGTAGCCTGATCAGGTCAGTTATACATTTTCTAACATTTCCTTTTTATGATCTAGAAATGTTCAAGTATTATTTAAGATTTAATTAAAAAAAAAATTATATACGTTTTTCTTTGTGGTAAAATAAAGCTGAAATAATATAGAAATATTACATGAAAACCTTAAACAAAGTAGAAATGTTGCCTTGGCAAGTAACTGAAATATAAGCTGAAGTACTAAAATTACTCAATATAATTTTTATGAAAATGTTTGTTCATTTGCAATAATTACACAAAACGAAAACTATAATAATAATAATTTATAAACCTTTTTTTCTTAATAAAGACAAAATGTATAAATTTTTCCAATTTCCATTTAATATATTTTTTTAGATTTATACTTTAAAATGTCTGATTTAAAATCTATTATTTTTACATATATTATTTACGATTTATTTTAAAAATATTGTACTTTTTTACAGTTTCCATACGTTTCTTTATAGTAATTTGCAATAACACAAAGCAATTTATTTTTAACCCTTTTTCAAATTTCCATTTAATAATTCTGCATTTATATTAATACTTTAAAATTGTACTTTAATTTTTTTTTTTAGATCTGTACATTTGCATGTAGTACTTGAGATTTATTTTTAAATTATTTTATTTAAATATTTTTACATATATATTTTTTTTTTCCTTTGCAGTAATTTGCAATAATAAATACAAAAGTTATTACGTTTTCTAATTTTTTCACATTTTTATTTAACAATTCCTGAATTTAGATTTATACTTTTAAAACGTCTGATTTTTAAATCTATTAATTTTCATATATTAAGATTATTTCAAAATTATTACACATTTTTACATATATTTTTTATGAAAATAAATGTTTCTTTAAGGTAATTTGTGCGACAATAACACAAAAAAAAAACAATAAATTTATAAACCATTTAAATTTATAATTTCTACTTTCCATGTAAATTTCCATATATAATTTATGATATATTTTACAATTGTTAATTTGTTTACATGTATTTTGTCGTGTTTTTTTTACAGCAATGTGCAGTAATAACTGTAAATTTAACAGTTATTATCAGTATTGGTTTGATATTATTTATAAACTCATATTTATGAATAATTTGAATTAGCATTTTCATTTTAGTTTAAGTGTGCTTTTGTGCAGCCCTGGTTATTATAAAGAAAATAAGCATTTTAACCCTTTCTTCTTCTGTATTTGTAGGTTTTCCTGGTGCAAACCTGCTGTCAAACCTGCATAAGAGTGAAGTAAGTGATCATTCCAGACATCCTGATGATAATCATTGTGTAATTGTTTAAACGAGCACACACACAGACTCACACACACACACAGAGACTCACACACGTTAGCGATGGTCAGGAGTTGACCTGAATTGTGCTGCTGTGGTTAGTTGTTGCCTGGTGGCAACAGTGTCCTTCACTGTCCCGTTGTGTGCGCTGTGTAGGAGTCAGACTCGGTGCCTCCGCGTCCTCCTCTCCCGTATTCATATGAGGGAGGAGACAGGCCTCCTCACGCGCCCCGCACCACCCCTCACCGGCCCGAGGACCGCAAGGCCGCCCAGCGCAACGGCGCCCACAGCGTAAGACGCAGCTGTGACCCCCATTTTCATTTTAACCCATCGCCATCGCTTCACAAACCCAACATTACTTTGCTTTTGACTTTAGATTGTGTTTTTCTTAGCGATAGGAGAATATATCGCCCGTCCATTAGCTGAAAAACACATCCACTTTGTGTTCATTCCACATTATGTCAGCCTCCTCAGTGGATTTCTGCCTCATTTTGTCTTGTTTTGTTTTTTTCCTGACCGCCTATACATCATTTAACATAACGTAACAATGTCTGCCTGATTTCTTTCCAGAATAAATGTAATATTAATTTTTACTGACCAGCTTTCTGTTATTTTATATTGTAATTTTTTTTTTACCCAATTTTTATATTAGTAATTTATACTGACCAGCTTTCCATTTTTAACATTGTAAATAATTTTTTTATACATTTTTACTGACCACCATTTTTACTTCATATCAAATTATTTCTGTTTCATTTTTTCACATTTTTATGTAATTATTTTTTACTGACCACCTGTATATTATTTAACAATAATCTCAATCTTTTCTGCCTGTTTTCCGAAATTTGTTATTCATTTTTACGGACAACATATATATATATGTATATTGTTTAACTTCAGAAACAATTTCTGCCAGATTTCTTTCCAGTATTTATATTATTAATTTTTGCTGACCAGCTTTCCAGTATTTTATATTGTAAATAATTTATGCCTGATGTTTTTATGTATTTTTAATGACCGCCATTTTTACTTAATATCAGACTACTTCTGCCTCTTTATGTAATTATGTTTTATTGACCACCTGTAAGTTATTAAACATCATCAGTAATTTCTACCTATTTTTCCAAAATGTTTTATTTATTTTTATTGACCACATATCCATTATTTAACTTCATAATTTCTGCCTAATTTCTTTCCAATTTTTGTAATTCTTTTAATTTTTATTGACCACATTATGTAACATCATAAACAATTTTAGCCAGCTTTTCTTCTCATTTTTTTGACCACCTATACATTATTTATTATTAATACTACTAATTATTAATTAATAATTATTAGTAATTATTAAATATATTATTAATAATAATGATACTTATAAATACCAATACATTTATATAATTATTGTTTTGTTTTGTGCATATATATTATTAAATGTTATTGGGGTTTTTGACCACTTATATGTTGTTTATCATTGTCAAACAAACAAACAAATAAATTGCGGCATTAAAAAAGAAACCCACCATCTATACTTTTAAATAAATATTAATAATAATACCAATAAATAAAAAAAACTTTGTTTTACCTTGCCTATTTATTACTTGTGATTATTTATTATATATATATATTAATGAAATGATATATTAAATAATGAAAAGTCATTATTTAGTCATCCTCATATCATTACAAGCTTGTATGGTGCTATTTTATCTTTTGTAATGAAGAAATAGCTGACCGTTTTCTTTAAAAAAAAGTGATTTTTCAGTTGACTTTGGTTTTTATTTTGAGTGCTTTTTGCGTTCTCTTGGTTTTTATCAAACATTCCTCCTTGAGTGCTTCCTGTAAGAAATGCAGTAGATCAGCAGTGTCGCATAGGTTTGTACCTCATCCTTTGTGAGGCTTAGTTTCTTTCTATTCCCATTTTCATATGTAATCCATGATCATAAACCTTCCCCTAATGCCACAGAATGTCGTATGGTCTGTGTCTGCGTCTGTGCAGCAAATGATGTGTAAACATGTGCAATCTCTGCTCTCAGGGGCCGGATTACAGACTGTATAAGAGCGAGCCGGAGCTCACCACAGTGGCTGAGGTCGACGAGAGCAACGGCGAAGACAAATCTGAACAGACGGCAGAGAAAGAGATGCCAAAAGGTGCCTGACAAACACCGTCACTGACGGTCCTAAAGGCCTTCCTGCTGATCACTGATCTCTCCGTCTGTCTGTATCTCTGTGTGTCAGGTGTGGTTTACCCTGTCGGAGTGGTCAGTCCCAGAACTAAATCACCCATGCCTGAATCGTCCACTATTGCCTCTTATGTCACCTTGAGGAAGAGCAAGAAACCTGATCCCAGAACTGTAAGTACACTGTATTCTGCATACTGCTTTGTATGTTTAATAGAATCCAAGTTGATTTTCTGTGAAAAATATGAGTTGTGTTTTTTGTGAGGTGTCATACAGATTTTTTTATGATGTTGCTAAGTGAGTTTAAGGTTGTGCTGGTTTGGCTTAGCACACATCAATAAACTTTTCTGCCTAATATATTGTCCAGCAATCATCTCTGAAATAAAATGGTTATTTTACATCTTGAATTAAATTTTTATGCATTTTTATGTAGGTAATACATTTGTTTGTATATTCATATATTTATAATGTAATATATGAAAATATAATAAAAAACAAAGCAAAAAAAAAAAAAAAAAATATATATATATATATATATATATATATATATATCTATCATCAATCTATTCATTTTACACAATGTGTGTGTATATATATATATATATATATATATATAATATTTTCTGTTAAGAATAAAGAATAAAATTAATAAAATTGTTGTTTTGGAATATGAATTCAAGTTGTATTTTTAATGTAAGGGAGTAAATGAATTATTTGTATCATATTAATTTATATCAGTTATTATCTATTAATCTTGTATTCATATTTTGTTAATATATTATGAACATATTATAGAATAGTAGAATTAAAGTAATAACATTTTTATTTTAAATTAAATTGTATGCACTTTAATGTAAGGTAAGACATTAATTTGTATATTCATATAGTATATTTATAATATTTAATTTTATAGTTAAAATGAAATATTAATATTTGATTAATCTAAAATATTTTTATCCTAAAATTAACTTCCACTGTTACAAAAAACATAAATCTTTAAAATGTAGTATAATGTGTGCACGCAATTTTAGTTAACATGTTGATATAAATTGTTTGTGTAAAAAAAGTAAAGTCTTCATATATATATATATATATATATAAATACAGCCATAAGGGTCAATTTTTTACAATTTAGATTTATATATCATAAAAAATACATCTGAAAGACAACTATTTGAAAATCTGGAATCTAAAGGTGCAAAAGAAAATCAAAATATTGAGAAAATCACCTTTAAAATTGTCCAAATGAATTTCTTAGCAATGCATATTACTAATCAAAAATTAAGTTCTGATATATTTACAGTAGGAAATACATTAAATATCTTCATGGAGCACGATCTTTCCTTAATATCGTAATGATTGTTGTCATAAAAGAAAAATTGATCATCAACTATTTGTTTACAGAATATCAGCTTTGTATTTTATAATATGTGTATAATGTTTGTGTGTTTAGTCCCAGCCGCAGGACCGTCCGCGCAGTGCGGTGGAGCACATGAGCAGCGCTATAGAAGTGGGCCGAACACGCATGAGCGTCGAGGAGCAGATGGAGCGAATCAGGAGGCACCAGCAGGGGGCGCTGCGTGAGCGCAGGAGAGAGGACGGATCTCTATCCCGCAGCCTCTCCTTCACTAAAGAAAACACCTACTACACCCTACAGGTACCAGCAGCTGGACTCCTGTGTGTGTGTGTTTACGTGCTTAAAAATACACTCGCATTCCACATTTGTCAAGTTTTCATTGCTGAGATGAAAATGAAACCATGAATACATCAATAACGGACCGTCCGTGTCACATTCCCTTCATGCGTGTGGTCCTGAGGGCTCTTCCTCTTATAAACCTACTTCGTTTCCAAGAGTTTTGTCCAAAGCTGTGAGTCACTGGATGAGTCCGGCTCCTAATTATTCCCCTCAGCGCTGCACTTTGCAGTTTTCCAGCTCGCTGTGTTCCTGCCAGGCTTCAGAACGGACGTCTGTGACTGTCTCCAGCATTTCTTGTTTATTGCTTCCTCTTGTGTTTGCTGGTGTGTTTTAATGGCTAGCGTTTGTTCCCAAAGGCGCGTAAGAAGAGCCCGGCGATCTCTCCGGATGAGCAGGACAGACGCAGAGACACATCGCCTGAGGAACAACGAGAGATGAAGACCAAACCGAACGATGCGGAAGAAAACTGCAAGAATACTGAAGATGTGCAATCTGGAAATGCCAACCTGGAGAACAAGGTGCATATCCATACACACAACTTTTCAAGGACAATTTACATTAAAATCTGGTGTTATTGTTATTATATGTGACCCTGGACCACAAAACCAGTCATAAGGGTAATTTTTTATGTATGGTTTGTTAGGATAGGTTAATGTTTGACTGATAAACATCTATTTGAAAATCTGAAATCTGAGGATGAAAAAATCTAAATACTGAGAAAATTGGCTTTAAACCTGTCCAGATGAAGTTCTTAGCAATGCATATTACTAATCAAAAAATAAGTTTAGATATATTTACGGTGGGAAACTTACGAAATATATTCATGGAACAAGATATTTACTTAATAACCTAATGATTTTTGGCATAAAAGAAAAATGGATCATTTTGACCCATACAATGTATTGTTGTCTATTGCTACAAATAAACCTGTGCTACTTAAGATTGGATTTGTGGTCACATGTAATATGTAGATTCATAAATTGTACAGGTATATATTAATTACAATTATAAACATAAAAAATCATAAATCGTTCTTTGAGCACTATATGCATATATTAATGTTTATTTGTATTTATTTGCTTATCCATCAATAATGACTGGAAATTCATGAAAGTGCACTATAAATGTTTGACACGCAAACAGTACTAGTTTGGCTAGGGTTATTAAAGGTTAGGTAAAACAAGCATATCTTTACTAAAATTATATATATAGTAATAAAAAAGACACAGTAAAATGACTAAAAAATTTACAATTTAAATGAAAATGGAAGGCAGAGAAAAAATAAGAAAAAATATTAAAAGTTTAGTTATCAAAAATTATTATATGTAATATTCTGTTTGGGTTAGGCCTATTGTTATTATTACTTAATTTTATATAGGCTAAAGTTCATATTATATTTATTATAATTCATATAAATACATTCCTGCTTATTATTATTATTATTATTATTATTATATACGATAAAATACATATATTAATGCTGATTCATATTAATGCATGAATTTTTATTAAAAAATAAATATACACTGCCGTTCAAAAGTTTGGGATCGGTAAGTTTTTTATTTACTTTTTTATTATTTTTTAAATGTTTTTAAAGAAGTTTCTTATACTCTTTAAATCTGCACTTGTTTGATGAAAAAAAAAAAATACAGAAAAAAAGTAATATTGTGAAAATATATATATTATTGCAATTTAAAATAATGTTTTTCTATTTTAATATACTTTAAAATATAATTTATTATATTCCTGTGATACAAAGCTGAATTTTCATGTTCTTTAAAAAAACATTACAAATCTTACTGATCCCAAATCCATACATGCTTATTATTATTATTATTATTATTATTATTAATATTATTGTTATTTATGCTAATTCATATTAATGCATGCATTTTTACTTTTTAAAAAAAAGTTTTGAAAAAAGTTTCTTATACGCTTCAAGTCTGCATTTATTTGATCAAAAATACAGAAAAAAACTAAAACATTGTGAAATGTTATTGCAATTTAAAATAATGTTTTTCTATTTTAATATACTTAGAAATATAATTTATTCCTGTGATACAAAGTTGAATTTGTATGTTCTTCAAAAACATCCCAAACTTCTGAATGACAGTGTATGATGTCATGAAATATTTCAATATCCCTATGCATTTAGGGAGCAGTGAACACTCTGTAGGGTCCCTGTGAATGATCTTTCAGTCCATTCTAAGAGTTTATGTGATGTGTCTGTGTCCAGGAGAAAGCGCCCATGTCCCGAACGGCCTCCATTAAAGAGTCTCTTCTGAAGGCAGCAGGTCCTAAACCGGTGCTGAACGAGGAGTTCGAGCCAAAACGCGTGAGTCCGCTGGAGTACCGCAGGACTCTGGCCGCTCAGAACAGGTACAGCTCACTTCACACTCATCTGAACACACACACAGCTCTCATAACTGAATATTGATGGGCTCCGCTGTGTGTGTCAGCTTACAGACGGCCGTCATGGTGCGCGTGGGCACTGAGGAAGACGAGGAGGAGGATGAGAAGCCCTCCAGCCAAGAGCAGGACGTGTCTTATGAGCTGACCAACAGCAAACACGCCCCGCTGATGTCAGGTGGGCAGTGAAGATGAGCTCTTACACTCAAGCGAATCTTGAATTCATGTGGATTGAATTCTTCCCCCTCAAACCTTCTCCTTAATGCTCTGTGCAACTGAAACTGGAACCACTAACACCAAACCTGCTGTGTGTTTGTGTTTTACAACTATATAGTGAATTAGATTTTAGTGAATCATATAGTAATTGATATATTTATTTGTTTCTATTTTAATATATATATATATATATATATATATATATATACTTTATTTGAAAAAATATATATGTATTTACATATTTATATCTTAAATGAAAAAATATGTAATTAATCTAATCATAGCTTTGTGCACCTCAATCATTTGATTTTAAAAATGCAATTATATTATAATTAATATTAATTATAAAATACAATTTGAATATTTTGTAATTTGTTCATTTGCATCTAAAAAAATATATGAATTATATATTAATTTGAATATATATTCAAGTATTTTTATATTTAAAATTATATATATTTAAATATATATTTTAAAATAATTATAATCTAATTTTTATATGTGTGTGTGCATATATATATATATTCAAGTATGTTTATATTTTAAATAATAACATTTATATTTAAAAAATAATTAAATAATTATAATGAATCTAATTATAGCTTTGTGCACTTGTAATAAATAATGTAATTATATTATAATTAATAATAATTATAAAAATACAATTTTAATATTGTGTGATTTCTTCATTTACATATTAAATTATATACAGGTTAATTATATATTAATTTGAGAATATACATATTCAAGTATTTTTATTTTTAAAATAATATATATGTATTTAAATATATAGTTTTATCTTATGTTTAAAAAATAAGTAATTAATTAGAAATAATCTAATTATAGGATTGTGCACCTCAAGCTTTGATTTACTGAATAATAGAGTTAAATTACAATTAAAAATAATTATAAAAAATTTATTTTAATATTTAGTAATAGGTTTATTTGTATAATAAATTATATAAAAATTAAAATATATTAACTTGATAATGATATATATTAAATGCTATATTCTATATAATTATTTTTATATTAAATTAATATATGTATTTGAATATGCATATGTTTTCAAGTATAATTTACATAACATTTTATAGATATTTCATTCAAAAATATTTTTAAAATGCATAATATAAATATTTATTTAAAAACTGTGTATGTAATCAATTATATGTTACTAGAAACATTTAAAAATCTAATTATAGCTTTGTGCACCTAGCATTTGATTTTAGTCAATAATGTAATTATAATACAATTAATAATAATTTTTATAATAATATTTATACAGTATATATATTTTGAATATTTATGCTCATTTATATATTCAATTATGTGTAAACTGACTATATATTTAAATTAATGTATGATGTATATGTATACATTTAAAGATCTGTATAGTCACAACTTATATAATAATGTATGTATTCTAGGGCTGTCAAATGATTAATCGCGATTAATCACATCCAAAATAAAAGTTTATGTATGCATACTATATGTGTGTTTACTTTGTATATTTATTATGAAAATATAAATATGCACACATACATGTATATATTAAAACAAAATATTTATATGTATATATATTTATACCTGTATACAATTTAGATTATAAATAAATATAAATATTTTAGATGTAAATCTGAAATATTTTTCCTTTATATATACATGAATGTGTTTCCATTTATATATACATAATAAATATACACAGTGCACAAATATATAGTATGTAAACATAAACTTTTATTTTGGATGCGATTAATCGCGATTAATCGTTTGACAGCCCTAATGTATTCATTTATATATTAAGTCCTGAATCTGTTTTTAAGTGAATTTGATATTAGTGAATAATATATCATTTATTAATTTATGTTCATTTATGTACTAAATTATATATATATAAATTAACTATATATATGCGTTTGTTTATATTCACACTCATTTATGTATTAAATGATTAATTAATTTAAATATTACATGCTTTGAATATAACTCTGCGCACCTGAAGCTGCTACCACTAACTTTGTAACTGAGTGAATTTGATTTTAGTGATTCAGTGTGGCTTTTTGATTCACTAAAAAGAATCAGTTCAAAAGAGTCATTTGATAGACTCTTCCAGTATTTTTAGAAACAGAGCTGGTTCTGATTCTGTATAGGAAGTGTTGATTTAATACCCTGCTTGACCGTGTCTGTGTGATTAACCAGCTTGTCTGTCTGTCTGTCTGTCTGTCTGTCTGCATGCGCTGTGGGTTTTGCAGTGAACAGTTTGTCGACTCCGCCCCAATCACCAAGCTCCTCCTCCTCTCCCCCGCCTCCACCCTCCCCCCCACAGCTGACGGACGGATCGCACTTCATGTGTGTGTGAGAGCAGAGATGGACGAGTAAGACACACACACACACACACACTCTTAACAGCAGTCTGACTCACTTTAAAACAGACGTCACTGCGTCTGTTTTCATCATTTTTATATAGTCAGCTCAGTAAGTGTTCATAATGCCTCCACTCATAAAATCAGTCTGAGTGTTTCATACCAGTTTATAGGAGACATTTTCTGATGGGTTTTAATGCATCATAAATACCAGCGTGTGTGTGTGTGTGTGTGTGTAATAATCTGCCTGTTCTCGGAGGAAAATGAAGGATCCTCTCAAATGAAGCAGTAATTAGCCTCCCAACTAGAGTTCATTAGCTTCATAGAGTCTCAGTGAGCATAAAGCTTCACTAATTAACAGTGCAATTAAGAGTCATTCAGACGCCGCTGCACACAAGACACTGAGATATAGATAGATATGTGTGTATGGCTCATATAGCGTGATATAACACCCTTAAAAACATGCAATTTGACATTTCTGTCGACAGTATAAACATTGTTATAATTTGTATTACTTGCTTGAACGCTTGTTTTTTAATTGATGTTTTGTGGAACGGAGAGGTTTCTTCATTTGTTTTTGTCACTAAGTGAAGTCAATTAAATACAAAGGCAATTTGTGTTACTTAATGAAAACAATTCATGCATTATTTCACTTTTGGAAAGCAGGCCTTATTTTTGATTGCTTTTGTTCTGTACAGCATTGGGAAGTTCACACATAAATGCCTGAGTCACATTTCACTTAAAAATCTGAAGAAAAACGTATTTTGCGTATTGAAAATGCGTTTGGGAGCAATTACTTTTTTTTTTTTTGCATTATGACATTATTTTCATGACAATTAGACCGTTTCCTCCAAACCGAGTCATGAAAATCATTCATTTTTGAAATTAAAATCAGCATGAATTAGATTGAGTATTCAACAAAAACTAGCATAATGTATATTATTAGTTGAAATTAACTGTACTTTCAATTCAATTAAAAAAAAAAGTAATTAAAAATTAAAATGCAATTAAAATAATGTGCTTAATCTCATTGAAAAAAAAAAAATATATATATATATATATATTCAGATGAATATATAAATGAACATATCAATTATTAAATATACAAATATGTATACAAATACATTATTCACTAAAATCTAATTTACTTTAGTCATAAAATGCTAAAATTTTGAAATATTTATATTGATTATATTAATGTGTATGCATGTATGTGTGTGTGTGTGTGTGTGTGTGTGTGTGTATATATATATACACACACATTATGTATTTATTTAAATATAGAAATATTGAATAAAATAAAATATTATATATATATATATATATATATATATATATATAAACCTAAAATATATAAATACTTAAATACTAACATATATAAATGCATATTAATTTAAATATAAAACTGCTTAAATTAATATAGAATGAATTTATATATATATATATATATATATACATATATAGTATTTTTTTATATTTTATTTGTGTATGTATATATATATATATACTATATAATCTAAAATATAGAAATATAGAACTATATATAGATATTTAAATGCATTTTATATATTAATTTTAAATATAAAAATACTTTACAATTAATCTGTATGTATATATATATATATATATATATATATATATATTGTTATATAATTTTAAATAATGTCATTTTTTATTATAGCAATTAGAATTTTGTTGCGCTTTTGTAATAGGTATTTGTAGGAAATGAATAGAGATTAATTAATATGCAGAAAGTGTGTGTGTGTGTGTGTGTGTGTGTGTGTGTGTAAACAAACAAATCTCAATGGTCCATTTGCCTTCAAACATGTTTTTTGAGATCAAATATGACATGATCTGTCTTTTTAGCTTGATTTCGATATAGCCATGTGAATATATCTAGTGTTAAAATGTTGTTGTGTGTCCAGCAGCCCTCCACCTTCATCAGTGAAGCGCAGCGTGTGAGAGGGACGCCCCGTCGTGAGCCGATCACATCATCATCAGACAAACAGGAAGTGCCGCCCATCAGCTGACCGACGCACACACACAGTGTGACATCCAGGCCTTAGTTCAAACAATTCATTTATAGTGATTATTATTATTTATATTCCTCTTGTTCTCTTGAGTTTTTCCAGAGTTTTCTAGTTTGATTGGGTGCGCAGAGGTGCTACCGAACCCTCGCCGATGTACATTACAGCACCAGGAAGTGGAGCGTAAAGCCCATAAACAGAGTTTTATTCAGCCCGCCGAGGGTGGCGTTCATCGCTGGCTTGTTTTATATGGATTTTAATCAATCGCTCCCGGTTTTACCTAGTGTTGGTCGACGCGATTTTTAGTACTCATCTATCTTTTTGCACTGTGTGACACCCATGGTTTTTGTTTCTTTCTTTTTTTTTGATATCAGACGATTTGTGTATAAACGATGTACAACTCTAAAGTTTCAATAAGGTGCCGCCGTACTGCTGCCGACGGACAGGATTTGTAAATGATCTGTATGTTGGATAGTCCGCAATAGCCACCACACTGTTTCCCGACACACTCATGAATGTTCCAGCTTACCTTTTATTTTTCTATGGCTGAGATATATTTAACTAGAGAGACGAGTAACAGAGTATTACCATTTTAAAAAGAGTATTCCAGAGGTCTGCTTCAGTTCGAGGAGAACAGCACACGAGGAGACGGCGTTTTCAAGCAGTTGATAAAGCAATAAGCAGGGTTTTGGTGTTTAACTTTGATGTATAAACTGTAAAGTTCATGATGTATATACTGTATACCATACTACAAGCAGAAGAGACGCAGAAGAGGTTATGTATCAGAGTCAATATGCAAATGTTCATATTTCATCTGTTTTATATCATGTGAAATAAATGTTGATGTTCTTATATATACGAAAAGCTTGCGATTCCCTTTTTTCCTGTGATTATTGGAGTTTGCATCTCATGAACTATTGCATGCACTATTTATTACTAAATAAATAAATATATACATAAATATTTTAATTGACAAGAACATATGTACATTGAAAAAAATGTAAATTGTTTTCTATATATTTTCTTAAATATGACATTTAAATATGTATTTTGATTAACTTAAAATTATTTTTACAAATATTTTATATAACAATATGAAAATTAATTGACATCTATAAAATTCTATATACAATTATAGACATTCTTTTTTATAATTTTATACATGAGTTATATATAAAAATGCACTTTAGGTGTGAACTCTATGTAAGCAGTTTGATTCACTTAAAAGTATATTTAAAAAAAATGAATAGTATATACACGCATACATTTTGATAACCTTTGATTTGTAAAGATTTGTAAAAAAAAAAAAAATTATGCAACAAAATTAGAAAATTATTACAAATAATATTAGAATACTGTAAATTCATATATATATATATATATATATATATATATATATATATTTATTCACATTAACTTGAAATTATTAAAAATTATAATCATTTTATAAATTTGTTATAGAACAAATGATTTACTTTAGGTGTATGTGTAAGCTGTTTGATTAAAAGATCTAGAAAACAAAATTTTATTAAGACAATATTGTAAAGTACATATTAAAATAAATTTGAATGATTTATAAATAATATTTTTAAATTAACAATTTTAAATAAACATAAAAAGAATTCTAATTTTGATTTATACTTTAAAAAATTATATAATTGTATAAATTTGTTATATAAAAAATATGTACTTTCGGTGTATGTGTAAGCAGTTTGATAAAAAAAAAATCTAGAAAATAAATAAATGTATTAAGTACATATTTAAATTAGAAAATTTATTAGAATTATATATAATTTATATAGTTTTATATATACATATGACTTTGATTACCTTAAAATTATTAAACAATTAATTAACCTAAAATGATTAAACATTTTTATATAACTAAATAAAATTACATATAAATTATATGTAACTTTGACTTATAAATGTAAAAAAAAAAAATAATTTTTATATATTATAAAAAAGTATGTACTTTAGGTGTAAACTGTATGTGTGTGTACGCAGTTTGAATAATTTTTAAAAGTATAGAAAACAATTTTATTAAGATAATATTGTAAAGTGCATACATGTTAAATTATATAATACAATTATATACAAACTCTTTCTGCATATTTTGTATTTTTTATTTTAAAATGTTCAAAATTTGTTTAAAAATTTGTAAAATTATTTAAAAATATTAGAATTTACTGTGGGTTATTTAATATATTTACTTATGTTAATTAACTTAATTTTAAAATTTTATAATTGTTTTTTTTATTAATTATTAGTTTAGTAAATGGACATATTCCTTTACTTCAAAGTTTTTTAATATGTATATTTCTTATATATAACTCTTTTAGTGATGTAATTACGGAGCTGTAATAATGAAGACGCTGCTGTCTAGCCGCCACTGCTAGTCGTTTTTATTTTTATACTTGATGACAGAGAGTTTTTTTTTATGCAGTGAGTGTTGATTAACATGATCTCAGAGGCTTTAGAGAGAACTCTCTCCCAAAACTATTCAATTAAATACAGGACAAAAACAAGTTTTTGGAATTTAGGGTTTTATCAAAGACAATGAGCTGTCAGGAGTCATTAGTTTTCAAGGTATTATCAATTAATCAAGTGTGACCTGTCCTTCCATCTACATTATTAATACATTCATCTCTTAATTAGGTGTTTTGTCACCATCTGCTGGTTTAATGCAGTACTGCAACACAGTGTGGCGCCCTCCGCTGGTCATATTGTGTAAAAACCCAAAAATGATATTTCATGAATGATAGGAATAATGTGTAATTCTATTTATTTCATAAATGCGCACCCTCTCAGTAAAAACATTTAGACCTCAAAGTACATTTAGGCCTCAAAATGCTCCAAATAACATGTTTTGATCCCCGTATGTAAAATTCCATAAACAGGAAACTTACGCCATCTAGTGGTGTTTTCCAGGAAGAGGCGTTTTAAATGACTCATATTTTCAGTTTTGATCTAGATTCGTGTAAAAACGGGTTAAATTGATGAGTGTGGAAACCCCCACCTGTGACACACGGGAAAAGCTGCAGAAAAAGTTTCTAACCCAACAACAAGAGCAAAACACGTAGGTTAAATTCAGTAACGCACGCTTTCAGAAAACCACCTGCACTTCCGCTGCAGTTTCTGATTACTTCACGGATTTTTATTTGTTTATTTAATTGTTTATTAATTTATTACTAAATAATACATATCAATAATATGTTGTATATGTTATAATAAGATAGCAACCGGCAAATATTTCTACAAATATTTTAATTAACTGTCACGTGATGAATCCGTGATTATTTTCAATACATTATCCAACGAAAATATATATATATATATATATATTTTTTTTTTTTTACATTTTTCCACATGTAATAATTTTACAAATATGATTTTTAAAAATGTTTATAATTTATCCAGTAAAATGACTATATTTACTGTCTTTACAAAATGTAATAATTTTACAAATATGGTTTTTAAAAATGTTTATAATTTACCCAGTAAAATGACCAAACTTACTGTTTCCAAATGTAATAATTTCACAAAATGATTTTTAAAAATGTTTATAATTTATCCAGTAAAATGACTGTATTTCTTGTGTTTCAGGAAACAATAATAATAATAATAATAATAATAATAATGCCAACATGTTTTATCAAGAATTTTGTGCATGTTTTTACATCACTTAGACGTTTTAAATGTCATTCTACAACTTAACACCTATTTTAGACTATCTTAAGTATGAATTAATAAATCTATACTAATTTTAGTTACATTTTTAATCTTTTAATGCAGCTAATAGCGGTCGTATACCTTTAAAGAAGTGAAAATAAATCATTGTTAAATGAGTTTGAAATTAACGCCTCCTTCTGAATGAACACGAGCAAGATTACACAGTTTTGTCGCCATTTCGGTTTTGTAATGGAAACTTTTCAACTTTATCTTGTATATTTAGTGTTGCGAGCACGTGGAGGCATTCATAATAAGCGTCGACGTCACGCTCGCTCCTCCCCGCGCGTCCCCGATCAGCCTCCAGCAGTTCCACGATCCGTCCGGTCGCTCAAAGTCTCCGCGTTTCATCCGTTTCCCGTCGCGTAAACCCGGCCAGACCGCGCGCACCCGAGCGGAACCCGATGGCTTCGACGACTTCTGACGGTTCCGAGCAAGAGTCGCCGAACCCGAGCGAGCAAAACGGCGACGGGAGCGAGTCGGGCCTGCGCGCCGCCGATCCGGAACCGGCCGTTAAGATGGACGGAGCGGAGACGGACGAGAAGCCCAGCGGACACGAGTCCACAGAACAAAGCCCGGAGGAAGCCACGCGGGGAGACGGCGGCAACGACGAGGATGGCGAGACCGAAGCAGAGCCCGAGAAAGAGCAGCAGAAGAGCCCCGGCAGCGCGGACGGGACGGCGGAGCGGATGAAGAGAGAACAAAGGGAGGAGGAGAGCGCGTCCTCACCGGCGGAGAAAAACAGCAGCGGCGGCGGCGGAGGAATGAAGAGGCGCGCTAGTCTGGAGATGATGAGCTCATCGTCCGAAGGAGAGCCGCTCAGCCGCATGGACTCGGAGGACAGGTGCGTCTGCTGCCGCTGACACACAACCGAACATCGGCTTAACCGATACTTAACCGATATATTCGCCTTAGTGTGTCCTTTAATATCAGCTCTATTGATAAATGACGCGTCGTACGTGCTGTTTGGATAATTAACGTTACTTAACTCTTTTAAGCGAGAAATGCTTGGCTGGACAATCAGACTAAACCCAAAACAAAGATGACCATATATTTGTGACAGTTTAGATCAGGAAACTAAAACTATAATCACAACAATATTGCTAACAATAATTCATGAGGAATTTATGTAGTCTTATGGCTATTTATTTTCTGCTTGTTTGGTTATTTAGGCAAAAACGGAAATAAAAGTATTCAGTAAGATCTATTTTATAGTCTTCTATTAATTTGTTTCTTGGCAGTTTTGTCAAAAAGCAGAAATTATTTCATATCTGTTCTGAAAATATATGGTGCAACTATAAAATCATAATTTTAATATTGTATAGTTTAATGGTTATTTATTTGCTATTAGTTATTTTATCAAAAGCAGAATTTAAACAAATATTGCGATGTGTAACCATCAAAAAAATCGTAATATTTATAAGACAAGTTGTATAGTACAATATATGCGTATATGTAGTCATTGTATAGTCATATGGTCATTTATTAACTTGGTTATTTTGTCAAAAAGCAGAAATGAATGATAATCAGTTCATAATTTGTTAAAAAAAAATTTGTTCTAAAAATAGGTGGTGTAGCCATCAAAAATGTAAAAAAAAATAATAATAATAAATCATAATATTTTTTGTCAAAAAGAATCTGATATTTGTTCTGCAAAAATGTGATATAACCATCAAAAAAGTACAAAAAAATCATATTTATAAGACATACAGTATAGTCTTGTGGTCATTTATTTACTTTATTTAGTTGAAAAGCAGAAAATACCAGGTGTAACCATAAACAAGTATAAAACAACCTTGATATTCATAAGGCATATTGTAGTCTTGTTTTTACCATTTATTCACTGTTAGTTATTTTATCAAAAACAAAAATTAAATGAATAATATCTATTCTGCAAATATGTCATGTAACCATCAAAAAAGTACAAAAAAAAATCATATTTATAAGACATATAGTATAGTCTTGTGGTCATTTATTTACTTTGTTAGTTTGTTAAAAAGCAGAAAATACCTGGTGTAACCATAAACATGTACAAAACAATATTTATATTCGTAAGGCATATTGTAGTCTTTTACTATTTATTCACTGTTAGTTATTTGATCAACAACAGAAATTAAATGAATAATATCTCTTCTGCAAACATCTCATGTAACCACCAAAAAAGTACAAAAAAGATCATAATATAAGACTTGCGTTAGTCTTATGGCAATTTATTTACTGTTCGTTAAGTTGTTTTTTCAAAAAGTTGTTTTGCTCAGTTGTCAGGCACTTATGTATGTCAACGATGCAATATTTATCAGTATTTTCATTATTACTGTTATTGTTATTTAGGCAATTATATTTATACAGTTGTTTTGAAATCTGAATGATTGCAAATGCATTTTCATCTCTAATTTAAGTGGCACAAGGTTTAGTGTCAAAACGCAAAAATAAAACCATTAAAATTTGTTTTGCAAATCACTTATTGAACACTTAGGAGTAGTGTATAAACTGTAAAAATCAATGTTTGTTATCTATGTAATCACCTAAAACGTTGTAGATATAAGCTACATTTCTCACTTGATAAGGTTTATTATTTAAACAACTCATTACGTAAGTACATCGGATGTAAATACCGCTTTTGAGTGGTTTTCTTTAGAAACCCACCAGTTGTGTCAAACTAAAACCATTAAAATTGGTTCTGCATGTCAGACACTTGCACAACAGTATGTATTTGTATTGCTGATTGGCAAAAAACATAAATAACCATATTCCTAGTCTGATTTGAACTGTCTTGCCCTGTTGGCATGTCAGTAACTCATTAATCCAGAAGAACTCTGTGCTATAAAACTCAGTTAAGTGTCTTTGTCACAAAAACACTCATATGAGATGTTAGTCATAATGACTTGGTGAACACTCTCATTCACTGAATGAAAGAGATCCAGTAAAAGTGAAATTCAGTCACATTCACCATTCAAGTCATTTCAGATCTGTTAAAGATCATTTCTACATCAGGATAAAGGAGAGACACACCTGAGAAGTTGATGTCGGCCTCTTTTGGCCTTATCAAGTCAAGCACTTTCCTTTGAACTGGTTTTGCGTCATCCGGCGCGCTCTGACCCACGAGACCTTTTGCCATCTTTCCACATCACCAGGGTAACATGGGTGCGGCTGTGCGTGTGTTTTATGACGCTTTCTGTTGAGGTGCTGGAAATCATCTGCCCTTTATCATTCCAGAGCGGCTCTTTTATTATTTGTCTTACTCTAAAGGCACGAAAAAATGGATTCCTTTCTGTTCGACTTGCTGTGGATGGCCTGGCTCGCAGCACGTGGGAAATCTCCGTAGACTATCCGCAGGCACGGTGGAACGAATTCACGGTGAACACAATATATCAGGTCAGCCCAGGGGTGGAGGCAGGAGAAAGAGGGAATGTGTGTGTGTGCCGCTGGGAATCCCTGCTCTGTGCCAGACGCGCCGCTTTGTGGAGCTTTCGCTGGGAATAAAGCTCTTAAAATCCGAGCGGAGGCCCTCAGCCCTGCTGTTCGGGGCAGCTGGAGGGATTGAATGTGTAACGTCTGGGAGAGTATGACCAAGACCACACGACAACTGGTGGATAAGAAAAGACGTGCCTTTACAGTGTAGCTCAGGTCTCATTTAGAGATATTAATTGCCTTCGGATCCACAAATAGCCCAGGTTATTCATCAGAAGCGGCCTCAGAAATTTATATTTCTATTGAAGGTCACCCAAAAATCTAAAAAAAAAAAAAGTGACCCTGGACCACAAAACCAGTCATAAGGGATTTTTTTTTTAATTGAGATTTATACATCATCTGAAAGCTGAATAAATCTGAAAATCTGAAATCTGTGGGTGCAAAAAATTCAAAATATTGAGAAAATTGCTTTTTAAAGTTGTCCAAATGCAGTTTTTAGCGATGCACATTGCTAATCAAGAATTACGTTTTGATATATTTACGGTAGGATATTTAGAAAAAACCTTCATGGAACATGATCTTTAGTTAATATCCTAATAATTTTTGGCGTAAAAGAAAAATCGATCGTTTTGACCCATACAATGTATTTTTGGCTATTGCTACAAATATACCCGTGCTACTTGGTCCAGGGTCACAGTTGTCGTCATTTATTCACCCTCAAGTCTGTATTTCTTCTTTTGATGGTAGCCATAGTATTGAAAAAAAGTACACTTGGTTATCAACTCAAACAGGTTTGAAACAACTTGAAGGCAAGTAAATGACAGCATTTTTTTTTATTTGTGAACTATGCCACACATCAGCACAATAGCATAATTTTTTAGTGGTTTTATTCTTAACCAGCAACACTTTTAAATGGCGATATAACGAAAGTCAAAAGTTTAAATGCACCTTCCAGAATCACCAAAATAAGAGGGATTGTAGAAAATTAGTTTTTTTGTGTGTGTGTGTTTATTTAGTACTGGCTTGAATAAGATATTTTACATAATACATTTGCATACAGTCCACAAGAGAAAATAATAGTTGAATTTATAAAAATGACCCTGTTAAAAAGTTTACATACACTTGATACTTAATATTATTCTCACCTGAATGATCTACAGCTGTGTTTTTTGTTTAGTGATAGTTGTTCATGGGTCTCTTGTTTGTCCTGAACAGTTAAACTGCCCGCTGTTCTTCAGAAAAAATCCTTTAGGTCCCACAAATTCTGTGGATTTTTTTTAGCATTTTTGTGTATTTGAACCCTTTCCAGCAAAGACTGTATGATTTTGAGATCCATCTTTTCACACCGAGGACAACTGAGGGATGTGTATACAACTATTACAGAAGGTTCAAACACTCAATGCTCCAGAAGGAAACTCAATGCAATAAGTCGGGGGATTAAAACTTTTTGAATTTGAAGTTCTTTTGAAAGTTCAGAAAGTTTTCACCCCTGGTTCTTAATGTATTGTTTTTTTCTTCTGAAGCATCAGTGAGCGTTTGAAACTTCTGCAATAGTTGCATGAGTCCCTCAGTTGTCCTCAGTGTGAAAAGATGGATCTCAAAATCAATGACTGTACATTGTTGGAAAGGGTTCAGATACACAAAAACGCTAAAAAACACAGAATTTGTGGGACCTGAAGGATTTTTCCGAAGCACAGCGGGCAGTTGAACAGTTCAGGACAAACAAGAGACTCGTGAACAAAAAACACAGCTGTGGATAATTCAGGAAAAAAAAAACAGTGTTAACAATAAAGAACAAGGTCATTTTTATAAATTCAGCTATTATTTTCTCTTGTGGACTATATGTAAACATATTTTATGTGAAATATCTTATTCAGGTCAGTACTAAATAACATGAATTTTGTATGACCCCTTTTATTTTGGTAAAATAATTAACATTTTGCATATTCTGCAAGGTGTATGTAAACTTTTGACTTCAACTGTATGTGTGCAACTGCAAAAACAAAGAAATCTTTGATTTGACATGAGCAGACCTAAATGTAATGACACAATCGACACTTCAATTTCACCTTAATTGCAACAGTCATAAAAATTCAGTTTAAATGTACACAGGCACTTTTTTTGCCTCCTAATTGTCAACATTGGAGGCGTTTATGTTCATTTTCAGCCCTGATCACAAGTCATTTTGATAATGTGTTAAATTGTCAATTAGCAGATAGTTTTGCCTAAAAGTGGCATTCAACACACCTTCAGACCTGTGAGGCACAAAAGGAGGTGTTTAGGCAAAGTGTTTGCGCTCTGAACAGAGCTTCGCACAAAGAACAGACCTAATATATATATGTTGTTATAATCTAAAAGTCATCAATGTTTGATGTCGACGCCAAACACCAGGTGTGCCGGCTTGAATGTGTGAAAGTGCAAATGATTTAGTGGAGGGGAACTCCGCTGGATGGGACGTTTGAGTAAAAGCAGGTGTTAAATGTTTACTCGTCCTCTTCAGCCAGTTTTGGCCGTTTTGAAACTAAATCTCTCATGTACATTTGCAAGGTCTGACGGCTCCTGGACATCAGCCTGCATGACCAAGAAACCCACGTGTGTTAAAGTTTTAACCCACTTTGTAGTCTGTCAGATGAAAGCTGCGGCCAGCTGCTTCTGCTTTCAGAGGGGAAAAAAAATGGTGCTGATCTTAATCAGGTGTCAGACTTTCAAAATGGATGCTCAACATACAAGTCAAATATTAGTGCATTGCATGTTAAGATGTAGCATCACTATTACTGTTTTAAAGTTGCTGCAGTTTGCATTAAAATTTAAAAAAGATGCATTAACAAATTATCAAAATGACTTGTGATCAGGGTTAAAAGTTAACAGGGGTCTGGGGCCAAAATGGATAAAGTTGACGATTAGGAGGCTAAAAGTGCATGTGTACATTTAAACTAAATTTATTATGACTGAAATTCAAGTGTCGATTGTGTCTCCAGCAAAAAAATCACTGACATACCTGTGGGTTTTGCAGCTGTAAATGCTTTATCACTTCATCAGCAGTCAGACTGGCAGTTGGAGTTTGTCTCTGTGATTACCCAGCATCCTGTTGTCTGGCGCATCCTGGGATTTAGCTTCAGTTGTGGGCAGTGAAGTCTGAAAGGAACCAACAGATGGAAGTGTGCGCAAGCCCCTCCTCTCCCCTCAGGAGCCATTCAGTCACATTCACTGGAGTTCATGGTGTTTTACGGCGGTAGTTTACCGCTGTCCTCTCCCACACTGCACAGCTGCACGCTCACAAGATCACCATTACAGCGTTTGTGTGCCACGGTTAAGCGGTTGCCCTGCTGCACTGGCCTCATTTACCGTTCACTGCATTGCAGGTTTTTCCTTAAAAATCAAGAAAAAGTTTCTGTATTATTCATGCTACTCAATCAATCGCTCCTCTCAACCTGTCATTTTTAATCGTATTTTTCCATCATGCTTTATTAGGCCAGTTTTGTGCATGTGCATGCTATTTTTAGTGTAGAAACACCACTACAGTGGGATTTAATCCAGAAAAAATATTTAAAACAAAATTAATTACTTTTGACACACCAATATCAGTTTGAACTCAGTTTGAAATTTGTATTTCCTTCTATAAAATCATTGTTTGTGTGTGTTTCAGTATCAGCAGTACTCTCATGGACATGGAGAGCATCGCATCCAGCGGTCGCTCTACCCCAGCTATGATGAACGGTCATGGCGGGGCGTCTTCCTCCTCCACTAAGGGCTCATCTTACCCCTGCTGCTGGGATCAGTGCCACATGCTGTTCAACACCAGCCCGGACCTGGCCGAACACATCCGCGGACTGCATGTGGACGGACAGCGCGGCGGGGTCAGTGTCTGCATGTGCATGCTTGCTTTATGCTCCAAAAAGCAATTGAGCCATGTTAAATGTGGCATTGCATTAGAAGAAAACACATTTTTAATGCAAAGCATTTTGCAAAAAAGATGTTTAAAGTGTGCAATATAAAAAATGCTTTTTGAGACCTACATAAAGTGAAATTCTTACTTTGCTCACTGTTTGTACACAGGTTTTCGTGTGTCTTTGGAAAGGCTGTAAGGTGTATAACACACCATCCACCAGTCAGAGCTGGCTGCAGAGACACATGCTGTCACACAGTGGAGACAAACCATTCAAGGTTAGCCTCTTTGCACACATGCAAATAATAATTTTGGCTATTTTTTAGTTTCTATTTAGTTTTTAGCTTTTGTTTTGTTTATTGTATATTAAATTGTATTTTTAAAATGCATTTTATTAACTTCAGGCTTTTAAAAGTGCATTCTAAAAATATGTAATTTTCAAATTTCAAACTTAAATTTCAGATTCAATCAAATTTTAAATAAAAAAATATATATATCTGAATATTTAAAATATGTGAAACCAGCCATAAGGGTCAACGTTTTGAAATTGTGCATCATCTAAAAGCTGAATAAATAAGCTTTTAATTGATATATGGTTTGTTTAGGACAATATTTGGTTGAAATACAACTATTTGAAAATCTGAAATCTAAGGGTGCAAAAAAAAAAGAGATAATCTAAATATTGAGAAAATTGCCTTTAAAGTTGTCCAGATGAAGTTCTTAGCAATGCACATTACTAATCAAAAATTAAGGTTTGATATATTTATGGTTGGGAATTTACAAAATATCTTCATGGAACATGATCTTAATATCCTAATGATTTTTATAATGAAAGAAAAATCAATAATTTTGACCCATGCAATTTATTTTTGACTATTGCTACAAATATACCCATGCTACTTAAGACTGGTTTTGTAGTCCAGGGTCACAATAAACCATTTAAAATATTCAGACTAGTCTTTCTGAAGCCAACAATTTTTTTTTCTGCAAACTTTACTATCTAGTTTTTAATTTCTATTTATTGGATTTTATTCAATTATATATATATATATATATATATATATATATATATATATATATATATATATATATATTTATTTATTTATTTATTTATTTATTTATTTAATAATTATTATTATTATTATTATTAATATATATTTTTTTAATTTATTAACAGAGGTTCTTTATTACGGTTTTAGAGCACAACTTTAACTTTAAATTGTACTACAGGGTCAGTCTCACACATCAGGTCATATTTTACCAAAATATCTCAATTAATGAAAGGAATCCTGTCTTTTGTCCATTTAGATTTTTATTATGACATTAATAATGTATTCGAATTTTAACAAAAGTATTACTTCATTCTGTTACATAACTGTAACCTTGCCTACTGCTGCATGTTTTGTTTATGAGGGAACTTTGTCATTGTGGCTAGACAATGAAAACACTGTCCACAAAACTCGTCCTGTAATTACAACCCAGCATTGCTAAGACTTCATGTGACTTGTTTTTTATTTACTGTAATTGCTCTGACCAATGTCTCTCTCTGTAAAGTGTGTGGTAGGCGGTTGCAATGCCACCTTCGCCTCCCAGGGGGGGCTAGCGCGCCACGTGCCGACCCACTTCAGCACCCAGAATTCCTCCAAACTCTCAAGCCAAACCAAGGTGAAAGAAGAGTCTCCTTCCAAAGCGGGCATAAACAAGCGGAGGAAACTCAAGTACAAACGGCGGCGGTCGTTGCGTAAGTGTTAGTGCAATTTCAATCTATGTTTAATAATCAATTCAAAACTCACGTTCGGTAGCTAACTTCAGTCTGTTTCCTCCCACCAGCACGACCTCACGACTTTTTTGACGCCCAGACCATGGATGCAATTCGTCATCGAGCCATCTGCCTCAATCTAGCCACTCATATTGAGAGCCAAGGCAAAGGCCACAGCGTTGTGTTTCACAGTACGGTGGGTATCAACACTTACAGGAAAAGTTCACTTCCAGCTCAAACATTTACAGATAATGTACTCACCCCCTTGTCATGCAAGATCATGTTTCTTTCTTCAGTCATAAAGAAATTGTTTTTTGAGGAAAACATTTAAGGATTTCTCTCCATGTAGTGGACTTCTATAGTGCCCGCAAGTTTGAACTTCCAAAATGCAGTTTAAACAGAGCTCAAAGGGCTTTTGATGAGCATTTGAGGTTATAAAGCATGTAAATTGTAGTTTTTAGTTTTGCTAGATAAGACCCTTCTTCCTTGGCTGGGATCATTTAGAGCCATTTGGAGCTGCATTTAACCCTTAAAGACCTAGAAAATTTTTTGGGCACCTGACGCACCTGTATTTTCTTTGTTGTTTTTTCAGACCTATTCTAGCAGTCAGCATTACGTGCCATATATCATTATAAACAGAAGAACTTACTTTGTCTAGCTAATTTAAAGTGCCAATTTCGCTAGCAACAGTTGGGTGTTTTTTACTGTGTACTCAAAAAAAAAAAAAAAAAAAAAAAAAAAGGTGTTTTACACTTCCAAATACAATTTTGTCTACATGTAACATTCCCCAAGCAAGTTATAGCCATTTATTACAATATTATTATTGGTGCTTTTCAGTGAAAAGCAGGCCTATTTAGCTTATTGACAATATGGACATGTCCAAAAATGTTTCAGGAGTCAGGAGATATATTCTTAATACCTGAGAACAATAAACACAAACATTGTAGGAAGTGGTCAAAACAATCGCACAAATTGTCTTGTGCAACAAAAATATAAACAGTCCAGTTCACAAACTACACACACAATGAGAGGGAAATATACAGAGTGCAACAGAAAAAAATAGTGTAAACTATATAAGTATTAGTTACATAATATAACAGCCAAATAGATCAATCTGCTGGCTGTAGTCTGCGTCTGAATTGATTTTGCCTAGTGACGTGAAAACAAATTTCAGTGCTTTATCCAATATGTATTGCTGTTTCATCCTTGTTTTTGGTTTGTGTTACGTCAAAGGGCTCTGTCATGTGTATTTATGTGCTTTTTTTTTTAAAGAGTACTGTCGTGCAAAATGTGTTTTGCGCTTTTCATATACAGTGCTCTTTACTTTCACTTCGCATTTGTTCAAATGTCCAAAGAAACATGCTAATTGTAGCTTTAAATATAAAAAGAATAATTCCTGAAATGTTTTCCTCAAACTACGTTTCTTTATGACTGAAGAAAGAAAGACATGCACATCTTGGATAACAAGGGAGGGAGGGGGAGTAAATTATCTGTCAATTTTTGTTCTGGAAGTGAACTTCTCCTTAAATCATGCTACTAGCATGCTACTCGTACTATGTCAGCTTCATATAAAATGTAAACAGTGTATTAACAAAGAGTTTACTTGTTTTTAGACTGTTCCAATTCTTATATGCTAATAATTTCATCAGCATGATCACTTTCCATAGCTGTCAGTCCTTTCTAAGAAGCTCTGAGATAAAGTCAGACTTGCTTGGGCTCTCACGGTCCGGTTAGTCTGGGCTGTTTCTCTCCCGTGCCTTTAATTACACCGTTAAACAGTCACCGCTTCGCCTTCTGCTCCCCAAACCCCATGAAAACCATCCCATGTAACCAGCAAGCACACAGCGTGGAATTATAACAGAATTAACGCAATCTTTTGCATTTCTTCTCATCGTGTGTAATTGAGCAGGTGATCGCCCGGCGGAAGGAGGATTCTGGGAAAGTCAAGGTGCTGCTTCATTGGATGCCGGAGGACATGTGAGTATATGAAAGCGCACCGCTCACCTCTGAGCCCTGCGCTAAATGTCAGCCGTTTAAATGAGTCACAGGCCACTTGAGGGCGGCCTTACTCACCGATTCTTGAAAACACACACACGTGTGACCTCTTTAAGTCACATACGTCTCACAATGATGGTTCTGAGGCTCATTAAGTCACATTAACTCCCTCAAAAACACATACAGACTGATCTATAGCTAGCTGTGTAGATACTATTAGTCCCAAAGGAGATGTTTAGCATTCGTCCCTTGAGCGTGTCCGTGTCCTACTGTGCAGAGAGATACAGATGAGCACTGTGCTGAAAAAAAGGGCTGGTATATTGCATACTATGCAGTATATACACATTTTTCGTTGTTTGCTTTTTAAATTACATATACTTTTTTAATTAAATGTAGATGTTATTTAATTTAATAAATGTGATTTTTTTTTTTTTTTCTTTCTTCTTCTTCTATTAATTAAAAAAATGTATCATTTTTTTATTTGTAATTATTTATAGTTATTATTATTATTATTAAACAAATAATAATTTGAAACAGTATCCCACACAATGGCTGCATCTGAAATCACATTCTCTTTTGCACTTCTTTAAATACATACAATACTTACGACCATTAAAAAGTAAGTTCTTTGTGAAATTTCTGAATGTCTCTGTGAATGGTAGGTCTATGAATTACCAGTTCTGTGACATACCATTATATTTTATGTACACTACCAATCAGACATTTTTGAAATGATTTTTAAGTTTATATATATATATATATATATATATATAATATAATATAAAGAAGTCTCTTCTGCTCATCAATCATGCATTTATTTGATCCAAAGTACAGCAAAAACAGTAACATTTTGAAATGTAATTTGTTCCTTTGATTTCCTTCAGAAATTCAATATTCTGAGTTGCTGCTCAACAATGATTGGCTATTATTGTTACTATTATGACGTTGAAAACAACTAATTAGAATTTTTTTCAGGTTTCTTTAATAAAAGTTCAGAAGAACAGCATTGATCTGAAATAGAAATCTTTTGTAACATTATAGATGTCTTTATCTTCACGTTTGGTCAATTTAAAGCATCCTTGCTAAATAAAAGTATTAATTTCTACAATTTATTTCCCCCCAGAAAATTACACTGACTACATGCTTTTGAATGGTATAGTGTATAATGTTACAAAAGCTTTTTATTTCAGATAAATGCTGATCTTTCTATTCATCAAAGAATCCTGAAAAATGTACTAAACAGTTTAAAATATTGATAATAATAATAATAATAAATGTTTCTTGAACCGCAAATCAGCATATTAGAATGATTTTAGAAGGGTCATGTGACACTAAAAACTGGAGTAATGTTGCTGAAAATGTAGAAAACGGTTATTTCAAATAGAAAAAATATAATATATAATTGCTGTATGTTGGATCAAATAAATGCAGGCTTGGTGAGCAGAAGAGACTTCATCAAAAAAGATAAAAAAAACTTTTGACTGGTAGTGTAACTATATAGTAAGGAAGTATGCATATTTTGACAATAGTACGCTACGTTTATCAAGTGACCTTTATTTAACTGGTGTCCGGTTCTCATCCCATTAATAACGGATTGTTATGCATTGAGTCGTTTTGTATAAAAACATTGCCGTTCTGATCAAATACTGAGCCACAAAGGGAATTGTGGTTGATACTTGTTTTGTTTCATTCATCACACTTGAAATAGAAGGTCAGTTTTGACACACTGCATTGTGGGATACAGTCTCTGACCCAATGTGCTTTGTATATAAGACATTTTGGCAAGCCAAATGTTGGTCATAGGGGAATTTCATGCTTACAGAAACTTTCTTATCTTAGAAATAGTAGATAATGTGCCAGCATGGAGTTTCTCCTCATTTTCACACACATTATTTTTGTGTCTCAATCACTTTTCTCCTCTTCCTGTCTCACTAAATTCATTCTTGTTGTTTTTTGTTTTTTCACTTTTTTGACACTTTTTGTTCAGAGGTGCATCAGATCCACCTAAACACTCAGATTCAGATCAGTTCCCGGTTCTATGTGGTAAATGTCGACATTAATGTCAAATTTAATGGATTGAAGAGCGCTGGCCTGTGTGAAACACCACCCACCTGGAAACAAACTCGCTTTCCATTGAAGTTTGTCCAAGATAAATACTTTTTAAAGGGTATCCACTCACTCTCAACATTTCCGTGCCTTAGACGAGAGGCCTTTGAACACGTTACCCGTAACCGTCCTCAGATTCCCATTCTAATTTGACCATTTTTAGCGTAAGTGCAATGAGTTGTGAGCTGCTTTCTTTAATCTTGACATGCGATTTCAAACTGGTTTTAAGTCTTAAATGACTTATGTGCTAAATGAGCTGTTGAATTTACATGTGCACAGCAGCTAAAATGGTCCTTGTTGTGATAATTGATGCACTTGCGTACCTGTACGCTCGTGCAAACCTTCGCACGGGACTGTGTGCATGTGCACGCTGCTATTCCGAGTCGGGCATCAATCTGAGCCGGAGGAATGTTTGTCAGCTCAGCGATAACACTGTAGAAGTTGCCGTCTCAGGAGACGTTTAAAATGGATTTCTGGGTCACCACAACAAGCCCGAGCCAAACAAGGCTTCTCCGTGGAGGGGGAAAAAAAGGAAAACATTTTTAATAGTCTCATTGTGGAATGCATTTTGGAGGAGATTGTGGAATGAAGGGCTGTGTGTCTGTGTGTTATCCGGCAAATGCTAATATTTATACATGCTGTATATTATTAAGCTATGATTGGAATTAAGAATGTGCATACTGCTTACATACTGTATGCACACTGGTATATTTTTCTGTAAGTGCTGTGTTTGATCAAAAGGTCACTGGTGTACTTGAGTGCACTCTGTACTGTGTACTATTCATGGTATGTGAAGCAGCATTTTTAACTGTGAGTTATGCATTTGTACTCTAAAATGTAGTCAGCTATTTTAATAATGTAATGTAGTAATATATAAAATAGTTAATATGTATCATTATTTAATTACGTTGGAAATTGACACAATAGCACATTGCATTCTGGGGTGTTATACAATGTATCATATAGTACACAACATAGTACACCAAAAAAAAAAACATTTCCCAGATTTTGTAGTATATTGAGCACAATGTATTGTGGGACACTATTCTAAACAACCTGAACATACTGCATAGGATACTATATCCTGTAATATAATGCAATATACAAAACATACTATATATGCCAAAACGTGCAGCAAACAAACAAGGCACATACACATATATATAAAATATGTATGTGTGTGTGTGTGTGTGTGTGTGTGTGTGTGTATTTGTGTATGTGTATGTATGCATGCTATATCCAACAGTGCAGTGTGCTTAGCATACTACAAAATATGTAAATTATAAATTCTGTTTTCACATTTTTACATACAGAACATTGTATATAATATACTATGCTGAATACTGCTTATTTTGACAATTATTAGTATATTAAGTCTATGCGTAGTATGCTATATCTAACCATACACTGTGTTTGGCGTACTACAAAATATGTATTTTCTATATTCATATTTCTATATTAACATTTTGTCATACAGAATGTTGTATATAATACACTATGCTGTATTCTACTGATTTTGACAATTATTAGTATTTTACATGCATTGCATTATATAGGATGTAGTATGCAGTGTGCTGTGGTTGTGTATTATGCACTACAAAATTAGGTAAATTGTATATAGTACATTCACATTTTGACACATAGAACATCATATATAGTGTACTATGCTGTATACTGCTTATTTTGACAATTATTAGTATGTTAAGTACATTGTATAGTATGCTATATCCAACAGTGCAGTGTGCTTGGCGTACTACAAAATATGGGATATATATAGTATATTCACATTTTGACATGCAGAACATAATTTATAGTATGCTTAGCTGTATACTGCTTTTTTTGACATTATTTAGTATGTTAAGTGCTTTGCATTATATGATGTAGTATATTGCAGTGTCCTCTGGTTGTGTAGTATGCATGCACTACAAAATCAGGTACATTGTGTATATAGTACATTCACATTTTGACATACAGAACGTTACATATAGTGTACTATGCTGCATACTGCTCATTTTGGTATGTTAAGATCATTACATTATGGATGTAGTACCCTATGCAGTGTGCTCTGGTTGTGTAGTATGTTTTATGCAACAATACAATTGCTTGATGTACTACAAATTCAGGTACACTGCATATAGTACATTCACATTTTGACATACGGAACGTAACATGTATAGTATACTATGCTGTATACTGCTTATTTTGACAGTGCATGCATAGTATGCTATATCCAACAGTGCAGTGTGCTTGGCATACTACAAAATATGGGATGCTGTATATAGTATATTCACATTTTGACATACAAAACATTGTGTATATAATATACTATGCTGCATTCTGTTGATTTTGCAATGCAATTAACATACTAATCATTGTCATTATATAGGATGTAGTATATAATGCAGTGTGCAGTATATAATACAGTGTGCTCTGGTTGTGTAGTATGCACTACAAAACCAGGTACATTGTATATAGTACATTCACATATATATATATATATATATATATATATAGTGTACTATGCTGCATACTGCTTTTTTTTTTTTTTTTTTTTTTAGTACCCTTTGCAGTGTGCTCTGGTTGTGTAGAATGCTATAGGCAGCAATGCAATTGCTTGCTGTACTACAAAATCTGGGACACAGTATAAAGCATACTAGCATTTTGACATACAGAACATCATATATAGTGTACTATGCTGTATACTGCTTATTTTGACCGTTATTAGTATGTTAAGTACATTGTGTAGTATGCTATATCCTGCAGTGCCACAAAATATGGGACATTGTGTATAGTATATTCACATTTTAACATACAGAACATTGTATATACTATTCTGCATGCTGCATTCAGCTGATTTTGACAATTATTAGTATGTTAAGTGCATTGCATTATATAGGATGTAGTATCCTATGCAGTGTGCTCTGGTTGGGTAGTATGCACTACAAAATCAGGTACATTAACATTTTGACATACAGAACGCCATATATAGTGTACTATGCCGCATACTGCTCACTTTGTCAATTATTAGTATGTTAAGTGCTTTGCATTATATGATGTAGTATCTTGCAGTGTGCTCTGCTTGTGTACTATGCTATATCCCACAATACTTGGTGTGGTACAAAATATGGGACATTGTGTATAGTATATTCACATGTTAAGTGCGTTGCATTATGTAGGATGTAGTATCCTATGCAGCGTGCTCTGGTTGTGTAGTATGCACAACAAAATCAGGTACATTTTATTTATATATATATATATATATATATATATATATATATATATATATATATATATTAGTCCATTCACATTTTGACATGCATAACATTTGCATACTCATGTGCAAAAAGCATATTGCATGCTACTTCAGAAATGGCCTGTGTTAATCATTTCTTTGTCTGTTTACTGTGCACAGACTTCCAGACGCCTGGGTCAGCGAGACCGACCGTCCCCAGCTGAAGACCAAAGTGGTCCACCTCTCCCAGCTTCCTCAGGACACAGCGGTTCTGCTGGACCCCAACATCTACAGGTGATCTACACTAGCAGCTCACTCAAACCTTATGTGTAACATTAAAAGCTGAAGGAGCCCTTGATGACTTCTGCGCTCGCGCTTTCCTCCTGAGGACTCCGCAAGAATTCCTCCAGCAGATGGCGCTGGCGTCCCTGCGAAGCAGAGCCCTCCTTTCCCTAAAACCCAAACAAACGCTTCAACACTCAGGGGAGTTGGGATGTGGGTGGTAGATCAATAACCAAGAAAAGACGTTAATTAATCAAAGCTGACGATGCCATCCGCCCGGGTCACAGACGCTCTAAACTCACCTCTGACCTTCTCCCACAGACCTAAACGACTCTTCCAGGATTGTTTCCCTCGTTAGAGATGCTATTAATCGATCCTAATACATCATTTCTTTGTTTGTTAGGCTGCAGTAGGAGTTTGTTTAGCCAGACTCTCGCACTGGCGTGGAATGCGACGCATTCTGAGCATGTGGTCAAGACGCACGCTTTGTGCGTGTATTCATGCATGTTAATGACAGCATGGATGTTTTCAGCGATTAAATAACAGGACAGATGCCCGTCATCTTCAGAGGTCTAGCGTGCTCTGATGAGCGTCTTTATGCGTACAGAAATGCAATTGGAAATGACGTCGCTGTGCGTTTATGTGTGTGTTTGTGTGTGCGCCGTACTAAAGCGGGTTCTGCTTGTTTTCAGGATGTTTTTCTAGAAGACTGGGTGGGGAGGGCAGCTTCTGTCAGCGCCTGCTGACGTACCCAAACCGAAGTGGACGCGCGGATCTTTTGAGATGGGACTTCTTTTCCCTTCACTTTTTTTTTTTCCTCCACTTTCTCGTTTTTTTTTTTTTTTCCTTTTTAATGCTCCGAGTCTGCCAAAGCATGCAGTGAATTTTTAATGTGTGTTTTCATCCCTTGAAGAGGGGAAAAAAGGCACAAAAATTGTGAACTCTTGTCAGTGCTGGACTTTTAACTGTCTGGAAGGATGTTGTACACCACACTTTTGCGTCTTCGACTCTGCTGATTATCTTTTGCGAGAAAGTGCCCATGTAAATATTCCAGGAGATTTGTAATATATTTTTGTACTGCGGAAATTTTACTGTACTGTAGATAGATGTAATAAGCCACACGCTGACAGAAAACATAATTGTACAGAATGTGATAGCTAATAGTTTCAGATGATGTGAATGCTTCCATAGACGTTTTGGCGTGTTTTTCCCTTCCTTTTTTTTTGTTTTTTTTTTAGTTTGAGATTTTTAATTTTTTTCTGGAACACATGCACAGACTCTTATAACTGCTGCTCCACCTACTGATGATGATGGGATGTTATCGTCTTACAGCGTGCGCCGTTTGCACGCCGTTCTGGTCAAGCCAAGGAGTGTATAGACGTCTCAACATAAATGGTGCTAAAGCTAACACTAGCGTTTAGGCTAATGCACATAGGATCGATACTGATGGTGCTTCTTAGAAATCATGTACTTAATAATAACCCCCTGTTCCCCTATACTTATAGATCATACTTCTGTCTTTGTAGTAAAGTCGAAAAATTATATAAAAATGATTTCTTTTTGTTTGCTTGTTTACTTGAATCATCAGGTTTGCAGCTAACGCTGATTCTAGCCCATATAAACCTTGTGTTTCTCACACAGGACTGTTGTTTATTAGCAGTGGAGAGGCCAGGGGCAGCTGGGAGTCGTTTTATTGGGGCAGATTTGCAAGCGTTGACGCGGAGGCCGTCTGCCAGGACCTTTAGCTCAGCGTCAGAGCCGCACACATGCCCTCCCAATATGACTTGCTGGTTTAGTCGACACCTGACTGTGTGTTTTTTGGAGGCGATTCTCTCATTTTCACCTATTGACGCACTCGGTTTTGAGTTTTCAATCATGCTGAATTAACTTAACATCTTTATTCGGGTGTCTGCAGGTCTTAAAGGCGTCCTTTCACAAATCAAGGCCTTAAATGTGCTTTATTTAAGGCATCAGATGTTTTTGTTCTCCTGTATGAACATCTAAACATCCTTACATCATGATACTTGACATTAGATGTTTTCTGAGAAACAACAACAAATATCTGCAAAAAAATGTTTGTCACTTTTGAATTTCAAACCCATTTTTGTTTAAATCATATCAAAAGAACAAAAATAATTTAAAAATGAGTTTAAAAAAAGACGAGGCGTCCCACTTTGGTGTCCACATCAAATAAAATGTACAAAAGTCACTTTAAATACATATATAAAGTATATTAAATGCAGATAAAGTCTCCACTTTAATACTTTTGTGAAAATAAGGACCAAATAATAAAATAATGACCAATAACCAACATTTTTCCTAATTGTGACATCAAAATAGCAGTTAATTTGTTTTTTAATAATTTAAAATCATTTTAAAACACATAAAGCATATTAAATGCAAGTAAAGTGTTTACTTTAATACTTCAGATAACTTATGAAAATAAAATGACAAAATATAGGGTGAAATAATATTTCATTGTTATGCAGCTTAAAAAAAAAGACAAAATAAGAGTGAAATAATGACCAATAACCATCTTTTTATCTAATTGTGACACCAAAATAGAAGTTAAAAAATAGTGTAAAAAAGACGAGGCTAACCATTTCGGTGTCCACATAATTTTTTTTTTTTTAACAAAAGTGACTTTATATACATATAAAGCATATTAAATGCAAATAAAGTGTCCACTTTAATACTTCTGTGAAAATAAATTGACAAAAAAAAGGGTGAAATAATAACCAATATGTAATTGTGACAGCAAAATAGTTATTAAAAATAATAATAAAAAAAAACACATTCAAAACAATAGTTAATAGCAGCTTAAATTTTATAAATCAAGTTATTTTAAAATAATTAAATGCAAGTAAACTGTACTTTAATGTTTCAAATAACTTTTGTAAAAAAAAAAAAAAAAAAAAAAAGACAAAATAAGGGTAAAATGTTCCATTTTCACTCAGTGTAACATATATTTATATATTTATAATTTAATAAAACACCAAACTTATTCTGACCTGTACTTTATTGAAATAATATATAAGAGTAGTCATAATGAGATTTTATTGTATTTTAAATGATTAAAAATTTCTTGCTGACAGATGTGTTTTGGGGTTGTTCCAAATATGCTTAAATATGCATATTCTTGTCCTAAATCCAGTTCTAAATATGCCTAACAAGATTTTTTGATAACTATTGTTACACTAAATGACATTTTAGTGGGTGTCTTCTGTAAATCAAGGCAAAAATGTATGATGGTTATTGTTTTTTGCTCAGAAAAAGATTAAATTAAACCGGACACATTCTAATGTACAGAAAAAAAATGAGGCTTTTGTTGTTTTGTTGCTTGAAAACCCCTTTTCATCTTTGACCCATTTACATTTAGAGAACATATTGATGTAATCGAGTTCTCTTTTTATTTCTTTTCTTTGTCTTAAAGTCTTAAATTTGCCTTCATAAAACCTGCAGAAACCCTGTTATTACTGTACATTTCATTATAAGAGCTACAGTGTTTTTTCTCGCACAAACGCATTGGATTCGTGCTGCATTTTTCAGTGTTCATGTAACGGTGTCGTTGCAGTCAGCTTTCTCATTCAATATAATCAGACGTGTAGTTTGTGTTTGGGTCTGTGTTTGACTTTCCAAATGAGTTTTTATAGTCTAACGTACCACTGAGTAACAAGCGTGTCTTAATTGCGAGTAATACACAACAGCTGTGGTCTGTCAGAGCGCGTACAATGGGACTGTTTGTCCTAAGGAAACTATATAATCAGAGCTGCACATGACTCCTGCACTTTCTTTTATTTATTTATTCTTCAGGAGAAAATACACCCTGCCCTCAATGTGCTAAACCACTAAGAGAATAAAAGTGAAATCTTAAATAAATCAAATAAATAGTGCTAAAGGGGAAGTGTGTAATGTCTGCACCATTAGAGGTGTGAGTGAATTTCAAAAATAATGTTTTTAGCGTTTTGCTGTGTTGGGCTGGTTGGAACAGTGTTTTGGGGGTTAAAAAACCTATTTATTATTTTCCACCAAGCAGAAAGTAAAAAATGTTTGCTGTTCATATTCAGTTTTGTCAAAGACCAAAAAGTGCAAGTTCTATTAAATTACTTCATGCAATAATTAATTAAAAATAATACAAAGGTTTGTTGACCAACTTTTTTTTTTTTATTTCATAGAGATTTTAAATTATTTTGAAATTTTAAGTTGCTATTTTGGTGTCACAATTTGGTAAAAGTTTGGGGGGAAAAAAGGTTTTAATATAATATGAAATAATATTACAGTTTGTATTAATGTTTTGAATGATATTTGTATTTATGTAATTGTTTTTTAGATATAATATTAATTTTTGATTTTAAAGTATTATTATTTTTTTGCCATTTTTAGTAGTCATTTTAATTATTACATATTTGTGTGTGTATATATATATATATATATATATATATATATATATATACAGACGTTTGCATATTTAATTACTATATATAATAAAGTATATTAAAAAAGTCTGGTTAGGAACAGTTTTTTGGGGTTAAAAAACCTGTTAATTACTTTCCACCAAGCAGAAAGTAAAAAATGTTCATATTAATTCAGTTTTATCAAAGACCAAAAAGTGCAAGTTCATAATTTGGTAAAAGTTTGGGGGGAAAAGGTTTAAATATAACTGAAATAATATTATAGTTTGTATTAATGTTTTGAATGATATTTTTATTTATTTAATTTATTTTTTAGATTTAATTTTAATTTTTGTTTTCACTTTTTAAAGTTTTATTAATTTTGTATTGCCACTTTTTAGTAGTCTTTTTAATTATTACATATTTTATATATTTATGTGTGTGTATATATATTATATATACTTTTACATATATAATTATAATATGTAATATATATATTTTTATATAATATTTTACTTTTGTTTTATTTTAATAAATTATCTTTTTTCAATTTTATGAACGGATTAAGTTATTTTATTGAATCTCAGATTTATCCTATTTCAGAATATAGCACAATAAATCTATACGGAATTAACATGTTTACTTTTATTTAGTTTTGTTTTTGTTGTATATCTATGTATATTTTTAACAACATCTCCAATCCCAATTCATAGCCTACATTCATTCATCTGCAAAGCGGACTGTAAATAGGTAAGATGCTCACCAATGTTTTTTTAAAATTCTGTGCACACATCGCAATCCAATTATTTTCTTTAAAAAGAACATCTGTAGAAAATTTCCCAATGGCATGTTTCAACGTCTGTTGACCAAGTATATGATGCTGAATATGAAAGGTGCTTCAAAACAGACAGTTTTGTCAGTTTTGGCATTATATTTAGATAATATATGCACATATAGATGCTTTTTATTATGGTATGGCTATATTCAGACACTCCTCTTCCAGCTCCTGAAGCGTCCGACTCCTTTGTTTTCACGCTGTTATGCCATTAGCGCTAATGCTTTCTCTCTAGGGCCTTTGAAGCGAAGGTAAGCAAGTGACCTAAATCTGTTTGTAGCACAAGCGAGAGCATATTTCACTCCAGCTCTGATTCTGCTGTGCAGTTAAGGGTCCATTTACATCCATTCCCTCACACGCTCTCTCCCCTGACGAACCTCCCGCGTGTTTCTCACGGATGACGCGCTCGTGTGGGTCTCATTGAAGCCGCTGGGAGGGATGAAAAGAGAAATATATCCGATAACTAATGGAGACAAGAGTGCACTTTTCTCGTAGTAACAGGCTCGCTCTCAGATTCCAGCTCTTCTTTGGCTTTTGTTTTACACCTTACATAGGAAACTACCTTCTAAGGGAACAAGGGACACACAAATGTCAGTTTTTACTTTGATACTTTTAGTAGTGCACCTATGGTTTCTTAAAATGCTGTCTCAGTACGTTTTGGATCAGAGCTCTTGGTCTCACAACATTGCTCAAATGTTCCCTCAGCGTCAGTCATGCTTTACGGTGATCTGACCTCTCCATCTCCTTTTGTTATTGTTGCTTTTTCCACCATGTCTTATTGCAGTCAGTTTTAGGTGTGATTAAATGAAACCAGTAGGTTATTGGATTTCTTAATCGTCCGGAATCAGGATGTAACTTTATTTTGACTTTCCTTTCCTGCTCTGACAGATTAACACATCAGCTTTCGAGAGTGCCTTCGTTTTCAACAACGTCACGTACAGCCAGACTTGAGGAGTAACAGAATACTTGGCTCGGTGTTACATAATCAGGATAGGAAAAGGTATCGATATTACATTAGTTACATAAATAAGAAATCATGTTGCCAGATTTTGTAGAAAAGAAGGCAGGTTTCCATTTTTATAATGATTAAAGAAGTATGATCCTGACAGACAAAATAAACTACCATTTAGAGTACTATGTTGATTGCTACCTTGCAACTGAATTATTTTACCATCTGACCTTATGCATTTCAATTTTTTTCTAAATTCTGCACTGATATTTTGAATTGTACAGTAAGTAGTACGAGTAGTATTTTAACACTAAAAGATACTGTCTAAATCATCATTTGTACACTCGTTTTTAAGCTTTTATTGCATTTGATGTTGTTCATGGCGACAAATTTGTCAAATCGGATATAACTGCACAAAAAAAGATTAGCAATTAATTCTCACACTACAAGTCAAGACACGCTTGTTTGTCTTGTGGCTTTGCTACTGAAACGGTGCATATTTTAACGTCGTCTTCTGTTGCAAGTATCTCACTGTAACCCAGATTTTTGGTAGGCAGAAACAATTGGTAATTGATGTATGGAAAGTGATCACCACAACTGCAACTGCGTTTTTCTACCTTCCTAGGACAAAGGATTCAAAAGGTATAATCATTTGAAAATGATTTATCTGGTGGTGGCACTATAGAGTTGGTTCTAGACAGCTCAAATTTGGTCAGATTACTATTCAGGACCACCACTATAATTCTGCCAAATTTCCTCATTTTCCCACTTGTGTTTCATAGGATTGCCATTGACTCCCATAAGAAGTGCCTACAGCATTTCCAGTGGTAATTTTTGTATTTTAACATTTACAAATTGTTCCCATTCATTCCATTGCAAGTGTCAACAAGAAACAAATGGTAATTAATGTAAACGATGGGATGTGATCATTGTATGGTTAGTTTTTTCTTTATTCTAAAGGATTCAAAATGTATAACTCATCAGATTACATCAGATATCAGATTACTATTCAGGACTACCACTAGACGTCTGACAAATTTGATCATTTTCCTACTTGTGGTTCATAGGATTGTCGTTGACTCCTGTAAGAAGTAAAAAGGGCCTATAGCATTTTCAGTGGTCATTTTTGTATTTTAACATTTACAGATTGTCCCCATTCACTTCTGCTTCAAGTGTCTCACTGTAACCCAGATTTTTGGTAGGAAGAAACAGTTGGTAATTGATGTATGGAAAGTGATCACCGCAACTGCATTTCTTTTCTTGTTTTCTACCTTTCTAGGACAAATGATTCAAACGGTATAACCATTTGAACATTTTTTTGATATGGTAGTGGCACTATTCTTATGACTCTCATAAGAAGTGCCTACAGTTTTTCAGTGGTAATTTTTGTATTTTAACATTTACAGATTGTCCCCATTCACTTCTGTTGCAAGTGTCAACAAGAAATGTAAACGATGGGATGTGATCATTGTATGGTTAGTAATTTCTTTATTCTAATGGATTCAAAATGTATAACTGTTTGAAAAGTGAATATTTGAACTGGTGGTGGCGCTATAGAGTTGGTTCTAGAGACCTCAAATTTGGTCAGATTACTCTTCAGGACTACCACTAGAAGTCTGCCCAATTTTATAATTTTCCTACTTGTGGTTCATAGGATTGTCGTTGACTCCTATAAGAAGTAAAAAGGGCCTATAGCATTTTCATTGGTAATTTTTGTATTTTAACATTTACAGATTGTCCCCATTCACTTCTGCTTCAAGTGTCTCACTGTAAGCCATATTTTTGGTAGGAAGAAACAATTGGTACTTTATGTGTGTAAAGTGATCACCACAACTGCATTTCTTTTCTTTTTTTCTACCTTTCTAGGACAAAGGATTCAAACGGTATAACCATTTGAACATTTTTTGATTGGTAGTGGCGCTATAGAGTTGGTTGCCAAATTTGATCATTTTCCTACTTGTGGTTCATAGGATTGCCATTGACTCCCATAAGTAGTTCCTACAGCATTTTCAGTGGTAATTTTTGTATTTTAACATTTACAAATTGTTCCCATTCATTCCATTGGAAGTGTCAACAAGAAACAAATGGTAATTAATGTAAACGATGGGATGTGATCATTGTATGGTTCGTTTTTTCTTTATTCTAAAGGATTCAAAATGTATAATTGTTTGAAAAGTGAATATTTGAACTGGTGTTGGCATTATAGAGTTGGTTCTAGAGACCTCAAATTTGGTCAGATTACTCTTCAGGACTACCACTAGAAGTCTGCCAAATTTTGTAATTATCCTATTTGTGGTTCATTGGATTGCCATTGACTCCCATAAGAAGTAAAAAGGGCCTATAGCATTTTCATTGGTAATTTTTGTATTTTAACATTTACAAATTGTCCCCATTCACTTCTGTTGCAAGGGTCTCTCCGTAACCCAGATTTTTGGTAAGAAAAAACAATTGGTAATTGATGTATGGAAAGTGATCACCACAACTGCATTTCTTTTTTCTACCTTTCTAGGACAAAGGATTCAAAAGGTATAACCATTTGAAAATGTTTTGATCTGGTGGTGGCGCTATAGAGTTGGTTGTAGAGAGCTCAAATTTGGTCAGATTACTATTCAGGACTAACACCAGAAGTCTGATATTGACTTCCATAAGAAGTGCCTACAGCATTTTCAGGTTGTCCCCATTCACTTCCATTGCACGTGTCTCACTGAAACCCAGATTTTTGGTAGGGAAAAACAAATGGTAATTAGTGTAAACGATGGGATATATGTGGTTAATAATTTCTTTATTCTAAAGGATTCAAAACTTATAACTATTACTATGTAATCACTATGATAATAGCAGTTTATTTTAGGACAAAGCATTCAACAGTTTCAGCCATTTGAAAAGTGGATTTTTGAACTTGTGGATGCACTGTAGAGTTAGTTCTATAAACCTCAAATCTGGTCAGATTACTATACAGGACAAGCACTATAAGTGTGCCAAATTTCACCATTTTTCTTCTTGCGGTTCATAAGGTTGCCACTCTCATCAGAATGAAAAAACTAAACAAAAAAAAACAAGATACTATAGGGCCTACAGACAGCATTCTCGTTGGTAATATTTGTATTTTAACTTTTACAGATTGGCCCGTTCGCATCTGTAACCCACATTTTTGGTTGGGAGAAACAAATGGGAATTAATGTAAACTATGGGATAGTGTGTTGATAGTGTTTTCTTTAGTGCAAAGGATTCAATAGTTTGAAATATGTTTTTTCTAACAGGTGGTGGCACTAGAGAGAGACCTCACATTTGGTCAGATTACTATACAGGAGCAATACTATAAGTCTGCCACATTTCATAATTGTTGTTCATAGGGTTCCCATTAAAGAAGAATAAGAAAGGTACAATAGATACAATATGTATGGGCTAGAGCACCTTTGGTGCTTGGCTCCTAATAAATTTGTGTTAGTCAGCATTATGCACAAATATTATCAATGAATCTTCTCATATCACTTGTCCTGTGGCTTTACTATTGGAACTGTGAGTGTTTTAACATTTACAGATTGGCCCCATTGACTTCTATTGAAAACAAATGGTAACTTCTTTATTCTAAACGATTCATTTTTGAACTGGTGGTGGCGCTATAGATTTGATTTCAGAGACCCAAAAGTTGGTCAGATTACAATTCAGACATACCACCAAAAGTGTACCAAATTTCATCATTTTACTACCTGTGGTTCATAGAGTTGCCATTTACTCTCATCAGAAGGAAAAAAAAGACAACAACAGGGCCTACAGCGTTTTCACTGGTATTTTTTGTATTTTAACTTCCATAGTAAGTGCCTTTTAACCGACATTTTTGGTTGGGAAAAACAAATGGGAATTATGAGATAGTGTGTTGATGGTGTTTTCTTTAGGGCAAAGGATTCAGTAGTTTGAAATATGTTTTTCTAACAGATGGTGGCACTATAGAGTTGGTTCTAGAGACCTCCAGTTTGGTCAGATTACTAAACAGGAGCAATACTATAAGTCTGCCACATTTCATAGTTGTTGTTCATAGGGTTCCCATTAAAGAAGAATAAGAAAGGTACAATAGATACAATATGTATGGGCTAGAGCACCTTTGGTGCTTGGCTCCTAATAAATTTGTGTTAGTCAGCATTATGCACAAATATTATCAATGAATCTTCTCATATCACTTGTCCTGTGGCTTTACTATTGGAACTGTGAGTGTTTTAACATTTACAGATTGGCCCCATTGACTTCTATTGAAAACAAATGGTAACTTCTTTATTCTAAAGGATTCATTTTTGAACTGGTGGTGGCGCTATAGATTTGATTTCAGAGACCCAAAAGTTGGTGAGATTACAAGTCAGACATGCCACTAAAAGTGTACCAAATTTCATCATTTTACTACTTGTGGTTCATAGGGTTGCCATTGACTCCAATCAGAAAAGCAACAGATACAGCCATCTGTGATTGGCTCCTAATTATTTTTTTGTGTGATGATTAGCATTAAGCACATTATTAAAGTCAATTGATCGAATCTAGTTGATATCACTTGTCTCACATCTTGAATTGAGTCCGTTTGTTCACTCAGGAGCTACTTTCATACTGTGATATTTGGATTAGGCAAGTCATTTGTGACCCTGGATCACAAAACCAGTCATAAGGGTCAATTTTTCGAAATTAGGAGTTATACATAATCTGAAAGCGGAATAAATAAGCTTTCCATTGATGTATGGCATGTTGTGATGTGTCAATATTTAGCAGAGATGTTTGAATATCTGGAACCTGAGGGTGCAAAAAAATAAAAATATTGAGAAAATCGCCTTTAAAGGTGTCCAAATAAAGTTCTTAGCAATGCATATTACTTTTTAAAAATTAAGTTTTGACACATTTATGGTAGGAAATTTACAAAATAACTTAATGGAACACGATCTTTGCTTAATATCGTAATGATTTTTGGCATAAAAATAATAAAATCAATCATTTTGACCCATACAATGTATTTCTGGCTATTGCTACAACTATACCCCATTGACTTATGACTGGTTTTGTGGTCCAGGGTCTCATTTCTTGTTAATAAACATTTTTAAAGTAACCGTCCCGCAAGACTCTGTTTGACCATTGTGTGGACGCTGCTATATTTAGCATCTGACTGAGTTGGTGTCTTTGCCAGACGCACGGCACCAAGACTGTTTGTTTTATTATGTGACAGTGTAAAAGCAGCCTGGGATCGGCTCGTGTTTTCCCTCCCTCTGTCCCTGAAAGCGTCACCGCTGCGATTTATGAACCTCTCTCCGTGAGTCAGATGGAGATAGAGCCCTGCATCTTATCAACCGGATTGAATCTGATTATTCTACGCTGCAGCCAATTGTTGTTTTGGATGCATTTCTAATCTCTGTGCGTGAGTTGTTTGGCTTCCCGTCTGAAGCCAAGAACGTCGTGTAAACCGCCGAGTGATTTACGAAACTTGAGCAGGGCCTGTTTCTCCCGCAAACAAACACAAGCCTCGTCCGTCGGCCCTCGGATAAGGAAGCGATTCTCTCCTTCTTGGCGTCTTCGGATTATGGAGAAGAATATATTCCACTGGGGAAGTCTGGATGTTGATAACAGCTGTTAGAGCTGATACACGAGGCGTGATGGTGGAGCGGCAGTAAAGCGGGGCATTTGCGTCATCGGGCGGCAGTTGTAGGTTGCTGAAACACCCCATGGCCGCCTCATTTCTGGACCGGGTAAATTATAGCCGTCTTCCCCTAATTAGAACAAGAGAGGCTGACTCTCAGGAGGACCGCAGCGGCCGTGATGACATCACACTTTTCCCACAAACCCCAGAGGCTGCTCTGCGCTCAGGCCGTTGAGCTGTAAAGATTGAGTTGTAGATTCACATTGCCTGTTTATTTAGAGCACATGGCAAGCCACCAAAGATTGGGGAGATTTATTGCTGTTTTGTAATTAGTACGCCAAGTTCTTCCAGTCAAGGCCAATCAAGTGAAAGAAAAGACATCGCAAGCTAAACTAATAACACGCATTTGGAGGAAAGATATATGGCTTGTGCGTAGGAGGAAACTGATCACTTATTAACAGTTTTGGAGAATTGGGAATTGCTATTGAGAGATGGTCATTTGATGTCTGTGTGGACTTTGAATGTGTGCTGTTCCTTCAAGCCAGTATGACGGCTATTTCTTCTATACATATATTATTTATCAGATTTATCAAATTATTATATTTTATTATTATTATTATTTTTTTTTAATGTGATACGTATATAAAAAAAAATATACTAATAAATGAATTTAGACCAACAGTATTTTATTTCATTTTTAATTCAGCATTTTTTTATATTATTATTATTGCATCTCTTAAATATTTCTTAGTAATTTAACATGTTTTTCCCCCTTTTTTATTTCAAAGTACTGATTTTTTTTTATTAATGCTTTTATTAATAATAATAATAATAATAATAATAATAATAATTATTATTTTAATATAAAATAGTAATCATTATAATCGCTATAAGCATAATATTTATTTTATTATTATTATTATTATATTTATATTATGTATGAAATTAATAAGTATAAATGATTTTTTTAGTTTTATATGTATATTTTATTTAGCATTTTGTATTTTTGTGTATATTATAAATATTTCCTTGTAATTTAAGTATTTTTTTATTTCACAATGTTTTTTTTATTTATTTATTAATACTTATTAGTAATTAGATTTAAAATAATAATAATAATAATAATAATATAATAATAATAATAATAATAATAATAATGTATAAAATTAATAAATTAATTATTGTATGTTTTCATACACTGAAATGTATAGTGGTATCAAAAAAAAAAAAAATATATATATATATATATGTGTGTGTGTGTGTGTGTGTGTGTGTGTGTATGTGTATATATATATATATATAATATAATATAATATAATATAAAATAATAATAAAAATAATATTATTATTATTATATTTTTTACTGCCTATTATATTATATTATATTATATTATTGTGTGTCTTAAATACTACTTAGTATGTCGTGTTTTTCATTCTAAAATGTTCAAATACTGAATAATACTTTTTATTTTATTCATTAATGCTTAATATCAAAAAGTCTTTGTTGCTGCATAGGCCAGCGGTTTATTTTGTTTTATTTATTTATTTTTTGCTATTTTTATATTAGATTATATTATTGTGTGTCTTAAATACTTAGTAATTAAGTTGTGTTTTAATTTTTAAATGTTTGTGTTTAAATGTTTGTGTTTAAATGTTTAAATGCAGAATTTTATTTATTAATGCTTAATTAATATTATTAATAATAATAATAATAATAATAATAAACATTTTTTTTTTTTTTTTTATGTATTTGTAAAATAAAAATCTTAGGAATAATAACAGATTTATGTTTTTACAATCAAAATATTGATGTTTCATTATGTCTTTGTTGCTGCATTCTTTTCAAGTCTGAAAGTTTCCAACAGTGTGTCTGGAAAAGTGCTTTAGGTCAATAAGGAAATACAAAAAAAAGGTGATTTTGCTGTGAGCTGAGGCAATATTTCATTACTCATACAAGCATTGTTTTAGCAGATTAGCTTTTTAAGCTTTCTTGTTCTAGAGTGACTTTAATTGCAGTGATTGTATCTCTAGTTACATGGAAATGCAATACAGTTTTACTCTATTTTTGTTTAAGGATTTAATTCTGTTTTTTCAAGCAACGTTACTGATGCCTTATGATTGCAGTTATAAAACCACCTTTTGAAGATGCAGATCTGTGACAGATGATGCAGGAGCTTCACCATCCTCTGCGGCAGCTGTGTTGCAGTTGTTTTGTCAATTAATGTTTTCAATTTCAGCATTTCTCACTGACTTCATCAGTTCAAGAGCCTCCAGCATGGAGCTCATTAGACCAAACTGAATTCCTGCTCTGCTTTTAATGGAGTGAGACTCGCAGCACATCACACACCCGTGAGAAATAGACTTCATTAATGTAATTATATTAGCATTTTATTAATATCAATTGTTTTCATACACTGCAATACACAGTGGAGTTCAAAATGGACCAGCATTATTATTATTATTATTATTATTATTTTTTCTTATTTAAATTATATTATATTCAATATGTTTATATTTTAATTGCACTTGATTTCTGACCTTGTAAACAGTGCAGAATCGTAATTATTTATTTCTTCATCCATCTTTAAAACATCTTTATTCATTAACATAATCATATTATACTTTTATTAATATACATTTTCTTACATTGTAATATACAGTGGGCTCCAAAACAGACCAGTACTAAAAGTTTTTTTGCATTTTTTTATTATTATATAGTTATATAACACTTTGTTGTTGTTGTTGTTGTTTGAATGTTCAAGACCCTAAATTTATTATTGTTTTATGTTATTACTTGCATTTGATTGCTGATAATATATGAAAATGTTTTAATCTTTAAGTTTATATGTAATACATAAAACTACTTTTACTTTGTTGTATATTGTATTTTTTTATTTTATACATTTTTTGTATTATATCATATATTTATTTTATTTTATATTACCTACATTTGATTGCTGATTATATGTGCCAATATTTTTAGTAATTATATTATACTAATATATTATTTCATTTGATTGCTGATAATATATGAAAATATTTTAGTAAATGTATGTTTTATTATAATATGCTGATAATATTAAATATTTCTTAGTCATTTTAAGTGTTATATAATATATTAAACAATTTTACTTTTTTTATATATTATAATATGTATTATTTTTATATAATTTATTTTATATTATTACTTGCATTTGATTGCTGATAATATATGAAAATATTTTACTAAATGTATGTTTTATTATAATATGCTGATAATATTAAATATTTCTTAGTCATTTTAAGTGTTATATAATATATTAAACAATTTTACTTTTTTTATATATGTATTATTTTTATATAATTTATTTTATATTATTACTTGCAGTTAATTGCTGATAATATATGAAAATATTTCTTAGTAATTAAGTTTTTTACATAGTTTTTATTTTATATTATTACTTGCATTTGATTGCTGATTATATATGAAAATATTTTAGTAATTTTATTATAATTTCATTTTATAGCTGATGATATATGAAATATTGATTTTATTTATATTTTTTATTTGATCGCTGATTTATATATTAAAATATTTATTTGTAATTTTATTATATTATTTCATTTGATTACTGATTTCTTAGTAAATGTACATTTTATTATATTGTAATGATATGCTGATAATATATGAACATATTTCTTAGTATTTAAAGTTTTTTTATATAATATATAAAGTTATTTTTAATTATATATTGTTTTATTTCATTTTGTTTTGTTTTGTACTTGCATTTGATTGCTGAGAATATATGAAAATATTTCTTAGCAATTAAGTTTTTAATGTAAATTGTATTTTTATTTTATTTTATATTATTATTTGCATTTGATTGCTGATAATATATGAAAATATTTCTTAGTAATTAAGTTTTTTATTTAATTGTATTTTTATTTTATTTAATTGTATTATTATTTGCATTTGATTGCTGATATTATATTATATTATATTATATTATAAACCTTAAAATTCTAATTAAAATGTACTTGCGTTTGATTACTGACCTACAAATTGATTACAGAATCTTATTATTATCATATTTTTGAGCAATTAAGACCTAATCAATTTTGTGATCCCCATCGTATATTAATTATAAAAATGCCATGATGCTTGTTTTGAACTGTCATCTTTCAAAGGTCAAACGTTTTCAGAGTTTACATCCGTTTAACTGCAGGATCCTCATGTAATCAGGCAAGACCAAAGCTGAGAGAAATAAAATGCAGCTTTAGTCTGTTTCTTTCATCTTTTAGGTTTACGTTAGAGATACGACTCCTGCAGTTTGTTCTTTTTGGTCCGACACCAGGGTTTTGACTGACACTTCTCTCTAACTATTTTCCTTGCGGTGCTCTAATTGCTGCTTCAACATCAGTCTGCAACACAAACCGCATCCAGCAGAGAGCGAGTGTTTTGCACGTCTGAAATCAGGTCAGAGGAAAAGCCTCAGAAGATTGGGGCTTCGGTAGGCAGCATAAAAATGCAGTCGGATATCAGGTCCAACGCTGCGCTCTGTGTGGTCCTGCATCTCCGTCTATCGCCTTCTCTCGCTAATTCTTTGTCGTCGAAGCGCTGTTACGAATTAAAGGGCCGTTGTGTAAGAGTTCGCACTTGGAGGTGACTACAGATTGATAGATTACCAGAGCTGGCTGTGAATTGGCTCTTCTCACGTCATGCGTCTAAATGTTTCTCACATGGTCCCTCGGCGAGAGCAGAGTTTTCTCATCCCGAGCCCCAAACCTCTGTGAAACTGAGCCTCGCTAATAATTAGACCTGCAATCACACCGACGGCTTGTGGGAAGGGTTCGGCGCTTGCCAGAGCAACAGAAATGTGGAGGACTGTTGTGATTGGCGTGCTTCGAGATGGACAATTTTGTCTGTACTGTCAGAATCACTCAAAAGACCCCAGTGATCTTATAAATGGGTCATTCTGTGAAATTGGTGCCGTTTTAGTTTTTGAAAAGGCCTCTTTTAAAGCATTTTTAACAAATTACTCTAAAATTGTATTATTTTGGATATTCGGACCTGTTTGAGTATTAATTGCATTGTGCCATTTCAAACTAAATGAATGTATGTTAATATATGCTGAGCGATAATTATGTCGAGGTTGACCTTTCTTTTATGGATTGACATTAGCATTAACTGAACATACAACCGTAGTGTCTGAGATCCAACTTCCAACTGCTTGGAAAAAAAAAAAAAAATATATATATATATATATATATATATATATATATATATATGTTGTCAACTTCATGAAGTTTTTAAGCTTTTAAGAATTTTATTCAAACATTTATAATAATGCTGATAATAGTATCTAAAATATTTATATTATTATTTATAAATAAATGCCTGTCAATCTTGTGATATTTGTAAGTAATGTACAAAAAAACCCTTTTTGAACATTTGAAAAAAAGTAGCGTTTAAAATATTTACAAATACCTTTCAGTGTCATGCCAATTAAAATTTATTTAGAAATTATTGTTTTATTATTACGTTAAAGTGTGTGTGTTAAAAACAATTATTTTATATATTTTATATATAAATATTTATTAAATTCTAAATAAACGTATAAATCTTGTGACAATTGTAATGGAAAAAAACATTTGTTAAAAGTAAAAAAAAAATGTGTATATATGTGTGTGTGTGTGTGTGTGTGTGTGTGTGTGTGTGTGTATATATATATATATATATATATATATATTAGTGGTGTCAATCGATTAAAAAAAATGAACTAATTAATCGTGATTAATTCTACCTGACATTAAAGTTTTTAATTATACTTTTATATTGCAATAATTTCACTTTAATGCTTCAAATTAATGTAGAAACAACATAAAGAACATATATTTGTAATATTTGTTTAACACCATCTTGTTTTAGGACTGAAGGCAAATGTCACTGATTGATTTTCCCCCCTAATTCTTAACCATTGAATATATATATATATATATAATCATTCAACATTACAGTATCATTAAGAGCTATCACTTTAACATTTATTAGACTTTAAAAAAATAACTAATAATAATAATTTAAGTGAACTTGAAACAATCTTCACACAAACCCATTATAATAAATGTCATATATATATAGTAGCTACCTTTTATTATATAAAGATAAAACTTAGTTATTAATTTCCTCTTTTTAATTTTGTTCCTTAATAAACAGACATCACAGCAACTGGTTATAAGGATATTTTGGCTGCTGTTACTTTAAAGGTTGTCACTGCTGAACTTGATCTGACACTGCTTTGACCTATAAATAATAAATTCTTACACGCACAGTTAAGGCAGCTTTAATCGTATTTTTTTTTTTTTTTTTTTTTTGTGAATTCATGTTTTACCTGACGATACAACTACGACTTTGCATGCTCGCAGTTTCATTTGGGTTTAATATAGCCTAATACAGCGCGCGTCGGCACATTTGCGCGTGAACTTCAAGAGCGCACGCTACAAACAGAGTATATAGGCTGACAGGACAATTAAATTCGTTTTTACCGACATATGGCCTGACAGCATCTCATCTGACCGCAGTTCACTAACGTTTTACTTAAGCTCCTCGTCACCGGTACCGCTTCCGCGGTCGTTTGACTCGCGTCTGGTGCTGAAGTAAAGTTGGAGCGCGCATCTGAAAAGTCTCCTGTTTGATGTGTTTGTAAAGACGCTCTGCGCATTTAAATAAAAGCATTTCATAAGCAGTTGTGAGTGGGGTGGCCCCGCCCATGCGTTAATTGCGTTAAATATTTTTAACGCGTTAAAATGAAAAAATTAATCTCCTGCGTTAACGCGCTAATTTTGACACCACTAATATATATATATATATATATATATATATATATATATATATATATATATATAATACAATTGTTTATATATATATATATATATATATATATATCAACCGCATGACAATTGTTTTTAAATTGCATCTAAAAACATTTAAAATATTAAATTATTTATAAAATATTTTATAAATACAATCATTTATTTATATCAAATAGCATTTAAAATATATATGCAATCAAATATAATATTCATACAATTATTTATAAATGAACACCTGTCAACGACATTTTAAATTAATTGAATAAATGAATATAGCTTTATCTCATATAAAAATATATATTTCATACACAAAATTATAATAGTATTAGTAATATTTAAAATATTTATTAAATAATTAATAGGAGCACCCGATAAATGATGCCAACGATGCCTTAACTGATTTTCACAAATGCTTGAACAGCTGACTAAATCATGCTTCTCCAGACAGTGTTTTCATTATAAAGTTGGTTTATTTTCTACTGATTAATTACATCTCCCTTTGTCATTGTCACTGTCGCTAACACACGCTGCCATAGCAGACCGACATATTGCATACATCTGTCTTGGCATTTGGGTTCAAGGGGAAGGGGTTTGCTCCACACGAGCAAATGTTGCATATGCTAATGCGCTGATAAACACTCGCGCTCCGAACGTAGCGCTTGGCAGATTAATTCACGCTGCAGTGCCACAGTGACTCATCCAGATTTCTGCTGCCGTTGTCTTACCCGAGTAAGCAAGTTTTGATAGCCCACAAAACATGCCTGCTACACAACAAAAGCTAATGAATTGCTTGGCAAATCGTGTTTCTTTTTATCCAGCTCATTTCCACCTGGGCCTGGTTATACAAAACACAACGTGTGCTAATTGAAACGTGTAGCATGGAGGTGTGGGTCTGTTTTTGCTTCTTGGTTCTTAAGTATTTTATTCTCATTTTGGAGCGATCATGTTCGTGAGATGAACGTCACCACATATTCGAATGTGTTAATTGAAGAATCATGGTTGCAACTAATTAGTATCGGTCATGAACTCCAAATTGCCCAATTTTGCCATTTTTGTTCTGACCGAAATCACTTTAATGTGCATTCAATTGTAAACAAGCTCCAGGAAGACTTTCCAATAGGCCCTTAATAGTGAGCACACAGCGTAGCATACTATTAGTCGTCGTATTTAGTGTCTGGTCTTGATTTTGGGTGCATTGTTTTTCGAGTCTGAGAGGAAGTGAGGTACGAGAGAGAGGTGGACCCCATGTGGAAGCCATTTCCTCGTTCCTGTGGCCGCTTTCGAGAGCCTCTGGCTTTGGTTCTTACCCAGTTCTGGAGCGTCAACCGCAGTCTGAACTGAAATTTAGGATCTGGTTACATTTATTCGGTTTGTTACGTTTGGGGATAGTGGTGTGGGGTTCGCTCCAGTGGTGTGAATCATTTGAATCTCTTAACCATACAGATGAACTCGGAGTTGGCTCGCTCTTCAGTTCTTTGTATTTGAAGATTGCTTTTGATTCATTCCAGTGACTTTTTTTTGGTATGTTAAGGCTCTTTCTACAGGTTACTCTTATTCAGTTCATCACATTTGAAAAGAGTTTGTGATTCAATCCAGTGATTGAATCTTTTGAATCTGTTCACCAAAAAGATTCATTCAGATTTGTTCACTGATTTGCTCTTTCTGCAGGTGTCTCTTGTTCAGTTCATTTCTTGACAACATTTTTCGATTGAGTTCAGCGACTTGAATCTTTTTTAGATCTGTTCACCAAAAAGATTAATTCACTGATTTGTCAGTGGCCCTCTCTGCAGATTACTCTAATTTAATTGGCCTTAATTTGTAATTTAATGTAAGACCTTGACCTGAATCTGTCCTAAATCTGTTCACCATAAAGATTTATTTTTACTTGTTTCCTGATTTGTTAGTGGCTCTTTCTGCAAGTTTCTTTGTAGATCATCACATCTGAACAGTTGATTCAACCCAGTGTTTTGAATCCCTTGAATCTCTTCACCATAAAGATTCATTAAGATTCATTCACTGATTTGTCAGTGGCCCTTTCTGCAGCTTATTCAATTAATCACATCTGAGAACAGTTTTTGATTCAGTCAAGGTAATTTTTGTCAGTGGCCCAAATTCACCAAAAAGATTCATTCAGATTTGAGTTTAGTTAATTGCATTTAAGAATAGTTATTGATTTAGTCACTTGAATCCTTTGAATCAGTCCACCATCAAGATTCTTTCAGAATAGCTCACTGATTGGTCAGTGTCTCTTTTTTCTGGTTACTGTTATTGAGTTCATTTTTGGCAAGTTTTTGATTCAGTCCAGTTACTTGAATCTTTTAAATAGATTGCTTGGTTGCTTGGTTACAATCAGTCCACCATCGAGATTCTTTCAGATTCGCTCACTGATTTGTCAGTGTCTCTTTTTTCTGAGTTCATTTATGGCAACAGTTGTTTTAATCAGTCCAGTTACTTGAATTCTTTAAATAGGTTCACTAAAAAGAATCATTCAGATTTGAGTTTAGTTCATTGCATTTAAGAGTAGTTATTGATTCAGTTCAGTCATTTGAAGCAGTCCACCATCGAGATTTTTTCAGATTTGTCAGTGTCTCTTTTTTCTGAGTTCATTTTTGGCAACAGTTGTTTTAATCAGTCCAGTTACTTGAATTCTTTAAATAGGTTCACTAAAAAGAATCATTCATATTTGAGACTTTAGTTCATTGCATTTTAAGAACAGTTATTGATTCAGTTCAGTCACTTGTATCCTTTGAATCAGTCCACCATCAAGATTCTTTCAGAATAGCTCACTGATTGGTCAGTGTCTCTTTTTTCTGGTTACTGTTATTGAGTTTATTTTTGGCAACAGTTTTTGATTCAGTCCAGTTACTTGAATCTTTAAATAGGTTCACTAAAAAGAATCATTCAGATTTGAGACTTTAGTTCATTGCATTTAAGAACAGTTATTGATTCAGTTCAGTCACTTGAATCCTTTGAATCAGTCCACTATCAAGCTTCTTTCAGATTCGCTCACTGATTTGTCAGTGTCTCTTTTTTCTGGTTACTGTTATTGAGTTCTTTTTTGGCAACAGTTTTTGATTCAGTCCAGTTACCTTCCAGTTATCTTTTAAATAGGTTCACTAAAAAGAATCATTCAGATTTGAGTTTAGTTCATTGCATTTAAGAGTAGTTATTAATTCAGCTTAGTCACTTGAATCATTTGAATCAGTCCACCATCGAGCTCACTGATTTGTCATTGTCTCTCTTTTTTCTGGTTACTGTTATTGAGTTCATTTTGGCAACAGTTTTTGATTCAGTTACTTGAATTCTTTAAACAGTGATTCACTACAAAGAATCATTCATATTCATTCACAGATTTGTCAGTGTCCTTTTTTTATTCTTCACTAAAATATGCATGTGTACAGAGTGTTTAAGCATCATACTGTAGGTGTTTACCCCCCAAATAATGACAAAGTAGATCTGTCAGTTTTCCCCCCTCCACTTGTCAACTGCTCAGCTTGACTCCATCAAGCAGTAGAAAAACACAATGAATTCATTGAGTCTCAATAGCATCCTCATGTCACTTTAATTGTCTGTGGTCATCAGTCAATTTTACACATTCATAATTCTTCCGCCCTCATTCTCTCCGTGTTTTGAACGATAGTGACGCATGACAGTCATGCCCTCCTGCGTTCAGATCCTCCGTTATGAATCAGACGTCCCAGTTCGTCTTGTTCAGCAAGAATGATTTGTTGGCTAACATAACCTCCCGTTTCATTCTTACCTTTTGCCTTTTATTAGTGCGTGTGACGTATCTTCCGCAGGCCGTCGGCTGGTGTGTGGAAGCGATCAGTGTAAACAAAAGCCGGTGTAAAGAGGACTTTGGCAGCGGCGGACATTTGCACACACAGTCCATTAATCATCAGATAACCCCTGCAAGCTGTCCAACCATGTCTTTCTCATCCAAAGATTCTTGTTCCTTTTGGCTTTTCTTCGTTCGCCCCATCCAAAACAGCTAAAATTGCTTCACAGCTGCTCTTGGGACGGGAAGAAGAAACATTTTCAGACACCGTGTTTACATTGCTCTTCTCGCAAAGTGCCAGCGGGACAGACAGACGTGTAATGGAGCGTTCCACCGAGCAGAAACGCTGGACATCCTGCCGGACAAAAGTGTGAGAGAATCTTGGCCTCGTTCCTCTTCCTGTCAGTTTGTTTTCCATGTCTCTACGAAATGTTTTCAGGCCCTTCACAATTATGCTAACACAATCCAAACTCTCCTGGACTACTGTCAGATATGAGACACTTAGTCCGGCATTTTTATTTTTTGTGTGTGTGTGTGTGTGTGTTTGTAAGGACAAATGCCAGCGAGAGTGTTGACAAAGCATCTCACTTTTATCACTGTTTGAAATTGTCTGTCAGGCTTTGGTGTCGAGCTATAAATATCGAACCCTCTGTGTTTCTTCTCTTAGACGACCTTCTTGTTTTGTAGGAGCTGTCTGCGTTGGGATTTGAGACTGTAAGCAGCGTTTGCAGTACATCTCGGGTTAAATACGACCCCTGCTTTGTTTTCCTATAAAAGGGGTTCGTGTTTTTGGGAGTTTGTTTAATTTAAAATGACATGGCTTGCGCTTGAGCGCGAGTCAGCCCGGGTCAACTTTTCAAATTCGTTTGCTACATATCGGCTAAAAATTGCCGTAAAGTTAAAGAGTTTCAGCGAGCGGCAGAGCTCTTGGCTGCGGTGTAACCCAACAAAAACATCAAACAACAGCGTAAACCTCGTCCAAAACCAGGTTCTGGAAACATATGGAGAATGTGGCTTAGCTCCATTTAGTCCAAACAAGAAACAGGTTTTTATAGGATTTGGGTTGAAATTCAAGGCGTTTCGAGCGTAGTGCGAGCTCCGCATCGCCAGACACACAGTGTTTGGTCAGTCTGAGAATATTGGATTGTGCATTTTTCGAGGGATTCATGTGTGGAAACAACGAGTCGATCAATCTCGCAGAGGTTGGCAGCGGGTAAACCTCTCGTTTCTGAGCGTCCCACACGTTTTAGAGTTATCGGAAAAGGTGGCTGCCTCTTACAGGTGTTTGCCAAGAGCGGCAGAGTTCAGTAATATTGCTCTTTCTAGACTGTTTTAATTGGTTTGTGCATGTGGCATAATGAGACTTTTTGTGTTGTGTTGTGTTAAAATGTTTAGTAAATTTAGTGCTATTTAGTCACTTTTAATAGTGCTAATTCTAACGCTTACGCATTTTTTCAACAAGCTCTAAACCTAAGTAATACATTTCAGTGCATACTCAGCTAGCAAAAAAACATTTCTGACGTTCCCATTAGATATTATGCAAATGTCTTTTTGTTGACTGCAGATGTTGAGGAAACATTGCATTTATTCTTTTGCAATTTAGAATGTTTGGAATGTTCTAAAACAAAGAGTAACATTTAAAAAGCATTCAGCTAAAGCATTTAAAGGGATAGTTCACCCAAAAATGAAAATTCAGCTATTAATTACTCCTCCTTATGTCGTTCCAAACCCGTAAGATGTTTGTTCATCTTCACAACAGAAATTAAAATATTTTTGATGAAATCCGAGAGCTTTCTGACCCTGCATGGACAACAATGCAACTGACACAGTCAAGGCACAGAAAGTGGTTTAACTGTAATGTTATGAAGCTACGAGAATACTTTTTGTGTACAAAGAAAACAAAAAATAACAACTTTATTTAACAATTCTTCTCTTCTGTGTCATTTTCCGCTGCCATTCACGAGAGTTGACTATTTTAACGATTTCCTTACTACCTTTCTGGCCCATGAACATGGTAGTCCCTTTGCTGGCTATGTAGGACCAGAAAGCTCTCGGATTTCATCAAAAATATCTTAATTTGCATTCTCAAGGTGGCTGTTGATTAATGACAGAATTTACATTTTTGGGTAACCTATCCCGTTAATAGCTAGGTTGCTTTTTAAATGTTACTACTTGTTTTAGAACTTTCTAATGAATGTTACAATAACGTTTGCAGAAGTATAAATGGAATGTTTCCTCAACATTTATAGTCCACAAAAAGTGTATTGAATGCTCTGAGAACATTTTCATAATATCTAATGGGAATGTCAGCAAAATGTTCTTGGAAGCATCAGAATTAGCACTATTAAAAGTGACTAAATAGCACCAGATTTACTAAACATGTTAATGCACACACAAGTAGCACATTACAGAACACAAAAATTGTTCCTTAGATGAATGAACAGGTTTGGAGTAATTAATGACACAGTTTTCATTTTTTGGGGTGAACTATCTCTTTAAAAGTTCTAGTTAGATGCTTTTAAATGTTACTACTTGTTTTAGAACATTCTAAACTAGCGTTACAATAAAATGGAATGTTTCCTCAACATTCTTAGAACCAACATAAGACGTTTTTAAAGCATGAACGTTTAGAATGCTCTGAGGACATTTTCATAATCTAATGGGAACATTAACAAAACATTCTAGAAACATAGTTTTGCTAGCTGGGAATTTAAATTTTTCATTAAATTGTGCCTTTAAGAAAAAATGTTCCACGAATGGCCTTTTTTTGTGCTAACATTTAGAGAACATTATTAAGGAAGGGGCCAGATAACAATAAATTCTTAAGATTCTCAACTTCCATTTTCAAAACAAATGAAGAATCTTTCTAAAATCCATCGTAAAAAACTTCTTAAAGCGGACACTGAATGCAAAATTCACTTTTATGTGGTGTTTGAATATAAATGTGTCTTAATAAGTGAGTTATTGCGATTTAATTATTTAAACTGTTGATTCATTCAGAAATGAAACACCTTCATGTTGCTCAGAGACACAACAATGCTGTGGCTTTGTTTGGAATGATTTTTGTTGGTCTAAAACGTAAGTCTTTTGATATTAACTTCTTGTTTATTGAACTGTCGTACAAAATCAATTTCGCATTTGTAGTCATGCTGATTTTTGAAGGAAAAACAGCACTCTTTGTGTGCTATTGTTTAACTATATGAAATGATATAATTATATAAATGTTCTGCCCCCATATCTTGAATTCTGTGATCATTCTAAATGCATTTTAATAGACTGAATCATGCAGGGAAAGAATGCACTCTAAATGCCTACTTACTAGATTACATCATGTAATGTGAAGGTATGCATACAATCTGACAGTGTGCTTTGTTAGTTTTGCACATTATACTCGATAATCACATCGTTAAAACAACAATTACGATATAATCGCAAACTATATATATCGCACACCCCTAGTAATGACGTGCTTTGACAGTTACAGATTTGAAAAACAAAAGGGCGGGAATAAAGAACCTTTTCAGAATTAAAAGGGTTCTTCAGGATGCGATGGTTCTAAATTAGAACTGTAAGGAACTTTTTTTTTTTTTTTAGAGTGTAGGGTCATTCAGGTCACATTTTTTTTTATAAGTTGTGGGAGTGGGAAAAAATGCTTTTAGTCATTAATGAAGTTCAGGAATATTGTGGCTGTAATTCCAGCCCAGTTCTTCAAGAGCAATGCAGCGTCTTGTCAGATTGTCTCATTTATCCAGACTGCCTGAGCCCACCGCTGCGTTTCTGCTTGTCCGCAGCACGAGGCTTCTGAAGGCTTCTTTATTGATTTATTAATGCTGTAACCGTGGGGGCTCAGGAGACGATTGGCCGCGGTTATCAAGGCAGTTATTCCACCGTTCTTCGGTCTGAGAAACATTACGGCTGCAATCCGAAGAATGTGTGAAGTAAGTGTTTGGATGCCGGAGGAACGCCGCTCAAGATTTTGCGGCGACCGCAGATTGATGATATTAATGTACTCGTCAGATAAATAAATTCAAATGCGCGTCACTTAAAATATAATATCTCCTGGGCTTCCCTGCTTATACTCAGCAGCAGAACTCGTTGTAAACCGCACGAGGAGTGGCTCAGAGAGGGAACTTTGACTCCAGAAGGTGTCGAGTTTTCCTCTTAATGGGAAACACATGCAGCCGCAGCAGCGCGAGTTTCGGCTCCAGGCCGATCTGCTGCGCAACTCACAGCCATCGTTATGAAAGGTCTCCGTGTAAATTACTGAATTATGCACTTCTCATTTGCATGCAGGTCACACAGCACCGCTGTGCTGGCGTCAGTCGGGTCACATGACTCCTTAACTTGGCCTGATTGGTCCAGCGGGTGGTTTCCTGTCCTGTCTTGCGGTCTTTCTCACTCTGTGATTGAATTTTGGCTGGATTTGTGGCTGCTTTCTGATGACATTTACAGGGCGTGAATGACAGCTGTCGTCATGTGCAGTGAGTTAAGTGATACAAGTTTTAAGAATGATCATATTTCTTTCTCAACAAAAACAAAAAAACTATTGTTCATACAGAAAATTCTCATTGTGTCTCTCAGTGTCTGGATGATTCATTTACTTTTTGGGGGGGCATTTAAAAAAAATATATTCTAAGTGTTATTTGATTTAATTCCCATATATTCCCATATATATAAATGTATTATTATTATTATTTAAATAATATAATGATTTAAATGAATTATAATAAATGATTAAAACAATTATTTACATTGTGAAAATATTTAATTTCTAGATATAATTGTATTACTTTATGGCCCATATTTTTAATATATTTTTTTATTACAGCAAAAAATTAATATGCACACATACATAAACACATCAAATGTACACATTTAAATAGTCAGTTTGTAACATATTTTTCATAACTTAATTGTCAATTATGTCACAATGTAAAAAAAAAAAGTTTCTTTTTTAATAGAATTCATGAAATTATAAATATTACATATAATAAATTGAAAAAAAAAAATGTACATTGTAAAAATATTTAATTTCACGATAAAAATGTATTATTTTATGGGCCAATGAAAATTGTTTATTACGGTAAAAAAAAAAAATGCACATATACATAAACACAAATTTAAATATTGTTCTTAATATGGTAATTAAGTTGTGAAAATTGTCACAATTGAAATATTAATTAATTTAAAAATGACTAATTACCATTACTAAGGTGTGCGTGTGTGTATGTGTGTATATGTGTGTATATATATATATATATATATATAAACGCATAAAATGTTCACATTTAAATAGTCTGTTTTTAACAAAATTTTCATAACTTAATTGTCAATTATGTCACAATGTAAAAAAAATGTTTTTATAGAATTATATATATATATATATATATATATATATATAAATTAATTAATTGAAAAAACTAATTACATTGTAAAAATATTTAATTTCATGATATAAATGTATTTTTTATGGGCCAGTATATTTTTATATTATTAATATTATAATTACTATTATAATAATTATATGAAATTATTAAAATGCTGTTTATTAACTGTTATTTTCATGTATTAATGTATACATTACGTCATAAATATTTATAAAATTGAAAAAATGATTCTTTATTGACAATATATACAGTCAATTACAGTGTTATAATGTGGCTATTATTGACTAGTTTTTTAGTGTATTAGTTTTCGAGTAGATGTGTGAGATTCGCCTTTCATTTTCAGTGAATGTGATCGTGATTTTTAGGAAAACATCTTAAACTGTAGCATACACTTGTTTTGTGCAAACACACGTGATGTGATGAATTAGCATAACAGAACAAATGACTCATGCACATGTGATAGTATTAACTCAAGCCAGAAATGGTTTGTTCACCCTTTCCCATTGTGTTTTGTCTCACTTACACCCAGCACTCCCATCATCCACAAGGTCTTTCGGTGCGGCTCTCATTAAACCCCACGGGTAAATGACGGACGAGTTAATTCCGTTCCTCCAATCAGCTTTGAGAGAACGCCAAATCCATCTGCACTGTTGCCCTTTCACTCCCCAAAGACTTCCTGTGACCTCATGACATCGTCACTGTTATTTGCAGTCGATTATAAAGCAAACCGTTCAGCTCCTGCATGCTGTTTGGTTAATACAGCATTAAAGCTGTGCTAAAATATATTTCAAATTAAAAATAAAAATAACATAAAAAAAATAAAACAAATAGTTTCAGGTTTATTTTTTAATTTTTTAATTTGTCTCAGTGCCTTTTAGTGACAGTATTTTATATATATATATATATATATATATATATACACACAGATTTATTTAATTTGTTTCTTTATTTATATAGTTTTCATTTTTTATATATTTTGTATTTTTTTCTTTAAAATTTATGTATCAGTATAATAAAGTTTTATATATTTTATTTGATTTTTTTTATCCGTGTGGATACACTGTACAAAAGGCTGTAATGCAAATAAGTAAAAATATATATTGTTTTCTTTTCAAATATATAATATCATTATTTATTTATTTTTTTTATTTTTTGTGTCAGTGCATTTTAGTGCCATTGTTTTCTTTTATATATAATAAATATTTATTTATTGTTTTTTTTATTATTATTATTATTTCAGTGCCTTTTTGTCCCTTTATATATTTTATTTATCTTATATATATTTTTTCTTTATTTTTATTTTATTTTTTAATTATTATTTCAGTGCCTTGACTCTTTATATATTTTATTTATATATTTTCTATTCAGCTTTTATTTATGAATGTATTATATTTTATTAAAATATTATATTTTATTTTTTTTTATTGATTTTAATTTGTGTCCTTTTATATATTTTCTTTTTGTTATAAATAAAGGGAGAGAAAATTATTTATTTTAAAATTATTTTAATATATTTTCTCATTTATTTACTTTGGTGCCTTTGCATTTATATTTCATATATATATATATATATATATATATATATATATACACACACACATAAGGTAGTGATGTAAATAATTCAGAATATATTTATAAATATTGAAATAATATATATTTATTTTATTCATTGATATATTTTTAATTTGTACCTTTTCAGCTGTTTATTTATTTGTGTCAGTGCTCTTTTTGTGCCTTTTATTTATATATTTTTAATATGTTTATTCATATTTGTACAATTCATTTTTTGAGGATTATGTTTGTAACACATTTATCACATTCCAGACAAAGATTGAGTAATTGTTTAAAGCTTTTGAAGTCTTTGGAGACGGAGCGCTCCGCAGCTGTTGGTCGTTTTCCCATGATGTCGCAGCGCAGGGAGCACATGTGGCGAATCAGTGACGTGTGATCTAACAGTGGCCTGCTCTGATGTCACAACCCCAGACTGTGTTTGTTTCAGGGCCATGTGATGGACAACAGGCCAGAGCCCTCAGCTGCGAGCGTGTGCGTGTGTGCGAGGCGGCCTGACACGGATTGGGTACAAATATAGCCGAGCTCTTTTGATAATGAATAGATGTACGTGAGCGTTTTTGTCCCCTGAGAGCAGACGCTCCCCAGAGACGGGCCGCGCATTATGAAACGCATCATCCTCTCATCGTTTGGCAGCCTGTTTGTGGAGGCCACATCAAAAACTCGGCCGAGTTCAGCGCTTCAGTCATGACACAGAATTCCTTTCGCTTCTTTTGTTTTTTTTCCCCCTCTGCACTTCAAACATGCTGGACTTCATGATTCATTAACAAAACACTGAGAAGAACACAAGAAATATTTAGTGTCTTATTGGTTTTACTTATTTTGAAATTGATCAGCAATGACATTTAGAATAAAAAAAGTATCACTGTTTCCACGAAAATATGACATTGATAAAAATCAGAAATGCTTCTTGAGCAGGAAAGCAGCATATTAGAATGACACTGAAGACTGGGGTAATGATGCTGAAAATTCACATTTCATCACAGAAATAAATTACATTTTGAAATACTTTAAGTCATAATTTTACTGTATTTTTAATCAAGTAAATGCAGTCTTGATGAGCAAAAGAGAACCTTTTTCTAAAGCTTCCTACTGCAATGCAACATTGTATTAATTTATTTTGTATTATGGTAAAGAGATTATGCTAGGATTTTGCTAAACATATATTATTTTTATTTTATATAATTAATTTTTATTAATAAAATGATGAAATTTTTTATTTATTATTTTTAAAATTAAATAATAAAATAATACAAGTCATTTTAAATTATAATAATTGTAATATATATATATATTATTGTGTAGTACAATGTTATAATGCATTTGTTTTTTACATTATAAAATAGCCTACTTAAAGTCTACTTGAATTATTTATTTTTTTATTTCCTTTTTTTGTAGTACGGTAAAGACATTTTACTAGGATTGTGCAAAATATATTTATCTTTATTTTATACAATACATTTTTATTAATAAATAATGAAATAATGCAAAAAAAAATTACAGAAAATGTATATTTTAATTTACATAAATTACATAAAATTATTTTAAATTGTAATTAAATATTATTGTGTATTCTAATATTATAATGCATTTATTTATTTAAAATAAATTGTATTATCTTGTAAAAACTCAGATTAACTTGACATTTTATCTATTTCAAAACATGGCAGCATTATTGAAGCAGATTGTGAACAGATGAGATTTCACAATAATTAACATTTTTTCCCCCCTTTTGCATAATGTATTACTTTATAAAATAACTTACTTAAAATAGCCTACTTAGCTAGTATTTTATTTATTTTGTATTAAAACCTAACCCTATCTTTATTTTATATAATACATTTTTAGTGAATAAATAATTTAAAATAAAATAATAAAATAAATTAATTTGAAATTACATAAAATAATTGTAATTATATATTATTGTGTATTATAATATTGTAATGCATTTATTTATTCAAAATTAATTGTATTGTCTGTTAAAAACTCAGATTAACTTGACAATTTATCTCTTTCAGGACATGCTTTGAGAGGGTGTGTGCTTTCAAACACTATCAAAAAAATGTTATACGCTGTACAGACAGTAATAATACCGCTAGCTGGTGACTTTAATAAAACACGGCTAAAAATATTATTCTGTACTGAATAACCTCGCTCCAATAAAATCCTAACGTCATATTTTGCACGCAGGGCGGCGGGTTCACGCAGGCCGTGTTGGCGAAGAGTTGCTGTTCAATCGCTCCCATCAAGCAGCTCAAATATATTTGTCCCGTCATCTCTCACCGTGCGTAAACCACGCTCACCGCACAGGAAACTGCCCGCCAAACATGCCTCTCATTATGGACAGTGAGCTGCTTCAGTCCACTCCCATCTATGGCCACAGCCAATTCTTTGCATTATCAACATCAGTAAGTGACGACAATGAAAAGTGTGAATTTGCACAGCCACGGTTGCTCCCGCAGCGCTGTGTGTTTACGAGCGCATTAAACACGGTGACCGCGGATAAACAAAGTTTTCTTGCTGTCGGATTGAACTTTTAGATCAAGATTCTGTGCTTGGGTTTCTTTTGGTTATTGCATGCACATGCTGCGTACAAGGTCACGCTTTACAACTTACTATGTATGGCAAGCTGAGTTTACATTCAGCCTATAAAACATACCAGCAGGCCTGTCTATTTTCATTCTAGTAGTACTTTTACTTATTTGTGACACAGTTTTAAGTAGCACAGGTAGATTTGTAGCAATAGGCAAAAATACATTGTATGAGTAACAATTATCGATTTTACTTTTATGCCAAAAATAGGATATTAAGTAAAGACCATGTTGATGAAGATATTGTCAGTTTTCTACCATAAATATATAAGAAGTTAATTTTTATTAGTAATATGGATAGCTAACAACTTAATTTGGACAACTTTAAAGGTGATTTTCTCAGTATTTTTATTTTTTATTTTTTTGAACCCTCAGATTCCAGATTTTCAAATACTTGTATCTCTGCCAAATAATTGTCCTATCCTAGCAAACCATACATCAATGGAAAGCTTATTTATTAAACTTTCATAGTTAAAAAAAAAAACAAAACAAAAAAAAACTTATGACTGGTTACAAGTGCTTATATGGCAAGCACTTTAACATTTAGTCTATAAAACATACTATTATCCTCTTTTATGCTATTTATTCGTTGGTGACTAGTGCTTATTCTTTAGGTACTAGTACGTACTTGTACTAGTACGAGTAGATAGTGATACTCCTTTATTAGATACTTGTACCTGTTAAATAGACAGTAGTATGTAGGCTATTTAATACTAGTGCATATTAAGTAGATACTAGTACGTATTATTAGAAATTAGTACTTAAATATTAGTTACTAGTTATTATTAGATACTGGTTCTTATTTATTAAAAACTAGTTCTTATTAGATACTGATGCTCGTTTATTTGATACTCAATAGACAGTAGTATTTAGGCTTTTTGATACTAGTGCATATTAAAAAGATACTAGTACTTATTATTAGAAATTAGTATTAAACATTAGATACTGGTTCTTATTTATTAGATAAAATAAAAGTTTATGTTTATATACTATATGTGTGTTTACTTTGTATATTTATTATGTGCATATAAATACATGTATATATTAAAACTAAATATATGTATACAATTTAGATTATAAATAAATATAAACATTTTAGATATAAATCTTAATATATACATGCATGTGTGTGTATTTATATATACATAATAAATATCCACAGCACACACATATATAGTATGTAAACATAGACTTTTATTTTGGATGTGATTAATCGTTTGACAGCACTAATACATATATGTATATATGCATATATATGTATATATACATATATATGAAATAGGTACTAGTGGCTAATTAAAAGTACTAGTATTTAATTAATACTTGTACTTTTTAAATAAAGAAGTCACTATTGGACTAGTAACAGTATAAATTGGAAGTTACTAATCAGCTAGTATCTAATAAATAAGAACTATTATCTAATGAATATGTATAACTAGTAGCTCAGGAGCAAGCACTAGTAGCTAATATGTATATTTTGTAGTATATTTATAATGTTACTAGTAGCTAATCAATAAGTACTAGTACTTAATGCAAAAGATGCTAGTGTTAAACCAAATGAGTACTAGTAGCATTAAAGTAGGGACTATTATGTTTGAATAGTAAGGGTTAATTGTTAAAATGGTTTACCATACTGTATAGTACTAGTAGTTAATGCAAAAGATGCTAGTGTTAAACAAAAGTACTAGCAGCAATAAAGTTGGGACTATGTTTGAATAATAAGGATTAAATGTTAAAACAGCTTGCCATACTCCATGCATCCTATGGGAAGGTGTTGTGTAGATGTGAAGCAGGCAGCAGTGAAAACAAGAGCAGCGTTTGCACTCACAGCTGAGTTCAGTACAGCGCTGCAGCAAACTGATGACTCCCAGATGTTTAATAAAGCCCCACTCTGTTTCTGTGCGCACACACTTTTTTCTCGACTGCATCCCCCTTTGTGATTTCTTAAAAAACAGGCATCACTAACCCGTCCACAAATGCTGTTTTCATTTAAAAGCCATTTACCTTCATAAATGGGGTATATGCACTGTAATCTGTTTACGTCTTTCGTTGGTTTTGCACGCAACTGCCTGATATTGTATCATTCCTCACAGTGTTAACGGTTCACCTCGTGTTTCCATATTGAAATGCTGCTCGACTGTGGGAACGGGAGCTTTGCATGTGTTATGCGGTCGCCGTCTCTCTACCTTTGTTCTGTCGGTCTCTCTCTCAGACAGTCTAAAAGTCAAGGAGAAGTTAAGAAGTTTGCAGACTTCGAAACTTGAAGACATGCCATGACTTGGTAAAATTGTATTTTTTTTATTATTATTTTATATATTTATTTCCTTTTTTAAAGAAAAATAATAATAATAATAAAATAATACAATAAAAAAACATTTATTTTTTCATAATAAAATAAAACCTTTTTTTTTTTTTTGCATTTACACATTTTTCCTTACATATTCTCATTACTGTAATGCATCCATTTATATTCTATTTTTATCCATTTTAATTTAATTTGTATCTTTTTTTTGTCTCATTTCAATTATTAATTGATAATTATGACAGTAATGCAATTATTTATACTGTGTTACATATTGTATGACATTTGTATTTTTTTTTTTCACATTACAGTAATGCAAGTTTCCTGAAAATGTGCTTAAGCTATCATATAAAAAGTAATGCTTCATAATAACTTTAATTGATAAATTAATTCTATAATTGTCAGTGGATCATTAGTTAATATATATTTAAATAGCTATAAATGAAAGTTAATATTGTTAAACTTAATAAACATGACCTAATATATATATATATATATATATATATATAATTTTTTTTTATGAAAATAAATTGTATATACATTTATTTATTTATTTATTTATGGAGTGAAATATGACCTAAAATGATTATATATAATATATACAATTCTCTGAGTTTTTTTTTCTTCTAATACACACACATATATATATATATATATGTGTGTGTGTGTGTGTGTATATATGTGTGTATATATATATATATAAACACACATTACTGTATTGAAAAAATATATTTTATATAATATATACAATTTTAACAGTTTATATATAGAGAGTATATAGATTTTTATATATAGTTTTTATATATAGATTTTAGAAGAAAAAAATCTTTGAAAAATGTGTATATATATATAAATATATACACACACACAATATTCAGAGTTTTTTTTTTCTTCTAAAATCTATATATAAACACACAAAGCTTTAACTATATCACTTAAGTTACTAACAGGACATATTTTAAGCCCTTTTTTATTCCAAGGTACTGTCTAATGCAACCCATAACTATAATATAACTTTTTTTTTAATACCGGTTCATTTTTCACAAAACAATATCTCAATCCCACATCGTAATATTGTTCCATTAAACTGAGCGCTTGGGCTCCAGAGGGCCGGACAGACATTGGCCATTGTTCCAGGCCTTTCTGTTTTTTAATTTCTGCGGTCGTAACAAGTGGAAGGTTTAGTTAGCAGCAGCTTGTAAACGAGCTCCTGTGTGGAATGTTTATCAGTTTGTTTCCACTGGATTATCCAGGAATGATTTGCAGTGACTAATAAAACAAGGAGGGAGACTTTCAGTCTAATTGCCTTTATTTGACTCTCGCTGTATTCCTCCCGCTGTCTGGATAGTGTGGCTTCGGCTCCTGGCCTTCATTGTGTTCACAGATTCGAGACTCTGCGCCAGGCGTCTTGTGTTTTCATGCAGTGTTGATGTTTCTGCCAAATGTGTGTGTTTAGGAAAGACAGCAGTCATATCTCTACACTATCAAGGGAACTTCCAGAATCTCTTTGTGGCACAGATCCAGAAACAGTGTGACGACACACTTCCCAGTAACCCAGCCGTTTTGGCCGCTGTCGCTGGATTTGGCTCGGGAAGAGTCTCTCGCTTCCATATTTTCTCGGTTACTCATTTCTTACTCCAAACATTTTTTATTTGATGTATACGTGTTCTTTACCCTGTTGGACTTGGATTGGAGGATTGGCGGATGGTGAAAGTACCCAAACCGCACTCACACAAACTCGCTTACGTGCTGAACCGCGTCCATTAATACAAAAAAGACTCCCTGTTCACAAAGGCACTTTTGTGTTGGCGTACTATTAAGGGTTTTTGTTACCCAAAAGAAAGCAGAACACCTGCCGATTTAAGACGACCACACAGGCAAGACGGAACATTCTCCGAACAGTTTGTCCACATTAAAACTCGTTTATCTGAACCGTAACATTAAGGGTTTTAGTTCTTCCACTCGTATAAATCACACGTTTGAGCATCTGTTGGAAAGTATCAGTGTATTTTAATTAGTGGTGCTTTCTAGGGATTTAAACACAACTTCAGCGTTTAGCTCAGGGATCCAGAGTCCTCAAATAAACAATAAAAAGCAGGTGTAAAAAAATCCTAAGACTTTGAATGGACTCAGTTATCATAGAGAAAAATAATTAAACACATTTTCCACAAAATTCTCCTCAACTATTATGACTAAACCGTGACTATGGAAGCTAGTGTACTGATTAATGCATACTGCACACTATATACATATACAACATACTGCATATAATTTATTTATTGCGCTGTATGAAAAAGTATGCATTATGCATAAGAGTTTCAAGCTGCATGCTTGTCACATGACCTCCACATGTTTCATTTAGCAAGTGACGTCCAGTATTTGGCATTTATAAAAAAATGAGTCAACTTGAAAGTTTGTCACTAATGTCAGGTTAACCCAAGTGCATTGCATTGTGGGATACAGATATTCCATGCAATTGATATTTGCATGCTATGTAATAATGTTCAGTAATTTTCTTCAACTATGAACTAAATTTAGTTACACTTACTTCTGTAGAGCTAAAAATGTTGTTTTGTTTGTAATTGATATCATTTTGCAATATTGACAGTGTTATTGAACTAAATTTGAATCAGCATTGAACTAAATTCAGATTCTATAGAGCTACTTTACAGCTGAAATTGAAATTTTTGCAATACTGCACGTTACTGAACTAAATTGAATCACCATCGAACTGTTCATAACTGTTCATTTTAGTTCATAACTGATTAATTTTGCAACAATACTATTACTGAACTGAATTGAATCATCATTGAACTAAATTGAGCTAAATAATAATACTATCTTCTATACAGTTGAAACTGATTTTGTTTCATAATTGTTGAATTTTGCAACATTGACAGTTATTGAACTAAATTGAATCAGCATTGAACTGAACTGAGCTGAATAATTACTATCTTCTTAAATTTGTTTCATAATTGATTATTTTTGCAACATTGACAAAGTTATTGAACTTGAATCACAACTGAACTGAATTGAGCTGAATAATGACACTATCTTCTATAGAGCTACAGCTAAAAATTTGTTTCATAATTGAATTTCACAACATTTTAGCTTTAAATTGAGCTGAATAACACTATCTTCTACAGAGCTACTTTACAGCTGAAATTGTATTTGTTTCATAATTGAATACTTTTGCAACAATCTTGTATAGAGCTACTTTACAGCTGAAATTAGTTTCATAATTGAATTTCACATTAACACGTATTAAACTGAATTGAATCAACATTTAACTAAATGGAGCTGAATAACGGCACTTCATCTTATACTAACGTTCTTTGTGGCTGAAATTGAATTTGCTTCATAACTAATTAATTTCACTACATTGACACTGCTATTAAACTGAATTGAATCAACATTGAATCAAATGAATCCAAATAATGACACTTTATCTTGTACAGATGTTCTTTGTGGGTGAAACTGATCATTTGTTTGATAATTGATGAATTTCACTACATTGACGCAGTTATTGAACCATCCATGAACTAAATTCACTTGAATAGCAGCACTAACTTCTGTAGAGCTGAAATTGACTTTGGTTCATAATTGATGAAGTTTACAACATTGACAGTGTTACTGATCTGAATTGAATCAGCATTGAACTAAATTGAGTGGAATAACCACACTATCTTCTATAGAGCTACTTTACAGCTGAAATTTGTTTCATAATTGAATTTCAAAACATTGACACTTATTAAACTGAATTTAATCAACATTTAACTAAAATCAGCTGAATAATGACACTATCTTCTACTGGAGGTGCTCTGTAGCTGAAATTGAATTTGTTTCATAATTGATGAATTTTAAAACATTGACAAAGTTATCGAACAAAATTCATTCAGCACTGAACTGATCCAAATAATGACGCTATTAACTTGCATAGAGCTGCTTTACAGTTGAAATTGAACTCAACAAAATTGATTAATTTCACAACATTGACACTGTTCAAGAAGCATTGAACTAATTGAATCCAAATAATGACACTTTATCTTGTACAGATGTTCTTTGTGGGTGAAACTGATCATTTGTTTGATAATTGATGAATTTCACTACATTGACGCAGTTATTGAACCATCCTTGAACTAAATTCACTTGAATAGCAACACTAACTTCTGTAGAGCTGAAATTGACTTTGGTTCATAATTGATGAGGTTTACAACATTGACAGTGTTACTGATCTGAATTGAATCAGCATTGAACTAAACTGAGCTGAATAACCACGCTATCTTCTATAGAGCTACTTTACAGCTGAAATTTTATTTGTTTCATAATTGATTAAATTTACTACATGCATGCATCTTAATGCATGCACTAAGACTTATTTTCGTGTCTGCTTTGAAACAATCTGAAAGCACAATATTAATAAATGTAACTTGACTTGGTTAAATGTATTACATACTTCAGATGTAATCAGATCAGTATGTTTTTTCGGTCATAGGCTTTGTTTCCAACTGCTACCTCCAAATATCCTGCGCTCTCTCTCTCTCTCTCTCTCTCTCTCTCTCTCTCTCTCTCCTGTCTTTACCTTCAGCCTATTTGAAATAATGACAGAGAGAATTACACTGTAAAAAATACAGGCTCCGCTCCCAGGAGCAAAAAAGAAAATTGCTGGTTCAAAAGAGTCGAGTCAGCAGTGCAGGCAAGAGGCAGAAGGAGATGAAGAAATGATTGGTTGAAATAAAAGTGTGCTCCCGTCAGAGCTCGAGCCTGATAACGGATGATTTCACCTCCGGCGGGCAGGTGACAAAGAGAGTGAATTATTGCAAATATGGCATAATCCGGCGGCGGGGCGATCGGGTCATCCGGACACGTGGAGCGCCGTGTGTCTGCGTATAGATTTGACTGATGGCTGCTCTCTCTGATCAAGCCCTCCTGGGATATTAAACTTTCAGCATGTCTCTCAAGCTCACTTTATCTTGCGTAAAGGTGACATAACTCTGAGCATCAGGGAACAGCCTTCGTCTATCTTGACAGAAAGTCTCTCTTCTTTCTGCTTTAATGCATGTCGTCCTTTGATCTTACTAGCATATTAGTACTGTAATTCTGTAAATGCCGACTGTACCAGTACATACTGCACACTATATATACACAAAGGTTGGAAACTTTTATTCTAAAAGGATGGAAAAGGATGCAAAAGATTTTATTTAAAATAAATGTTGATTTTTTTTTTTTTACTTTTTGCAACTGTTTTCAACATCAATATAATAAAAAATAAATAAAATATTGAGCAGCAGATCAAAATATTAGAATGATTTCTGAAGGATCATGTGACACTGAAGACTGGAGTAATGATGCTGAAAATTCAGCTTTATATCACAGAAAAAAAATTTTTTTTTTAAATATATTCAAAATGAAAACGGGTATTTTAAACAAATAATATTTCATAATTTTGCTGTTTTTTAATCAAATAAATGCAGCTATATGGAATAAAAAACTAATAAAAAAAGTTACTTTTTATCTCAATTCTGACCTTTTTCTCTGAGTTCTGAGTTTGTTTCACAATTAGAAAAAAATGAGATGACTTGTGAGAAGTCTTAATTACTTTTTGATTTTGCATTTATATATTATAAACTTGCTTTAAAAAACATAAAGAAAATTTAGTAATTTTTGATTGTTTATTAAAACATTGTGCATTTTGATAAACATTTCAAACAGTAATATGCTATGCTGTCAATGATTAATTCTGCAAGCAGCATTCAATTTTAATTTTATTTTAGTATTCTCAATTCAAATTTGTGGTAAAATGTTTTACCTTTTGCAAGTCTGATCAAATCATGATCCAAGGAAGAGTTTTTAAAAATCATAATAAGCATACAGTTAATATAAAACTTGAAATTAAGGTCAGGTTGAGTGCTTTGCATTGTGGAATGTGTTATTCCAGATAGTGTGTTCTGTTGTATGCTAGATATTTTGGCAAACATACTGCAAAACTAGTATGAGTAATACATTTGTATGCAATTACAAAGGTCCCTGAATCTCTTTTTCGTCATTCTCTATGACTGAATGAGATATTGTGTTTCTTTTCTCAGATAAACGTGAAGCACTCTCTCCCTCATTAAATATTTCTACATGAATTTATGCTTTCCGTGCTCTGTTTGGGCTAGCGCTCGTATTGCTTTCATGCTTGGCCAGCGAAGCTGCGAGCACAGAGTTGACCGCTGATAGATAGATGCATATATTTATCTGAAAGTTAAATAAATACAACGGCACATTCCAGCACAGAGCAGAAACTTCAACAAGAGGATAAAAGTACAGAAATGTCTGAGGTACGACAAACATAGAAAAAACGGTAACACTTTACAATAATGTTCCTTTTGTTAGCTTTTAAAGTATTTCAAGAAATGAAAATTTGCTAAAAATGTACTCAACCTCAGGTCATCCAAGATTTAGACAAGTTTGTTTCTTCAACAGATTTTTGATGAGCATTACATCACATGCTCACCAATGGATCCTCTGCAGTGAATGGATGCCATCGGAAAGTCCAAACAGCTGAAACATCACAAAACATCACAACAATCCACAAATAATCGACAATACATGTAGGTATTTGCCTGAATAGTGAATCCATATCCAGAAAGCCACTAAAAAAAACTAATAACATGACATGGTTAGCCACTTCCTCAAGCATAATCATAATTAATATTATTGTGGAATATTTATATATATATATATATATATATATATATATATATATATATATATAGTACGCAAATTTGTAGCTAACAATACCTTGTATGGGTCAAAATAATTAATTCATCTTTTTTGCCAAAATGCATTAGCATATTAAGTAAAGATCATGTTCCATGAAGATATTTTCTACATTTCCTATACAGTAAATATAGCAAAACTTCATTTTTGATTAGTTATATGCATTGCTAAGAACTTCATTTGGACATCTTTAAAGGTGATTTTCTCAATATTTTTTGCACCCTCAGATTGCAGATTTTCAAATGGTTGTATTTCAATATCCAAATATTGTCCTATCCTAACCGTACATCAGTGGAAAGCTTATTTATTCAGCTTTCAGTTGATGTATACATCTATTTATATACAATAAATAAATAAATACACGACCCTTATGACTGGTTTTGTGGTCCAGGGTCACATATATAATTAATTATAATAAATTCAATAATTCGAGTACTCTATTTAAAAAAAAAAAAAAAAAAAACTTACCTGCAATGGTGTCGAATATAACCGGCAAAATACCGGCAATGACGCACTCCACGGACGAAAATCCATGAAATGCATTATTAGACCGTTTCCCAAGGCTGTATGGTATATTAAACCCATAAATCATAATAAAACATAATGCTATTGTAAATTACAAACGTTTCGATTCAGTTAATTTTAATAATTTTAATATCTGCGCGTTAATTATTTACATGCGCGTAGCTTACGTACGTGCGTCTCAGAGCGCTTCCGTTCACTGCTCCAGAATCAGCTTCCACAGGAAACGTTATTATTTACATGTGTGGAGCGTCTCAAACTCCATCTCTGCTTATTGCTGTGAGTTTTAGTTTATTATAACGTTCATCTGGGAACGCAACATGCGCCATTTCATCGGATTTGTAAGGTAAATCATTTATAAACCGAAGCAAACACAGGAAAATACCTCAATATCATTTTAATATGCTAACAGTTGGACGTGATTTCAAAATAAAAGCTCAAACCCTCACGGTTTTGATGTCAACATAATCAATAAATGACAGTGGCAGTAGCATTTCTGTCGTAAAGAAATGGGCGAATATTAAAGATTGAGTGTTGTTTAGTCGATATTAAACAAGGATTAGATCCTAGTAAAATGTAAAAACAATCGTCAGGCCTTTGGCGCCCTCTGGAGGCATTTGTTCTCATGCCTAATGTGCATTAGCTGCATTGTTTGTGTACTTTAACAGTTTTGTTAAATAAAACCTTGATTACTTGCTTTTGATAGTTAATTTGACCTAATTGTTATTGCCTCATTGCTATCATATATGTATTTTAAGTCATTTTAAAGGCTATTGTTCGTTACTTTTATTTGTATTACCTCAAAACAATTATAATATATCCAATTTCCAATTTATTTACCAGGAAAATCGGCTGATTACTCGATGGACACTTTTCGTAAGACTGTTATGATGCTTTTCAACATCACAACATTTCAATTTCATTTTTTTTTTTAAATGTATGTACATTTATAACGTATTATATCACATTTTCAACAAGTTTAAGAGGTCTGTTACCAAAATAATCATTAGTGACAGCCCCTACTTCTGGGTAAAATATAATAAAGATATAAAATATAGTAATTTTAAAGGCTATTGTTTGCTTAGGTCTATTTTTATTACCTCAACAAAAAAAATATATATTTATACAATTATCCAGTTACTTTATGAATTTTCAGGAAATTGACCAATTACTTGTGACAGCCTTACATCTGGGTAAAATATGAGTCCATAATAAGTGAAAAGTCCATCTCCTGTTGTCTCTCACATTAAAATCCACCAGCATATTTGTTTAGAACTGTTTTGGCTTGTAAACAAAAACACACTGCAAGAAATGCTTTTCTTACTTAGATATTTAGTCTTGTTTCCAGCCAAAATATCTAAAAATTCTGAAAACAAGAATAATTTTTACTTGTCTAGAAAATCCTTCTTGATTTAACATTTTTTTGGATGTTTTGGCTGGAAACAAGACAAAAAAATCAAAGTAAGAAAAACATTTTTTGCAGTGCAGAGCTTGATCTTCACTGGAGGAAGCGTTGTTATGGATTATGGACTCATATTTTAGCCTGAAGCAATAGTTTGAACTTAAAATCGTCTTGATGCATTTGTTTCTTACAAACACACAGCTTTTAGCTTCTCAAGACGTTCATTTATGGACTGAAGTGGTGTGGATTATTTGTGAATTATTGTGCTGTTTTTAACAGCTGTTTGGACTCTCATTCTGACGGCACCCATTCACATCCATTGGTGAGCAAGTGATGCAATGCTGCATTTCTGCCAAAACTTAAGAAGAAACAAACTCATCTACATCTTGGATGGCACAAGGGTGAGTAAATATTCATACAATTTTCATTTTAGGCTGAACTATTGAACAAACAGGACCTTATTATAAAAAGCACACAAGCTTGATTTATGAGGCATCTTTTAATGGCGAGATGATCAATGAGCTTGTTTAATGGAGGAAGCGAAAGTACTAGGAATCATGATCCAGATCAGGGTTACTAGTTACACAAAACAGTTATAATTATCCAATTACTCGATTAATTGTCAGAAAAATGGACCGATTACTAAATGTACACTTTCGTAAGACTGTGATGACGTGTTTCAACGGTCATTATCATCATAAATCCTTTATTTATTTATTTATTTATTTTTTTTAAGTGTATGTACATTTATAACACTATACTTTGTATAATATTAGCTTTCAAAAAGTTACAAAAAAACTATATTTGTGGTACGACTTCCACTATGGGAAGCCCTGGAAATGTAAAAGAGGTTCATTGACAAAATAATAATTAGTGAAAGCCCTACTTCTGGGTAAAATATAAGTCCATAATCCATAATAATGTTTCATCGGTGAAAAAGTCCATCTCCTGTTATCAAAATCAACCAGCATATTTGTTTAGAACTGTTTGGGCTTGTAGATAGAGCTTGATCTTCACTGGAGGAAGTGTTATTATGGATTATGGACTCGTATTTTAGCCGGAAGCAATGATTTGAACTTAAAATCGTCTTAATGACGCTTTTGTTTCTAACAAACACACAGCTTTTAGCTTCTCAAGACGTTCATTTATGGACTGAAGTGGTGTGGATTATTTGTGAATTATTGTGCTGTTTTTAACAGCTGTTTGGACTCTCATTCTGACGGCACCCATTCACATCCATTGGTGAGCAAGTGATGCAATGCTGCATTTCTGCCAAAACTTAAGAAGAAACAAACTCATCTACATCTTGGATGGCACAAGGGTGAGTAAATATTCATACAATTTTCATTTTAGGCTGAACTATTGAACAAACAGGACCTTATTATAAAAAGCACACAAGCTTGATTTATGAGGCATCTTTTAATGGCGAGATGATCAATGAGCTTGTTTAATGGAGGAAGCGAAAGTACTAGGAATCGTGATCCAGATCAGGGTTACTAGTTACACTCCAACCAACCTTCCCAGCGGCTCACGCCGTGTCCCGCGCTTACATTTAGCAGGCACCATAAATTATACACACTTTCAATCTCATATAAGATTCAGTAGCGTGTAGAGCATAATAAATAAAATGCATGGTGGCTTTAGTGTTTGGGAACGGCCAATGAGGCGGCTATTACCATGGAGATTATGATAATGATTACTCAAGGCAAACATCATGCTTCTGAATGCGACCTCTGGATAAGACCGATTGTTATGTGTGACTCAGGTGAAGGGCGACACTGAAAGCTTTCGAGATTCTCGGGAGGCGTTTGACGTCACGTAAGTTTATGTAATTCCTTGTGAATCATGTCGTTTCGTGGAGCTGAGGGTGACCTTGCTAATGTTTCACGAACTTGTCTCTTAAAGCCACACAAAAGAGGACGAACGAATCGGGTCTCGGAGACCTTCGTCCCTGTCGTAAACTCTGTGTCAAGGTTGACCTGACTCCCGCTGCCCGAGGGAGCCACGGGTCGCTTTGAACATTATATTGTTAATGAAAATGGAAAACAGATTAGATTCAAGGGACTTCAAAGCCTAAGAGCATGGAAGTATGTGCGTAGCGCTCTTAAAATCACCGCTGCTGCAGGACAATCAAAGACTGAAACTTTGCATCTGCACCCTCATTATGGGTTTGTCTGTGTGTTTGGAGCAAAACAACTTGAGTTCACTTAGGCCGTTTCAGTGCTGTTCATTTTTCTATCGAACACAAAAGGAAACTTTTTGAAAAAACTTCATGCAGGTTTTTTTCTATATGATGTTAGATTATGTGCCTGTCATACTCCAAAAAGGACTAAAATAAATAAAATAATATCATTAATACAATAAAATAAAATAAAATATTAATTCATGTGCCTGTCATCCTCCAAAAACCAAAAAAAAATAAATAAATAAATTACTTCATGCTAAAATTAAATAATATAAAATATTAGTTTATGTGCCTGCCATGCTTCAGAAAACGCTAAAAATAACAAAAGAAAAAAGAATGGCGAATGAACTTTATGATTCTGGTTCTAATATAACTAGCATACATGTTTTACTTTTTGCGAGGAGAAAGCACCCCTACAACAACTTCTTAAAAAGCGAACGGTTTTACTCTAGCATTGCATAAAAAAGTAATTTTACATTAGTGTAATCATTTTAACATAATTTAGGAGCTGAATAATAAAAAGGAAAAATAAAACACTGATTAGTCTTCACTCTGTTAAATCAATATGCACTGATTCTTATTTAAACTACAGAAGTTATGCAAGAGCAGTTAGTCGTTTTCTCTTTGTCTTTTGTTCATGGCCCCAAATATTGCATGCTGTAGCGATATGCATATTGTGATATGTACATTTGCGATATTTCGATATATTGCACAACCCTAATATATATATATATAATACAAATACAATTTTAGTTCTTGTGCCTGTCATGCTCCAAAAAGGACAAAAATAATGAAATAATATAAAATATTAGTTCATTTGCCTGTGATGCTCCAAAAACACACACACACACACACACACAAAAAAAACTAACAAAAAAAAACTCATGTGCCTGTCATGCTTCAAAAACCAATAAAATAAAATAAAGCAAAATCATAAAAATCATAAATTTTATTAAAATAAATTGGTTCATATACATTTGAAATACAGTTTTAGTTAATGTGCCTGTAATACTCCAAAAAACAGCAAAATCATAAAATAAAATATTGGTTCACATGCATATGAAGTACAGTTTTAGTTCTTGTGCCTGTAATACTCCAAAAAAAAAAATATATAAAATAAAATAAAATGTAATATTAATTCATGTGCCTGTCATGCTCCAAAAACCAATAAAATAAAATAAAATAAAATAAAGCAAAATCATAAAATATTGGCTCATATGCATATGACATACAGTCTTAGTTCTTGTGCCTGTAATACTCCAAAAGTAAATAAATAAATAAAATAAAATGCAATATTAGTTCATGTGCTCTGTCATGCTCCAAAAAACACTACAATAAAACAAACTAAAGCTAAATCATAAAATATAATATTGGTTCATATGCACATGAAATACAGTTTTAGTTCTTGTGCCTGTAATACTCCAAAAATCACAAAAAAAAAAATTTAATAAATCAAAAATAAATCCAGTATTTGTTCATGTGCCTGTCATGCTCCAAGAAGCACTAAAATAAAAAAAAAATAATAATAATAAAATAAAATATATATTAGATCATGTGCCTGTCATACCCCATAAAACACTAGAATAAAATAAAATAAAATAAAATAAAATACTAGCAATGTAATGATAATCCAGTTCTGGTCAATAATTATTTTCATGTTATGGTGATAATGAATGAACACTAAAATTCCATACTGTTTTGTACTATTACTATTAAAAATACCATACTATTAAAAATATTATCGACCCCCAAACCTTTAAATTACATCTTGTGCATAGCATTATGAATCTGTCATAACACTCTGTCCCACATGCGAAGCCATCACATGACCTCAGGACGACTTTTATGGTGTGTTTATGGTCCTTTTTTGCAGCTCGACACATGAACTGTTTCATGTGCATGCGACTTCTTGAATGCTTTTTGTGTTTCACGGGGAAAAAAACATCATATTGGATTGGAATGATGTGGGTGTGAGTAGATCATGAAGTTTCTATTCTCTCATCATCATTGTCTCAATCATCACACGCCTTGTGTGGAAAACATGAGCAATATGAGCGTGACCCTCAGTGATATCCGGGTGGACGCCGCAGTCGCAGACTGTTTTGCTTTTGCCCTCCTCAGATGTTGTGCTATTCATTTTTGATTCGGGGCCGTACTGTAGATGTGCGATACGCGTTCGGTCCTTTCAGACGCCCGAGGCGTTTCACTCAGAGCTGTGAAGTCCAACTCCCCGACGTGTCAGATCACAGGGCCAGACGGCAGAAACCAGCTGCTCTCGCAACGCTAAAAGACCGGATCTCCCACAAGAGTTGAGTGCTACGGGTTACCTCCTCAAGTCAGGACGCTTTCATGTCCGACATGAAGAAACTCATCGCTCCACTAGAGTGCTTTTAATGAGCCTGAGAATGAAAGAGAGTTTAAACTCCTGCATTTTTTAGCTTTAGTGCGGGCTGCTTAATCATTCCATGATGCAAGCTCTGGAGGCGTTTGCATTAACGATTGATGATCATTACGAAACTTAACAACTCTTGACCATCTTTGGACAACAAAAAGACTGACACTTATCCCACCGACCCTCATTTAAGACGGCATTTAGATGGGAGTCACGGCCTAGCACTTAATGGTTAGCATACATGCTTATACACATGAGATATATTATAGTATATTTTTAATATATCGTTTTTTTTTTATTTTTTGTCCATATATATATATATATATATATATATATATATTTGAAGTGGTTTCTGTTAGTTAAGGGATTTTAAAAAGAGAAACGGGCTGGAAAGTGATACTGATGGGGGGAAAGACTTCTGTTGATAATAATGTAAACAATATATATTTTTTTAAATATAGTTTGAATATGTTTATTTAAAATATTTCATTTGTAGAAAGAATGGGTCAAAATTAAGGAAAAAGTAAAAAAAAAAAACATGTAAATTGCACTTGGGACAAAAAAAAATTATATATATAAAAAAAAAAAAAATATATATATATATATATATATATATATATATATATATATATAATATAATAATATTATATAATACTATAATATGTGATATATAACTGTTAATTCACATGAAAAGTTGTAAATTGTACCCAAATAAAATAAAATAAGTAAATTGCATTTGTTGTCAAAAAAATATAAAATAAAATTATAAAATTATAAAATACATAAAATAAAATGTGTATATATTAAAACATATATTAACAGTATTAAGACGGAATTTTAAAATAAAATGAAATTAAATTAAATAAAATAAATACTAAAATAAAATAAGTACATCGCACTTGGAGTCAAAAATGTCATATTAAAAATAATATATTAAAATATAATATAATATAATATCATGTAATATAATTTATTATATGTGATATATAAGTATTAATTAAGTTGTAAATTTTACCCAATATTAAGACAGAGATTAAAAATAAAATAAAATAAAATTTGTAAATTGCATTTGGTGACAAAAAAATATAAAATTAATAAATAATTAATAAAAAACATGTAATTTATATATATATATATATATATATATATATATATAATATATCAGAAGTTGTAAATTGTACCCAATATTAAAACTGAATTTTTAAATAAAATTGAATTAGTAAATTGCATTTGGGTCCCAAAAAAAAAAAAATCTCTCTCTCTCTATATATATATACTAATTTTATTTTATTTATATAATTTTATTTTTATTTATATTTTATTCATATTATATTTTTTGTCCCCAAATGCAATTTATCGATTTTATTTTGTTATATTTTTAATCTCCGTCTTTATTTTGGGAAAAAAAAGTTGCAAATTGCATCCAAAAAAATAAAATGAAAATAGCAAGGTAATTGCAACTTTTAATCTTTTGATTCAGACTTTTTTCTCACAATTTGGCATGTATCTCTCAAAATTCATTTTTTTATTTGTTAGAAAAATATGAAAACATTTAATATCTGAATTGTGAGATGGAAAAGTTGCTATATATATATAGAAGTTGTATATACAATCAGAAGTTGTAAATTGTACCCAATATTAAAACAGAATTTTTAAATAAAATTGAATTAGTACATTGCATTTGGGTCCCAAAAACAAAAAACAAATCTCTCTCTCTCTCTCTCTCTATATATATATACATATATATATATACTAATTTTATTTTATTTATATATAAGTATGAATTCATATGAAAAGTTGCAAATTGCATCCAATAAAATAAAATGAAAATAGCAAGGTAATTGCAACTTTTAATCTTCCGATTCAGACTTTTTTCAAAAACAGAAATGTGAAATAACCCAGAAATTGGGAGAAAGAAAAGTATCTTTAGAATTTCTCAGAAGTCCAGACTGTGAGATAAAAAAGTCCCAATTACATTTTTACTTTATTATTCTGTGCCAGAAACTGTCTTCCATACATAAATGATGGAGACATGAAAATGTCCTGCGTAGTAACGACGCTCCTCTCTGCCTACAGTCTCAATAAAAGTTTTAAAAAGGTCACGTTTTAGTTGAGCATCATTATATGTGTCCTTCAGTTCCTCCTCCTTCGCTTTCTGATCCATAACGGTCTGTGCTTCTCAGGTGGAGGTTCTTTCGCTCTTTCTCAATCCTCCTCCCTTTCACTTCCTGTTGGGCCTGAGTGTGATTTTCATCTGCACATGGCGTAACATTACAGTTCCTGTGCTCCCCAAGGACACGATTGCACACTTCATCAGCACGTCTGGCAGCGGCACACACACTAACCCTGTTTGAACTGCGTCTTTACTACATTTAGCTCAATCAGTGCCGGCTAATTCAGCTCTCGTCTGCGTCACTGCCAGCCCGCTACTGTATGTGCGCACGCTGTTTATCTGTCCTATCGCCTCATTCTTTCACATTTAGCTCTCTTTTACATACTTCCCGCTCTTTGTCTCTCTTTACTTCTTGTCTTGAGGAGGTTCAAGGACAGTGTTGCTCACTGAGTGACGCAAAGCGCAAGAGACGGACTGTAAACGGGTGAATCTCGTCAAACCTGTCAAAAATGTAAAGGTCATTTTGTTTTGATTTCATCTTGGTTTTGAAATTGAAGCCTGATTTTTAAGACAGAATTGTCATTAAAATGATCCCCATAAATGTAAATTGTAGTTAGTATAATTGTATATTTTAGTGTATTATATATGTTTTCATTTTTATGTATATTATATTTTTTAAATATTTATTTAATATTTTTATAAGATCAATTTTTTTTATTATTTTAAAATAATGTTGTAATTTTTATGTATATACAGTATATATATATATATATATATATATATATATATATATATTATTACAGTATTTGTATATAAACTTTGTATATACATATAAACTGTATTATAATAATAAAAAACATCACTTTACAAATATAATTATTATTGGTGTTCTTTAGTATTTATATACTAAAATAACATTTATTTATATTTTGAATTTGCGTTTATATCTGTTTGTCATTTTAATTTATATTTTTGTACTGAATTTATTTTTATTTCTGTTTTTTGTTACAGAATTGTTATTATAATTGACCACAAGTTCACATTTATATACTAAAATAATATTTATTGATATTTTGAATTTGCATTTAATTTTGTTTTAATTTTATCAGTTGTTATTTTTTATTGTTTTTTTATTTCTATTTCTACTAAATTTATTTTTGTTTCAGTTTTTTGTTACTGATTTTTATTTATTTTTTTAATTTAGCACATTCACCATATATTTATATTAGTTGTATATAAACTGGATTAGGATAACAAGATTCACTTAAAAAATAATAATAAACAATTTTTTTTATTTGTAATTTTTTGTCTAATATTTATATTTATGTATAATAATAATTTAATATTTTTAACTATTCTAAAATAGATATATTATATTATATTATATTATATTATATTACTTAGTGTTATTTTAGTACGATTTATAAATTATATATAAATATAAATCATTGCTGGTGTTATTAAGTTTAATATACTAAAATAATATTATTGGAATTTTAAATGTGCATTTATTTTTATGCTTTTGGTTTTCTTTTGTATTATTAATTATTAATCTGTTGTAATTTATATTTAGTTTATTTAAAAATATTTTTCTTCACTAAAATTAACCACGTTAACAATATATTTTTATATTTACATTTAAATATAACTATAATCTGTACTACAACAATGCAAATCATCACTTTTAAAAATACTGGTGTTATTTGAATATTTATATACTAGAATAATATTTAATATTTATTTAGTATTTGATTTTTATGCTCTCAGTTTTTCTTTTAAATTTAGTTTACATTTAATGTTATGTGTTTTGTTTTGTTTTTTAGCTGTGTTTTTATTTTGGTTTTAATTTCAGTAAATGGAGGCAACATTTCTCATTTTTCTTACCTTTTTTTTTTATTTTACATTTCTTACTTTTTTAACCTTTCTAACCTTTTACATTTCTTAATTTTTCATTTAACAAATAGATTTTAATCATTTCAGTCTCGCTTCAATTAGCTAAATTAATTTAATAACTTTTTAATATAAAAAAATAATAAAATAAATAGAATGTATAATATCTATAATTTTTGCCATAACTAGGAGATTTTTACACATGAATTATCATAAAAAAAAAAAATCAAATATCATTGTTCTAAAGCAGTCTTCATTTTTTGATGCAAACTGAAAATCGATTTTAATTTTCATTAACAATATATTTCTATTAATTATATAAATTTAAATATAACTATAATCTGTACTACAACAATGCAAATCATCACTTTTAAAAATAGGAATTATTACTGGTGTTATTTTAATATTTATATACTAGAATATTTAATATTTATTTAGTATTTGATTTTATACTCTCAGTTTTTCTTTTAAATTTAGTTTAAATTTAATTTAATGTGTTTTGTTTTTTCTTTTTAGCTATGTTTTTATTTTGGTTTCTCATTTTTCTTACCTTTTTTTTTTTTTTTAACTTTAACATTACTTTTTTAACCTTTCTAACCTTTTACATTTCTTCATTTTTCATTTAACAAATAGATTTTAATTCATTTCAGTCTCGCTTCAATTAGCAAAATGAATTTTAATAACTGGGAGATTTTTACCCCTGAATTCTCATAAAAAAAAAGAATAAATAAAAAATAAATATCATTGTTCCAAAGCAGTCTTCATTTTTTGATGCAAACAGAAAATGGTCTTTATTTTGATTTTGGAGTGAAATTTTAGTTTTAGGGTTGAAATATGACCTGGACATTTGCTGTTTCCATGCTACTTGAAGGTACATGTCCTAAACTGGTATTTGCAGTCTGAAATGTTATAATGGAGTGGGACAGGAAGTGGTTCGTATGATGGGCTGCAGCTGGAGAGCAGTATTCATTGTTGGAGGGGGCGACGCGGGGACAGGCCTGTCACTAACAGTAAGATGCGCTCCGTCGTCGGGTCGCGGGGAACATGCTCGCTTTCAATCCGCATGAGCGTCAAACGGAGGCGTTTAGTGTTGTGTGTGTGTCTAGCCCTGGGGAAGCGCTGACCTCACGAGCGTTTCAGCCGCGTCTGCGCAGCGTGCATTCGGCTGGCATGAAGATTTAGGGTTTCTGAAAGTTACAGGCTCCAAGGATGTTCCTGTTTTTGATATTTTATGACCCTATTGTAAACATCGGTCAGTGATATGATGGCTTGTGGCTGATGGGATCTGCATACGCAGCCTTTTGTCTGGACCGCTGAGCGTCTCCGGCTGAGGCTGTCAGATGGGAGAGAGTCTCCGCGGACAGACAGCGAGGGTCAGCGCTGTTCACATCCAAACATCACACTCGTATTAACAAATATGGCTTGTGGCCCCAATAGGCCAGTCCTGCTATAGAGACCTTTAACCATAATATAATACTGTTTTTTTATTCAAATGAGACAGTTTTATCTCACAAAGTATGCTGTTGGTTATGTGTCATTTAGATAGGTCAGCTTTCTGCTATTTTAACAAACCTGATCATTGGTTTCATCATAAATGTTTTGCTATTAACCTCATGTGTTTTATATGAGACTAATGTTTCAAATGGTTAGATGTTATAATTCATGAGATTTTAAAAATCTTTAATAAAAATAGCTACATGCACCTGATATTTTTATTTTATTTTATTTTATTTTACTTTTATTTTATTTTATTTTATTTTTAATTCCATCTTAATATTGTGTACAATTATTGTTATTATATATTATATTATATATTTAGTGTTATTTTAGTTTGATTAATGATATTATGATACTTTTATATTATTTATTACTTGCTGTTATTTTTGCATTTTCAGTTTTCTGTTTAATTTTACTTTGTTTCATTTTATAATTTTAATCATTTTTTAAAATCATTATTAGTTAGTTTTATTTGTGATTTTGTTTTGGGTATTTTAGCTTTAATTTATTTTTATTTTATTCTATTTATTTTAATCTAATACTTATATATTATATTATATTTGTGTTATTTTAGTATGATTTATAAATTATATTATTTTTAATTGCTTTTATTTTCAGTTTAATTTAGTTACATTTTTGTGCTTTTGTCAAATTTTATTATTATTTATTTTTTTTATTAATTATGGCACTTCAGTTTTTTTTTGTGATTTTTTTTTTTTAACATAATATTTATATTTATTTAATTTAGCTTTATTGCACTTAATGAATTGTATTATTTTTAAACTATTCTAAAACTGTTTATTATATTATATAACATTTAATTGTACTTAGTGTTATTTTAGTATAATTTACATATTGCATTATTTAGTAATTGCTTTTATTTTCAGTTTAATTTTATATGCTTTTGTTATTTTTATTAATTTTGTGTTATTTTTGGCACTTTATTTTTTTTATTATTTTATCTAATATTTACTTCTATATTTTATTTTAATTTAAATGATTAATAGTTATATTATATTATATTATATTTCAGAATGTTTCTAGTTGTATGCTAATATTTGAAGCCTTTACTTTTTTTTTATCTATACTATAAGCAATTAATTTTTATCGTTATTTTTAATTTATACTTTTTTTTAAGTAACATGAATAATCTAGAAAAATAGGTCTGAACTTTATCAATGAACAGTTCATCAAACGCTGATCAAAGCAAATCTGTGGTCCAGCTATTCCTGCATAACAATTCATCATTACCCAGTAAGATCGTATCATTTTCCTGTAGTATTGTGTTAATTTCCATTGCTTTTGATCCAGTTACGGCCGCCTTTCATGTATTCGGTCACCGTTTGTATTTGGAGCGCAACAGCGGTTATTGTTCCCAGAGCGATTCAAGAATGGACTGGCGCTAATTGGCCCTATCAATCAGGTGAGGGCCCATTCATCAGTCAGCGCCATACTGAACAGATTAAAGCGCGGCAAGAGCCTCCAATGTATTATTTCATTAATTAGCCTCTAAATCATCAGCCTATCATTTGGTTGTCAGAAGCATTTAAGTTGAACAGAACTCCTCGCGGTGATGGCAGGCAAATACTCTGCGCTAATTGTCTCGTGATCGCGGCAGGCCCACGAAGGCACGTAGTCACTAAGTTGTAAATTATGGCGGGCTAAAGACCATTGATGACGTGGGTTTAGGGCTGTTGATTTTAGAGCGGTCCTGCAGTGCTGATGATTTTTATGAGGCTGTGTTATAGTACTACATGAGACGGTTGGCTCGTGGGAACGGCAGCGCGCTCACAGCCTGGCCTATGCGTTTATTGCTGTCATTTATGTGAACTGTATTGTTTGATTGATAAGCTCACCCACAACTTCCCCCTTTAGTGTTTCTCTATTGCATTCCAGCCCTTTCTGGCAGCCTGGAGGTATTTCTTACACATAAACCCACATTGATTTCTCACTCTAATAGCTGAAAGAATCATTTGGTGCAGGAGGGATTGTGATCTCGCTTTGGTAGATTTTGGGTTTCGAACCTCCAGACTGGATTTGCAGTGTTGTAAGTTTTTATAATTGTTATATAATTGTTCGAGTTAATAAAGAGTTATTCGCTGAGATGTAAACTAAACAGAAGTCAAAGATGCAAGATGTTAACTCTGAATCTTTCAAAAAAAAAGTCAGAACTGTGAGATATGTCAGAATTCTGACTAGAAAATCAGAAATGCAAGATGAAAACTAACCCAAATTGGACAAAAAAGTCAGAAATGCAAAAAGGGGAAAAAGGCAGAATTGTGAGTTGAAAATGAAGAATTCCAAGAAAAGTCAGAGTTGCGAGAACCCCCAAAATTTAGAGAAAATGGAAGTCAGAATTATGAGATGCAAACTCAAAATTCTGAGAAAAAAGTCAGGACTGCTAGATGGAAACATAGAATTCCAAGAAATATGTCAGAATTGCCAGATGTAAACTCATAATTCCTAGAAATGTAAACTCAGAATTCCAAGAAAAAGTCAGAATTGCGAGATGTAAAATCAGAATTCAAAGAAATATAAAATCAGAATTCCAAGAAAAATGTCAGAATTGCAAGATGTAAACTCATAATTCCAAGAAATGTAAACTCAGAATTCCAAGAAAAATGTCAGAATTTGCTAGATGTAAACTCAGAATTCCGAGAAAAATGTCAGAATTGCGAGATGTAAATTCAGAATTCCAAGAAAAAATAAATAAAAGTTTTGAAATTCTAACTCAAAATGACATAATTATGGGATGTAAACTCCGAATTCGAAGAAAAATATAAGAATTGCAAAATGCAAACAAAAAATTCAGAAAAAAATATCAGAATTGCGACGTGTTAACTCAGAATTCAGAGAAAAATATTAGAATTGTGAAATGCAAACTCAGAATTCCGAGCAAAAATGTCAGAATTGCAAGATGCAAACTCAAAATTCTGAGAAAAAAGTCAGAACTGTGAGATGGAAACTCAGAATTCCAAGAAAAAATTCTGAATTGCGAGAAGTAAACTCAGAATTCCAAGAAAAAATGTCAGAATTGCAAGATGTAAACATAATTCCAAAGAAAAAAAACATTTTGAAATGCTAACTCAAAATTCAGAGAAAAATGACATAATTGTGGGATGTAAACTCAGAATGCAAACAAAATTTTTTGAATTGTGACATGTAAACTAAAATATTAGAATTGTGAAATGCAAACTCAGAATTCCGAGATAAATTACTATTGCAAGATGAACTCTCAGAATTGCGAGATGTAAACTTTGAATCCAAGAAAAAGGTCAGAAAAGTGAAATGCAAACTCAAAATTTAGAGAAAAATGACTATTGTGAGATGAAAACTCAGAATTCTGAAACAAAAGTCAGAATTGAGAAATACAAACTCAGAATTCTGAGACAAAAGTTAGAATTGCAAGATGGAAACCGAATTCCAAGAACAAAAGTTAGAACTGCGAGATGCAAGCTCAGAATGACAAGAAAAAAAGTTGCTGTATGCTTGCAATTATGAGAAAAAAGTCAGATGAAGTCTTGTGTGTTAAGAAATATACCAAAGCTTTACCTGGAAAGTTGTTTCTTGGTGGTATAAAGTTTATGAACATATTCTGTTGCTGAATTCCCATTAAAACAGTTAATAAATAGCTGGATAAAGCGAGTTTGTGACGCTTGAGCTTTGCAGATGTGTTTACGGTCTTGTAAAGTCTTGTAAAGTTGAGCAACTCGGAGGTAAAGATAGGATGCTTCATAAACGCTGGTGAAAAATGCTTAGATGGTGGAGAGATCACATATATTATGTGTAAGAACAAACTCTGAGCAGAGGTCACCATGGTGTTTTAAAAGCAGCCGAGAATTGTGCTGACAAGGATCCAACCCTAAATCACAGGCGTATTAAACACACTCACTGCCTGTTGGGTAAACGAATCCATGGAAAGCAGCTCGTTTCCGATAAACTGCTGTAAACGACACGTTTGTTGAACGTTCCTTGAAAGATGTTGAGGCAAACGCTGCATTAGCGGGCCACCTGCAGTTGTTAGCACAGGTAGCGCATAAATAATGAAAACTTCTTTAATGTGCTTGTTTTGCTCAAACAGCTAGCAGGTCCAGTCCAAACCTGTTCCTTTGTTGATCATAAATGTCGTCGAGAGTGATGGCCGCATTCTTCCGTCTTGTTCATCAGGGAAAGATGCTATGTTAATATGGCTTGGTGAGCTGCAAACAGCAGAAGAGTGGAATTATATGGACTCTGCGGGGTTATAATGAGAGAAACTTGTATGTTAGCAAAATGAGACAGACTCAAGATGAAAGCAAGATCAGAGCTGTGTGTGTTTAGAGCGATTCCAGAGCAAAGTTCTCAACATCAAAAGCTGCTCTGTTTTTCATAAGGACAGGAGATGCTCTGGCACAGAAATTATTACATTTATGATCACAGGGTCAATGATGCAACTCTCATTTGGGCTATTTTATTCAACCAGTATATCTATTTGTATATACATATACACATAGTTGAAGTCAAAAGTTTGCAGAATTTGCAAAATGTTAATTATTTTACCAAAATAAGAGGGATCATACAAAATGCATGTTATTTTTTATTTAATACTGACCTGAATAAGATATTTCACATAAAAGACGTTTACATATAGTCCACAAGATAAAATAATAGTTGAATTTATAAAAATGTATCCCCGTTCAAAAGTTTACATACACTTGATTCCTAATACTGTGTTGTTACATGAATAAACCACAGCTGTGTTTTTGTTTGTTTAGTGATAGTTGTTCATGGGTTTCTTGTTTGTCCTGAACAGTTAAACTGCATGCTGTTCTTCAGAAAAATCCTTTAGGTCCCACAAATTCTTTGGTTTCTTAGCATTTTTGTGTATTTGAACCCTTTCCAACAATGACTGTATGTTGATATCCATCTTTTTCGCACTGAAGGACTCATGCAACTATTACTGAAGGTTCAAACACTCACTGATGCTTCAGAAGGAAACACGATGCATTAAGAGCTGGGGGTGAAAACTTCTGAACAAAATGAAGATGTATACATTTTTCTTTTTTACCTAAATATCATATATATATATTTTTTTCCATTTAGTATTGCCCTTTAGAAGCTACAGAAGATACTAGAATGTTTCCCAGAAGACAAAATAAGTTACATTTACCCTGATCCGTAAATTCAAAAAGTTTTCACCCCCCGGCTCTTAATGCATTGTGTTTTCTTCTGAAGCATCAGTGAGCTTTTGAGCCTTCTGTAATAGTTGCATATGAGTCCCTCAGTTGTCCTCAGTGTGAAAAGATGGATCTCAAAATCATACAGTCATTGTTGATAAGGTTTCAAAAACACACAAATGCTAAAAAAACCCAAAGAATTTGTGGGACCTGAAGGATTTTTTTGAGGAACAGCAGGCAGTTGAACTGTTCAGGACAAACATCACTAAAAAAACACAGCTGTGATCATTCAGGTAACAACACAGTATTAAGAATCAATATGTAAACTTTAGAACAGGGTCATTTTTATGAATTCCACTATTATTTTCTGTTGTGAAATGTATGTAAATGTCTTTAATGCGAAGGTCAGTACTAAATAAAAAATAACATGCATTTTATGTGATCCCTCTTATTTTGTTAAATTAATTAACATTAACATTTTACATGTTTTTTATTGTATATGTTTTATATTTCTCACAGCAAGTGTCATGGCGGATGCCCAATTCCACTATAATTTTATAAATAGTATTGTTTTTGTGCCACGGAATGTAGTTTTTAGAAATTTTTAGGGCAGAATGTACTTGACTTCAAATATGTGGTTTGTTAAAAATGATAATATCTATTTGAAAATTAGCTTTGACAGTTTCTGAGATGTGAGATGTGAACAACAGTGAACTGTGGTCAGATGAGATGTTTAGAGGCCATATGTCAATAAAAACGAATCTTCCTGTCCTGTTAGCCGTTATACTGTGCTCGTAGCACACGCTCTTCAAGTGCACGCACAAATGTGCCGGCACGCATTGTATTAGGCCTATATTAAAGCGCTGTATCACATTCAAAATCAATGAAACTGTGAGTATGCAATGTTGTAGTTATATTGTCAGTTGAGACATGAATTTGCAAAAAAGGTGATTAAAGCTGCCTTAAAACTGTGCATGTAAGTGTTTATTATTTATAGATCACATTTAAAGCTGTGTCAGATACACATCAGCTTCAGCAGCAGCAGCTTTTAAAGAAACAGCAGCCAAAGCATCCTAATAACCAGCTGCTGTGATGTCTGTTAATCAAACAACAAAATTAAAAAGAGGAAATTAATAACTTCTGTAGTTTTAAGCTTTATGTATATAAGTTAGTGTTTGATAACTGTAGGCTATGCTTTCCTGCTGAAGGGCACAGGTAGCTAGCCTGTATGACATTTATTATAATGGGTTTATGTGAAGATTGTTTCAAGTTCACTTAAATCAGAAGTATTTTTTAAAGTCTAATAAATGTTAAAGTGATAGCTCTCAATTCTATTATACTGTAATGTTGAATAGTTATATCCAATAGTTAAATATTAGGAAAAAAATCATAGAGACATCAGTTGGAATCGGTGATACTTGCCTTCAGTCATAAAAAGCTAGCATTAAACAAAAATTAAAAATATGCTTTTTTTTTTTACATTGTTTCTACATGCGTTTGAAGCATAAATGTGAAATTATTGCAATATAAAAGTATAATTAAAACTTAAATAAAGAAAATTTAATGTCAGGTAGGATTAATTGCAATTAATTTCAGTAAAAATGTGTGATTATTTAGTTGTTGTTTTTTTTTAATCGATTGACACAACTACTTAATATCCTAATTATTTTTTGCATAAAAGAAAATTTGATGATTTTGGCCCATACGATGTATTTTTGGCTATTGCTGCAAATATATCCGTGCTACTTGAGACTGGTTTTGTGGTCCAGGGTCACATATTTTGAATATGTAATTATGTAAAAACACACACATGCATTTTAAACTACATTTTAAAATATTTTTCTTATCAAAATCATTATTAGTTTATCATTGACCCTGTTGAGTGAAGGCAGGTTATGTACCTTACCCTTCTGCTGACTTTTTCAGAGAACAAAACACACGCTTCGTTTCAGGTCTTTAATAAATTGACAGAGGTGGGGTTTATCTGTCCTAAAGGGCTTTTCCGTGAAGCTTTATAGTCATTTCATTTTGCGAAAAGCCCATCTGACCTCATTGTGTGTTGTCAGTAAGAGTCTGCATGTTTAAACTCCCAGATTTATGTTCTGTTTCATTTGTTTGCACTGCAGTTGAACTATCAGAGCCCATGGCTAGATTTAAGTACAAATAAATACAGCAAAAAAACAAACGCTAATCTGAGCGAGCGAGCCGATATTTCATTAGGAAAAGAAACGGAAATACATCAACAGTCCTGACCCCGTGCGGCTAATCCATCGAGACACACGGGAGATTAGCGTGGACGCTAATCAGAGTCTCAGATTCACAATAGCATCTATGAAACTGAATGTACTTATCGCTAAACGATAGCAGTCACTTTTCTAGCCCCGGAGGGAGGGTTGTGTTTCATATGCAGAGCCTGATGGGTTTTTTTTTTTTAAATGGCACATTTGTAATGAGCCAACGAGACTCATTTAGCATCTCTGTTGTGTTATTTACCTGTAATGGAGCACAGGTTACACGAGCAATGACATCATCTGCCCCCAGCATATGCTCATTGGACCAAATAGGCGAATTTTCTCCCGCGGTTGATGATAAGCACCGGAGGCAGTGATCGGGAGGACATTAGCTCAACCACACCACTGCATTCAAAGACCAGCGTCCTGCCAAATCTACAGTCTCGCGTCCACAGCCGACTCTCTAACGTATGAGGTAAGCAAAAAAAATCAGTTTGACCTTCTGTGACCTTTCATTAGATTGGTTGATATTTAGATTTATGATCGTGAAACTATAGTTTGGTCTAGTTCATTTAGTCTCACGGGCCCGTTTGGCATTTTATTCAGTTGTATTTTTTTTTGTAAAGCACTATAACTGTTATTTTAGTATTTATATGCTATTGGTTTGTTGGTTTGATTTATATATTTTAAGTTTTAAGTCTTCGTAATTTTATGGGCTTGTCATTTGTTATTAATTTTGTGTGTGTCGTATGACGTTTTTATTTATTTTTATATATATATATTTTATCATTTCATGACTATTTTACTACATATTTATTATAGAAGGCATTTTAATTTATTTATATTTTATATTTCATTTATTTGCTGAGGCAAAATTTTCATTTAAGTTTTTCAAGTTAGTCATATTTAATTTTATTATGTTATGTATATATACTTTATTTTATTATATTTTATTTAATTTTATTAGGTTTTATTTTTAGATTTTAAGTTTTTTTTTTTATATGTAGATATTTCATATTTTACGTTTCATGACATTTGATGTGCTTTTCATATTTATTATGGTTGGCATTTTAATTGATTTATTTCAAATTGGTGGGAAATGCTTTGCATAATTTATTTTGTTTTTCAAAAAAAATCTGTTTAGAATGTTTTTCTTTCTTTTTATTGTAATAGTAGTAATTTTATTTTAACAAACTTTTTTATTATTTCAGTTATTTGCCAAGGCAAAACTGTCATATTTATTTTTATTATATTGTCATTATATAATTTATATATTTTTTAAATATTTTTTGTTGTTGTTGTTGTTTTATTTAATTTTATTAGGTTTTAATTTTGTTTTAATTGTTTGTTTTTTATATATAGATGTATCTTATTTTACGTTTCATGACAATAATTTGATGTACTTTCCATATTTAATTGATTTATTTTAAATGGATGGAAAATGCTTTGCATAATTTATTAATTTTTTATTTCAGGTTTTTTAGTACTTTTTTGTAATTTATAGTATTTTATTTTAATGTAAACGTATTTTATTTCAGCACAGTAATTTTCATTTAAGTTTTTCAAGCTTGTCATATTTATAATTATTTATACTTCATATTTTATTAGAATTATTTTCTATAATTTATTTTGTTCATTTGTATATTCTAAGCGTTGTTTAATTTTTTTCTGGGTGTACTGTCCCTTTAAGGCAATATTGGTACAATATTAACTGTACTTATTTAACATAGTGGACTGATTAAAACTTCCACAAGTGCTTTCCAGTTTTGATGGTCAGTGAATGGATGAGGTTAACACTATTGGACTAGTTTGAACTGGTTGTTTGCTAGTATGCAGATTGACCCCATTAGTCCCTTCCTGACTGTATTTGTAGCTCGTGTCCAAGCGTCTGTTGGGTCCGTCGTGTAGAAACGAGGCAAACACATCCAGAGTTTGAGCTTCAGCCCAACCAAAACAGTCTGGATGGGGTTCATGCCCAGATACACAGTGTTTGCTCTCCTAAGGCCCACTTCTGCGTAAAATCCCCAGTACCACCGGTAGAGTAGAAAACGTGACCGTTTCTGTTTCCCACAATCCATCACACCTGGCAATAAGCTGTTGGGTTTTTTTTTTCTACGCTTATTTTAAAAAGCCTTTTATCGTTGGATTCCTGAAGGGTTAGTAGCCCAGCACTTATCAGGGCTCTGACGCAAGCACTGGCCACTTCTGGAGGAAGGATTGAGGTGCTGTTTGGGTGGAGAAAGAGGAATAACACATTTCGCTTGGATTTCCTGGTGGTGCAGATTAGATTGGGGGAAGAGATTGGGACGTCTGGGTTCGAGTGAACGAGAGCTTGGCCGGCGCTCAAGGGACGCCACGAAAAGAAAAAAGGACCAAGTGGGCCAAGCTCTGCAAGAAAGATTTGCGACAGGAAATGAGCGAGATCTTAGGAAGTCATTTAGCGGTTCCAGAGCTTCAGCGCGAGCTATTACGCCAGCTTTGTCTAGCACTGACACTCAGATCGCTTTACTCAAAGCTTCACAGAGGATTCGTTGGATTTTTATGCTTTCTGTGGAAAATGAGCCGCGCCTGCCTAGAAAAAACGCTGAGATGATGCTAAGGGTGCTGTGTCAAAGGGCAAGTCAAAATTGCCCTCCTCTAAGCATCATTTTTCTGTTTTATTTTGTCTTTTTCTTTTGTCTTTTTTTCTTTTGTGTCTTTTTAAAATTAATGCACTTCTGGTTTTATTTTTAAATGTTTGATAGTGTTCAATAATTATTATTAATTAAGTGCCTTTAAAAAAAAAATAAAAATCAAATTACATTTAAAATTAAATTTACATTTAAATGTAAAGATTAAAGGCGTACTATTTTGAGAATAAAGTAAACATTTTTTCTCAAAATATTTTAACTTTGCAATGACTTTATTCTCACAATTTTGACGTAATTCTCAAAATATTACAACTTTAATCTCATATCCCTATAACTTTATTCTCATAATTATTTATTTGTTTGCCTTTATTTCAGTTAAATTTTTTTCTAGTAATTAGATTTTTTTTTCTTTTTTCAGTTTTCCGTTTAGCTTGTAGCACAGTTTTGACAGCTTTGTTCTCATAATCTTTTTTGTGTATTTATTTATTTATTAATTAATGAATTTATTTATTTATTTGGCACTAAAATGTTGTTGTAAGAAAATGTGTTTTAGTTCAGTTTAATTTTTTTTCTAGTTTTATATATATATATATATATATATATATATATATATATATATATATATTTCTGTTTAGTTTTTAGCTTTTTTCTTATATATTTTTTAAATGTCACTTTCTAATTAAATTAGTCTTTACTTTTTTATTGTTTTAATTTATTTATTAGATTTTACTTTAGTTTTTATTTTATTACGTATTTTAAAATGTAAACATTTTTATGTGTAATACGGACTAGGTTATAAACTTTTAAATATATAAATCTATTATTAAAACCTAAAAATAAAAAATTATATATTGCATCAAAAACCTATATATATATATATATATATATATATATATATATATATATTAGGGCTGTCAAACGATTAATCGTGATTAATCACATCCAAAATAAAAGTTTATGTTTACATACTATATGTGTGTTTACTCTGTATATTTATTATGTACATATAAATACACACACATACATGTATATATTAAAACAAAATATTTATATGTATATATATATTTATACCTGTATACAGTTTTGATTATTAATAAATATAAATAATAGTTATAAATCTAAAATATTTTTCCTTAATATATACGTGCATGTGTGTGTATTTATATTTACATAATAAATATACACAGTACACAAATATATAGTATGTAAACATAAACTTTTATTTTGGACGTGATTAATCATGATTAATCGTTTGACAGCACTAATATATATGTATAGTTTGGAAACAATTTTTTTCTGAAATTGAATTTTTTTTTTTTTTACGTTAACACTAATAACACTGTCCTAAGTCTATGATGTTTTGGTCTCTAGATATTTCTAGTTATGTGATTGTTTAATACTAAGGCTCAGGGCTTTATACAAATCACATAAGTATGTGAAACAGTAATAGAGATGCTCATATCACCAGTTTTTTATTGCGTTTGGGCACTAGCACAGCGAATTCATGGACGGTTTGTCAGAGTTAACTGCTCGGAAAGATTATCAGAAGCCAAGAGAACATAATTTAAGATAATTTAGCATTCATAATAAAAATGTATGACTCTCAGAAGTATTTCTGTACTGTTCTCTGAAGGGATTGTTTTTTATCTGTTGATTTATGCATTTTTCTTGGTCATGAGGAAGTGTAATCTAGCAATAGAATGGGAGTATGTGAATACAAACAAGTTTTAAGATGTATGAATTTCCTGGAATTCAACCACTATCCACAGGATATGATGCAAACGTCCAAGTAATGTTTCATAACTCGGGTGCCAGGTTGTGGTCAGAATATTTGAGGTGATGGAACCTGCCGAGTTCGAGTTATTGACGTCCAAAACTGTGTAAAACATTGGATTTGCTCTAATATAGAACACATTGAGCCTTTACAGACGACATGAATATAAATACACACACATACTGTCACAATGACAGAGAGAGTGTGAGTGAAAGAAGGAAAATCGGCTGAGATTTTCACCTTTTATTCTCCAGCTCTCCTCTGTGGATTCTCGCTTAGAACAGGTGGCCAAATCCACTTCCTTATTAAAGCAGGAGAAAAGCACAGGAAACGGGGCATTTTCCACTCCAGCAAGACACAAACAAGCCCTGTGTCATCTGGAAACAATTAGGAGGAGCACAGTTGTGCAGCCAGGCTTATGATAAAAGAGAAGTCTGGACTTTAGAAGCTGGTCCACCTCTTTCTCTCTCTCTCTCTCTCTCCTGAGTGTGTTAAAACACAGCGTCTGAGCAGCTTCATCTCCTGAGATCAGGACAGTGATGCGCAGACTTTTAGATGTACCGTGGTTAAGTCTTTAGAAGATGCATCAGCACTTCTTTTAGTGTTGCTTATTTAGGAGTAGGGATTTAAAAACTCTGAGTGTTACATTTTGGTGTGTTACTCGTCCTGCAACCTTTGTGCTAAATGAGCTGATTTGGTTTGGTGGATAATAAAGGTAGTTTTGTCATTTTATCTCACAGTTCAGAATTTTTATCGGAATTGTAAGATGTAAACTTAGCTGTGAGGTATAAACTTACAATTGCAAGACAAAAGTCAGAATTATGAGGTAAAGTTGCCATTTTTTTATAAATAAAACAGAATTGCATGATCTAAATTTAGGATTCTGAGGAAAAAAAAGTCAGAATTGTAAGACACAGTCGGCCCCGATAGCCTTGTGGGCAATGCGCCGACAGGCGTCCCGAGTTCAAATCCCGACCCTACCCTCTTCTCTCTCTCCCACTTAGCTTCCTGTCAGCAATGATCTGTCCTATCGTAATAAAGCCAAAAAGGACAAAAATATATCTTAAAAAAAAAATTGTAAGACATAAACTTGGAATTGCAAGATACAAACTCTGAATTGCAAGACGTAAACACAAAATTGCAAGGTATAAAGTCAGAATTGCGAGATATAAAATTGAATTTTCAAAATATAAACAGAATTGCAAGACAAACTCAAAATTGTGAGATATTAACTTGAAATTGTGAGATATGAACTCTGCATTGCAAGATATTAACTTGGAATTGCGATACGTAAATTAGGAATTTCAAGATACAAACTTGGAATCACAAGGTGTAAATTCAGAATTGTGGGATATAAGATATTGTAAGATATAAACTTGGAATTTCAAGAAATAAACTCAGAATTGTAAGACAAACTTGGAATTTCAAGACATAAACTCGGAATTGCAAGATATAAATTCAGAACTGTGAAATATGAACTCAGAATTGTGAATTATGAGCTTGTAATTGTAAGATATAAACTCAAAATTGTGATAGATACAAACTTGGAATTGCAAGATATAAACTGGGAATTGCAAGACAAACTCGGAATTGCAAGACAAACTTGGAATTGCAAGATAATCTTGAAACTGCAAGATATAAACTGGGAATTTCAAGACAAACTCAGAATTTCAAATCATGAACTTTGAATTGCAAGATATCAACTCAGAATTGTTAGAAACTTTGGAATTGTGAGATACAGACTTGGAATTGTCTGACATAAACTCAGAATTGCACAGTGTAAACTAAGAATTGTGAATTATGAACTCAGAATTGTAAGATATAAACTCAGAATTGTGATACATACAAACTTGGAATTGCAAGATATAAACTTGAAATTTCAAGACAAACTTGGAACTGCAAGATATAAACTTGGAATTTCAATTCATAAACTTCAGATTGCAAGATATCAACTCAGAATAATTGTGAAATAAAAACATTGGAATTGTGAGAAATAAACTCAGAATTGTCTGATTTAAACTCAAAATTTCAAGACATAAACTCAGAATTGCAAGATATAAACTGAATTGTGATTTAAGAACTTAAGAAGTGTAGGATATCAACTCAGAATTGTGAGATAACTTTGGAATTGTGAGATATAAACTTGGAATTTCAATTCATAAACTTCAGATTGCAAGATATCAACTCAGAATAATTGTGAAATAAAAACATTGGAATTGTGAGAAATAAACTCAGAATTGTCTGATTTAAACTCAAAATTTCAAGACATAAACTCAGAATTGCAAGATATAAACTGAATTGTGATTTAAGAACTTAAGAAGTGTAGGATATCAACTCAGAATTGTGAGATAACTTTGGAATTGTGAGATATAAACTTGGAATTGTCTGATATAAACTCTGGAACTGAGATATAAACTTAGAATTGTGATAGATACAAACTTGGAATTGCAAAATATTAACTAAAAATTTCAAGACAAACTTGGAACTGCAAGATATAAATCAGTTTCAAGACGAACTCGGAATTTTGAGATAAACTCGGAATTGTAAGACATAAACTTGGAATTTCAAAACATAACCTTAGAATTTCAATTCATAAACTTCAAATTGCAAAGTATAAACTCAGAATTGTAAGATAAAAACTTTGGAATTGTGAGATATAAACACAGAAATCCAAGACATAAACTGGGAATTGGGAAATTTGAACTCAGAATTGTAAGATATAAACTCAGAATTGTGAGATATAAACTCGGAATTGCACAATATAAACTAAGATTTGTAAATTGCGAATTTCAAAACAAACTCGGTATTGCAAAACCCAGAATTTGAAAACATAAACTTGGAATTTCAAGATATAAACTCAGAATTGCATTTGTGTTGGATTGTATTAAATGTTTTGATCATAAAACTAAGCATTTAAATAATATTTTACAAAGACATTTATTGGGTAGATATAGATGTAGAGTGATATTTTTCTCCAAGTATTTACTATACTGCCATAATGACATCAGAAGTTCATCTTAATTTGTGTCATAAATATCAGCATCTTCAGCTCAGTTTGGGCCTCTCAATAAAACTGGTGTTTTTCCTCCATATTCTTACTATATGAGCCTTGGAAGCAATATGTATTATCAGCAATAACACATATGCAAACTTCTGTCTGAAGGTCCAATAAACAGATTTTTTTTTCTGTCTGTTCACACGTCAAGCTTCACAGGGTTAAGCTCACTCTTTCTTTGAGTTTCTGCATATTGTGTTACGCTTTACTCATTATTGTCCATGTGAAGAATCCTACATCTTCGTGGATATTTCTAAAGCGTCCGCATAATTTGTTTAGGGCGCTTTTTTAGGTCGGTTTCTTCGTTAGCGCGCATTAACTGAGAAATTATACCTGCACGAGCGAGGACAGGCGAGACAGTTACTTGGAAGCGGGGTCTCTTTGTGGGAGTTATTTTAGGAGCCAGGCAAATTTTATCCTACAGTAATTGCGTTACGGGTATTGTCTTCTGAAGAAAGACTGAGAACAGTAAGTGGGTTTGAAAATCCAGGGTATTAAAATGTGCTCTCGGCATAGCGTTTCCATCCATCAGCCGGTGGGACACGCACAATCAGTTTTAGCGAGAAACTCCGTAACCTAATTACAGTGAGTCAGCTCGTCGTGTCCCTATGAAAACCCAGCGCTCATCAGCTGATGAAAGTCATATTTCAGTATTACGCCGTCGCACAACCTCACAACTATTCAAATGAATTTCTCTCAAGGCTTGTCTCGTGTTTCCGAATGCCGCACCTATGATACAACATGTGCTTTCATAACTCTGTACGATCATCAAAGACGGTCGCTGACGCTTGTTTTGCGTCCTCAGAGGATGCCAGGAGCTCCTCGCCGCCGCTAATCAAAGCCCAGCAGCCGCGACGGCTCGCTTTTCGGCGTACCATGCGGCTTTTGCACAAATAAAACGTGTAAAAAGAAAGGAGAAAGATGATTTATTATTCACATCTGTTCTCCTCTGTCATGGCTAAACCTTCAAAAGTGATGTCATTTCTGATGTGAACAGAGAGAGGTGAGCGTGCAGCGATGACCGAATGTGTTTTGCGTCTCTGGACGTGAAGGTCTCAGGGTTGTGAGCTCATCACGACTGACTCAGTTCAAACATTTCAGCCTCAAATGTGAGGACGCTGCTTCTTGTCGCTGTAACTCATCCTGGCAGAACCGAGGCTGGTTTTCTCCATCATATTTCACTGTATATACCTGCATGAGCCTGTGATTTTGATGGTCGGGTTGATGAAAGTTCAAGTGTGAAGCTCAAAATCTCTTTTAACACATCAGGAATGTGCTCATGTCATATTTCACCTCAAAATCAAACAAAATATGATTTATATTTTAACTGAAGCTTATTTATTCATTCATTATGAAGCTTACTGTGTTTATTTATTTTTCTTCTTCATAATGGTTGTATTTGTTGTACTGCCTTAAATTTATTCTGATTTAAATAAATGTAAAAAAATTTTTTTATTAAAATTGAATTAAAAATATTGTTAAATAGTAATAAGAATAAAAAAAAATATATATATATATATATATTATGCCAAAAATCTTTAGGATATTAAGTAAAGATCATGTTCCATGAAGATATTTTGTAAATTTCCTATTGTAAATATATCAAAACGTAATTTTTGATTAGTAATATGCATTGCTAAGAACTTCATTTGGACAACTTTTTAAATGGAAAAATATGTAAAAATGTATTTATATTCAATTTAGATGTAACTAAAATTTAATAGAAAAATAACATTTATATAGTAAAAGAGTTGTTTTAGAATTACCAAATGTAAAACAAAAATATATATATATTTTTGTTATAATAAAAACAGTTTTTTATACAGTTTTTTTAAAACAAGAATATTGTTTTATAGTATTTTTTTTATATATATATAGTCAATTTTATTATAGTAAATATTGTATTATAGAAATTATAATTTAATGAGAATCACCAAATGAAAAGTTTTGAAAATTGGATTTGAATTTCTAAAATAAATATTGGTGAAATATTTTTAATATATTATATTATTTATATTTAATTTATAAAATAAATAAATAAATAAATTACATTTTTAATATTTAATTTAAATTAGTAGCCTACTGTGATCAATTGCGAAGTTTTTGTTTATATAATATATGTGTGTACTGTGTACATTTATTATGTTATATATACAGACACACATACAGTATATATTTTGAAAATATTTGCATGTATATATCTATATGCATATAATTTATATTTAAATATATTTAATAAATAAACTTTTTTTTTTTTTAAATATATACATGCATGTATGTGTATTTATATATACTTAAATATACACAGTACACACATATTATGTACACTAAAACTTTATTTTGGAGGCAATTAATCGGTTTTAAATTTAAATATAACTAAAAATAAAATAAATTTGTAAAATTTGTATTGTAAATTTGTATGGTAAAAATTGTAAATCTTTACATATATTTTTCTAATGTGCTCTTGGACGTGTCTTGAGGTTGATTCTCTCGGCTCTAGTGACAAAATGTTGACTCAGTTTTAAGAGTTGGCGACGTACAGCGTCATTCCAGACAAACAGGGAGGCTGAAGTCTCCGAATGTATAAATCTCCCTAGATGCGTCACGGGTTGAGTTTGAGGCTGTGCAGTTATTCAGACGAGCTTCATCACAGAGAAAGAGACTGATGGAAAGATTAACAATGCTTGGAATCTGGCTCATGATTTCATGTCCTCTGTAACATTTTTGGACAATGTAGATGTTTCCCACAATTCCCTCATGCTGCAGTGGTGGATACAGTAGCTAACGCTGCAGATTGTGTTCCCATGCCACACTGAGGAGGAGGCGGGGCCTCGCTGTGCACCGCCTCTGATTGGTGGATGATGGATTGACGCTCATAAAATAAAAAAAAGAGGAAGGTACTTGGACTGTGCCTTTTTGACGCATTCCTGGTGTTTATGAAAACATGTCTGCGAGGCGGGGGAAAAGCCTGAAAGTCCACAGTCATCTCTCGGGCCCCGGGCCCCTCACTTCCCCCAGGGCTCGGCTGTGTGAAAGCACACTTTTGTGCTCCGGTCCCCGTTCCCTCTGCTGAGGTGGACTTTCGCTGTTTTTCCTGGCAGCCTTTGGACAAACACGCACCAAATTACGTCGCAAGCAAGCCCCCTGTGTCAAACACATGACAAATAGTTTCATTTGGCATTATTGGGGAAAGTCAAGGAAGTTAACGAGCATGAGGCGGAGGCTGGAAAGAGGGAAGTGTTTTAAGAAGGTGGGTCAATCGAGTTATAGGGTGTGGATGATGTGACAGCAGAGAAAACAAGCTGTTCACGGCTTCAGCTGTTTGGTTAGACTGTGTGTTTATCCTCCCTTTGTTAAACTGGGCTAGATGGATGTGTTCGATTTTTACAGCAATAGATATTCCAGATTTTGTAAAGAAAATATGAATGGTCCTACAATGCTATGATATTGTGGTTGCTAGGGTGTTTTAAGTGGTTACTATATTGTCTGAAAGTAAGATAGATCTATCTGTATCTATCTATCTATCTTATCTAGATAGATAGATGGGTAGACAGATGGGTAGATAGATCGATGTGTGGATGGATAGATCTAACTACTCAACCATCTATCTATCTATACATCTATCTATCTAGATAAATGGATAATCTAGTGAATGTAGTGTTAAGTAGCACTAATGATGACATCATGGATGTCTTATTTGAACATGACCGACTGTAACGGTGTTAATAAACCCACATGTATGTTTTAGTTTTCCTTATGTTCAGGGTCACACCGAGGACATGTTCAAGGAATGAATTCTGCCGGCCAGATTCCATAGAGACACAGAAACACATTTAAATCTCCTGATGCTAAAGCAATTCAGCATGTGTGTGTGTGGAGGGGGGAGTGTGTTTATGAGTCACCTGACTGATTAAGGAACAGTCCAGAATGTCGTTTTAATTTAAGCGGTTTTGCTCGCCTGCTTCCAAAACCAGTGCAGCTTCGCATTCCTGTCGCGAGCACCGTCTTCGACATCAAAGCCCAACCACCATCTACGCGGCTATTAGCATACGCTCTGAAATCAACAGCTCACCTGCTTCAACGCCCAAAACGAGCATGTATTCATCCAGCACTCGAGTCGAGTGTGTACACATATATTGAGCCTGAGAGTTTGCCAATAGCCCTGATTCTCTTTTAGCCTCATAAATCATTAATTGGAGCACGATGATGAAGAGCTTCATGCTCATATTTGTCCTCAGTTACACTCGTGATGTTCGAGTGGGGTTGTATGGAAGCTTGGTTTTGCCACGGAATAAAATTAAAACGAGGTAATTGTGACTTATTTTATAATTCTGATGTTTTTGCGATTTTACAGCTTGCAATTTTGACTTTTGATAAATGGTGTGATATAAATTTGCAAATGCATGCTAAAAAAAAAGTTGGAACTGCATGATTTTTTTCTCAGACTTGCAAGTTTATATCTTTCAGATCTTGAACTTTGTAGCTCGCAATTGCGGATTTATATCACGTGACTTTGACTTGCAAGTGCAAGTCAGAATTGTGAGATATAAACTCGCAATTGTAAGAAAATGTCAGAACGTTTTTTTCCTCAGAACTGGACTTTGTTGATCGCAAAAAAATTCTTATATCAAACAATTCTGACTTGCAGTTGCGAGTCAAAATCACGTGATATAAATTTGACTCAGAATTGTGAGAAAAATGTAGGAATTGTTAGATATAAACTCAGATTTATGAGAAAAATGTCAGAAATATGAGATATAAACTCAGATTTATGAGAAAAATGTCAGAATTATGAGATATAAATGCAGAATTGCTTGAAAAAAGTAGGAATTGTTGGATATAAATTCAAAATTGCATGAAAAAAAGTAGGAATTATAAGATATAAACTCAGAATTCTGAGAAAATAAGCAAGAATTATTAGATATAAACTCAGAATTGTGAAAAATAACGTAAGAATTGTTAGATATAAACTCAGATTTCAGCTGTTGCATAGAGACCAGAGTTTGACATGTTTTGGTACAGAGGATTCTGAAATCAACTGCTGGACTTGGAAAAATGTCAGAATTATGAGATATAAACATAAAATTGTGAGAAACAAGTAAGAATTGTTGGATATAAACTCAGATTTATGAGAAAAATGTCAGAATTATGAGATATAAATTTAGAATTCTCAGGAAAAAAGTAAGAATTGTTAGATATACACTCAGATTTATGAGAAAAATGTCAGAATTATGAGATATAAACTTAAAATTGTGAGAAACAAGTAAGAATTGTCAGATATACACAGATTTATGAGAAAAATGTTAGAATTATGAGATATAAACTTAAAATTGTAAGAAACAAGTAAGAATTGTTAGATATAAACTCAGATTTATGAGATAAATGTCAGAATTATGAGATATAAACTTAGAATTGTAAGAAAAAGTAAGAATTGTTAGATATAAACTCAGATTTATGAGACAAATGTCAGAATTATGAGATATAAACTTAGAATTATAAGAAAAAGTAAGAATTGTTAGATATAAACTCAGATTTATGAGATAAATGTCAGAATTATGAGATATAAACTTAGAATTGTAAGAAAAAGTAAGAATTGTTAGATATAAACTCAGATTTATGAGATAAATGCAAGAATTATAAGATATAAACTCAGAATTCTAAGGAAAAAAGTAAGAATTGTTAGATATAAACTGTATTTTTCATTTTTAGTCCTGGAGCAGAAACAGGCTTCCATAGGGTCAGATCACGCTCCACACAGGTGGATTTTGCCATGTTTGGAACAGCTGTTGACTGCTGGGGTCAAAGGTCACTGTGACCCTTAGCAAGGGAATAAATGCAGCGTTTCGTCATACTTCTTTCTCCCAGGGGTCAGTAAACAGGGCTTGATTGAAAATGCTCTATTCACTGACCTGCTATTAAACATTGTTGTGATTATGAATGACTGTAATTGAAGGGAATTAAAAAGCATGCACTTGTATTTACAGGAGGCTTTTTTTTTTTGGTTTTACGCTTCAGCGGTTCTCTGCTGCCATTCTATAACCGGCTGTTCTTCCAAGAAAAAGATTTTTGGCCCAGAGGAGAGCCTCCTAGCACGTTTTTGGGTCAGATTGGATCCTCTGTACCAAAACATGTCAAGCTCTGGTCTCTATGCAATAGCTGAACTAAACAGATATACAGTTTAGCTGAAAGATGTGATGCTAATGAGGTTCCGGAAATATTGGTGAGGTTTGTTTCACCGCAGGCTCATGCTGACAGACCTTTGGTCCACTTTGCATTTCGATTACATAACTTAACCAATCACAGTTCATTTTAATCTCTTTAGAGTACAAATAATTGCAAAGTAATGTCAGTCTGTGAACGGTTATGAAGTAAACAACTAGCAGAAATGTATATAGACTTTGTCCAAGTTTCTGTCCATCCAAAAGTAAAAAGTACTGATTAATTTCTCAGACAGTTTGGAAAACAGTTGTTCTCATGGCTATCTAGTTTAGTTACTTAAGTGCTAAAGATTAGATGACACCAACTTGGAAAAACTCTGGCAAATCCAGTGATTTGTTTAAATGTCACTCCAAACTGTTTACAGTCAGTGTTCTTTTAGTATTATTTATCTACTGTTATAGTTGTAATAATAATTTATTTTATGTAATTATGTAATAATATTTAAAATATTATTATTTATATTTGTTTTATTTTACAGTTTGATTTATACTTGCAGTGTATGTCTCACAGTGAGTGTCAAGGTAGATGCCTAAATCTGCTATAATGTTATAAATAATACTGTTTTTGTTCACGGAGTGTAGTTTTAAGAGTTTGTTTTAGGGAAGAACGTACTTGTTGAGACTTTAAACATGCGGTTAGTTAATAAAGATAGCGTCTGTTTGAAAAATATGAGATATAATTTGCTTTGGGTAAATCTAATGGGCAGTCCTTGGACTGTAATTAATCTGTTATTTGTTTAAGAGCAAATAGTTTTGGCTAATAGGGAAAACTTTTCATGTTATATTGCTGTATATCAGAGCGCTGTCTTTGTACTTTTGACTGAATTGCCCACTTTTATAATGGCTGTTGTTGTTTATTAAATACTATTATTCAAAAAAATAGTAGTATTTAATAATAGTATTTTGTGATTTTAGTTACAGTTCAATTGCGACAGGAGACTGTTTTTATGAGTGAGTCATAATAAAGACTAAATACTTTTATAGTGAAAGAGACTGAAACAAGTTGTAAACGTTATTTTTACTTTATCACTGAGCAGTGTTGTCATATAAAATCACTGTTAACCAGTGTTAACCATTATAAGTAACGTGAGTTATGTAATAATATTACTTTTTCCAAGTAACTAGTAAAGTAACGCATTACTTTTTAATTGAGAAAATATCTGAGCTACTTTTTGAAATAAGTAACTGCAGTTACTTTTTTTTCCCCCAATTTATTCATTAAAAGCTCTCCTGTTCCCATGTTCTAGAATAAATGTGAACGTGCATTAATTCGTCTCACTCATAAAAAACGATCCTTTATTCCTCAAAATTAATAAACACAGTGAAATTCAACTCAGAATATGATGCAAACCTGCAATAATGAAATATGTTAAATAATACAGATTTCCATTATGTATCTAATCCCATTTTAATAACCACTGTCTGTGCTGCCGACCTTCGATGATCCAATTCATCCATACTAATAAGCAAAATTACTCAAAATAATCTAATAATCTAATCTTTTTTGACATTTCTTCTGTGTTCTACTGTACAGATGTGAGTTTACTTTTCTCTAAGCCTGAGGCTTTTGGTGTGAAAAGGCATTTACATTTGCCAAAAATCTAAAATTTTTATATTAAAAACAAACAAGCAAGCCCTGCCCGGATTTAAAAGTAACGCAAAAGTAACATAACACATTACTTTCCAATAAAAGGAACTAAGTAACGTAATTACTTTTTTAGGGAATAACTCAATATTGTAATGCGTTACTTTTAAAAGTAACTTTCCCCAACACTGCTCTTAACAGATGAAAGGATAGTACGACAAAGATAACGCTTTCCTCAGCGGACATTCACATTAGTGATTTATTGTGAATATGAGATTGAGCTGAAGAATGAATGCTGTGTCAGATGCAGGTAATCACACTCCCTCATACTCATACTCTGCTCCCCATAATACACTGCTTTCCCCAACACTGCTCTTAACAGATGAAAGGATAGTACGACAAAGATATCGCTTTCCTCAGCGGACATTCAAACTAGTGATTTATTGTGAATATGAGATTGAGCTGAAGAATGAATGCTGTGTCAGATGCAGGTAATCACACTCCCTCATACTCATACTCTACTCCCCATAATACACTGCTTTGTCCAACACTACTCTTAACAGATGAAAGGATAGTATGACAAAGGTATCGCTTTTCTCAGCGGACATTCAAACTAGTGTTTTATTGTGAATATGAGATTGATCTGAAGAATGAATGCTGTGTCAGATGCAGGTAATCACACTCCCTCATACTCATACTCTACTCCCCATAATACACTGCTTTCCCCAACACTGCTCTTAACAGATGAAAGGATAGTATGACAAAGGTATCGCTTTCCTCAGCGGACATTCAAACTAGTGTTTTATTGTGAATATGAGATTGATCTGAAGAATGAATGCTGTGTCAGATGCAGGTAATCACACTCCCTCATACTCATACTCTACTCCCCATAATACACTGCTTTCCCCAACACTGCTCTTAACAGATGAAAGGATAGTACGACAAAGATATCGCTTTCCTCAGCGGACATTCAAACTAGTGTTTTATTGTGAATATGAGATTGAGCTGAAGAATGAATGCTGTGTCAGATGCAGGTAATCACACTCCCTTATACTCATACTCTACTCCCCATAATACACTGCTTTGTCCAACACTGCTCTTAACAGATAAAAGGATAGTATGACAAAGGTATCGCTTTTCTCAGCGGACATTCAAACTAGTGTTTTATTGTGAATATGAGATTGATCTGAAGAATGAATGCTGTGTCAGATGCAGGTAATCACACTCCCTCATACTCATACTCTACTCCCCATAATACACTGCTTTCCCCAACACTGCTCTTAACAGATGAAAGGATAGTATGACAAAGGTATCGCTTTCCTCAGCGGACATTCAAACTAGTGTTTTATTGTGAATATGAGATTGATCTGAAGAATGAATGCTGTGTCAGATGCAGGTAATCACACTCCCTTATACTCATACTCTACTCCCCATAATACACTGCTTTGTCCAACACTGCTCTTAACAGATAAAAGGATAGTATGACAAAGGTATCGCTTTTCTCAGCGGACATTCAAACTAGTGTTTTATTGTGAATATGAGATTGATCTGAAGAATGAATGCTGTGTCAGATGCAGGTAATCACACTCCCTCATACTCATACTCTACTCCCCATAATACACTGCTTTCCCCAACACTGCTCTTAACAGATGAAAGGATAGTATGACAAAGGTATCGCTTTCCTCAGCGGACATTCAAACTAGTGTTTTATTGTGAATATGAGATTGAGCTGAAGAATGAATGCTGTGTCAGATGCAGGTAATCACACTCCCTTATACTCATACTCTACTCCCCATAATACACTGCTTTGTCCAACACTACTCTTAACAGATGAAAGGATAGTATGACAAAGGTATCGCTTTTCTCAGCGGACATTCAAACTAGTGTTTTATTGTGAATATGAGATTGATCTGAAGAATGAATGCTGTGTCAGATGCAGGTAATCACACTCCCTCATACTCATACTCTACTCCCCATAATACACTGCTTTCCCCAACACTGCTCTTAACAGATGAAAGGATAGTATGACAAAGGTATCGCTTTCCTCAGCGGACATTCAAACTAGTGTTTTATTGTGAATATGAGATTGATCTGAAGAATGAATGCTGTGTCAGATGCAGGTAATCACACTCCCTCATACTCATACTCTACTCCCCATAATACACTGCTTTCCCCAACACTGCTCTTAACAGATGAAAGGATAGTATGACAAAGGTATCGCTTTCCTCAGCGGACATTCAAACTAGTGTTTTATTGTGAATATGAGATTGATCTGAAGAATGAATGCTGTGTCAGATGCAGGTAATCACACTCGCTCATACTCATACTCTGCTCCCCATAATACACTGCTTTTAACGCAGTAATACAATAAGCTTTCAGTGAAGCAACTCGTTCGCTACTAGTTGTGATGTTTTCAAAATGGTAACGAAGGCCTGTGCTTGAAATTGAACCCGTGGTGAAAGGAAGTAGTTCTGCACAAGAGAGGTATTTTCACACTCATGCCATCGAACTGTTGTATAAACACAATGTCTCACTTGTAGCCATGCGATATGACTGTATATCGTAGTACAACTCGTGTGATATTTTGCAGTTATTTTATTTTGGCTTTATTTCAAATAAGAGTGTTTTAATAGCTTCAGTTTTAGATAACCCTTGCACTTTGTGCTTTCTTTCCCATTTCCATTCATAATGTGATGCATTTTTGAGCAAACAGAATGTGTAACAAGGAAAAAAAATGAGGGCGTGGCTTGTTATCCATTTGTTTTTTTTTTATTTGGACTGTGAAAAGTGGCATTTTATTGAAGGGGAGGGGCTTAATGATATGAGGCCTTGGTGATGTCAGCGAAAGTTGATTTTGGACTTTTTGCATGCTTTGCAGTCTCTTTGCATCATTGATACTTACTGAACTGAGCTGAATAATGGCACCATTGTCTTCTTTAGAGCTGCTTTACAGCTGAAATTGATTTCATAACTGTTTTGAAATCTCTATTGTATAAATGTGAATTGACTTGTAAAGTTAGGAAAGGCTGGGACTGCGAATTGCTTGTTTTAGCTGACTGGCAGGCCCATGACGTGCGAGCCTACGATGTACTTCCTTTTTCAACTGAACATTAAGCAAGCATGACTCTTAGAAATAACAGCACACTCGACCAACACAATGCATGTTAAGAAATGACTTATGCAAATGTTCAGGCGGATCGCTGAAAGCCCGGCCCGTGCGGTGACAGTATCCCACAATTCCATCCCAGCGTTCCCCGAGGACAGCTCTCTGCATACAGAACATTCTCCATTCAGATCCTAACCACAGGAGTGTGTCTAGAGAGCAGCGAGGAGCGAGCAGGGGTGGAGGTGAAATTATGCTTTTATACTCTGCGTCTTGTGCCAAGCCAGGGTTTATGCTAGAGCTGATGTACTAGGAGGGAAAATTGAATCTTCTCCCAGACTTAATCCTCAATCGCTCCACCTGTAATGCATTTTGGACTCACACGTTCGGTTCCCCCACACAGTTCCATACTTATATTTCAGCTTTTTCTGCACCATGCACTGAACCCAGAGAGTGTCTGATTATTTATCACAGGCCGGGCGAGATGTTTCAGACAGGCAGTTTTAAAATCTTTCGAGACTTGCAAATAGATTTAAGCGTAAACACCTCCATGTCTGCATACAATTATTCTTTTCTCATGTATAACTTTGGCTTGAGCGCATCTTTCCGATGGAACTGAATGTTCGAGAGCGACGGGACACTTTCGTACACCAAATAGGCTCAAAGCCTCACGTTAATGCATTTGAAAGAGGACAAAAAGTTAAATATTTGATCATTGCATCTTATCGCATAGAAAAAGTATTGCCCTTTAGTGGCAAACCTGGAAATGGCTTTAGCATTTTAAGTGGATTTTGGACAATTATTTTCAACTAAGTATATTTTGTGGTGTACAGATGAAACACAAACTCTTCCTGCATTACTTTAGCCCTGGGTTATTCAAATAAATAAATAAATTACATTTAATTAAAAAGGTTTAAGAGATTTGTGTTACTGAAATAATAAAAGTTAATAAAAACTTAATAAAATTCATGATAAATATTAAGTTTTATTAACTTTTTATTAACTTTTATTATTTCAACTTTAGTTTTTTAGTTGTTGTTTTTTAGTTCATCAAGTTAAATTTAATTAAAATGCTAAATATTTCATTTAATTTCAGTTAACTTGTATTTAAAAGTAACATAAATTTCTTAAACTTTTTGAATTAAATGATATTTAGATTGCAAAAAAGTCATTTAAATTAAATAAAGAATTAAAATTAAATAAATATAGAATTTAAATTAAAGTTAAATTAGTAAGAACTTAAGATTCATCAAATGTATACAAAACACACACACACACACACACACACACACATACACACTACTTAAGGTAAATAAATACATTTAGATAAATAAAATTTAAATAATATTTCATTTAATTTTTTTTATTTGTATTAATTTAAATTAAATAAAAAAAATTAATTAAATAAATATAGAATTTATATTAAAGTTAAATTAATAAGAACTTAAGATGAATAAATTTATTAAAAAAACAACAACAACAACAACACTATTTTAGCCCAGGGTCATTACAATAAATAAATAAATACATTAAGGTAAATAAAATTTAAATAAATATTTACATTTGAACTGAAATTAAACAAAATATTTAGCATTTTAATTTAGTTTAACTTGATGAACTAAAAAAAAAACTAAAGCTGAAATAATGCATATTAATAAAAATTTAATAATTAATAAAAGCTTAATAAGATTAATCAAATTTATAACAATATTATATATACACACACCAAACTGCAAAAATCATTTAAAAGTCATTTCAATTAAATAAAAAATTAAAATTAAATAAAGTTTTTTTTTTTAATATATTACCAAAAAAAATAAATAAATAAATCACTTAAATTAATAAGAAGTTAATAAAACGTGTACTATATAGAGATAGATATAGCCTATATACGCACCAAAAAATACTAAAAATGATAAAAGCACATAATGAAAATACTAAAATGTTAACTAAACTGAAAATGGGCAACTTTTATAGTGAAACTTTGTAATCCCAAAATAACACCGCTTTAGTCTTGGCTTTCTGCACTTTAAGACCACTTAAGCTCCTTTATACCATTTATAATATTCCATAATGCCAGATGAGCTTTTCCTTCAACATGTTTCCCACTTATTGCGTTAACCTCTGATGCCCTAACATCATAATACAGGATTTAGGCATTTGTTTTGACAGGGGCGTTTCCTTATCCTCCAAAGTGGCTCTGCTGTGTTCCCCGCTTAGGATTTGTCCCTGCAATTTTTATCCTTATCTTTATTTTTCTGTTTGGAGGACATGACGCAAGGACTTAATATTAACTGGCCCTCGACTGACCTGGGAACTGAGACCGGAAGAGACTGTTGCCTCTGCAGCTTTCCAAACAAGCACTCCCACATTCCCAATAGCCGCTCCTCACCGGCGGGATACCGGGGAACTCAAGAGCGTCACAGTGGGAAGTGGACATCCATCAGACTCGCGAAATGCCTCGGCTGCCAGCTTCTGCCTGGCCAGCGGAGAGATGGTCCTTAGTTCCTGTGCTAGAAACTGGTTTTCTTCCTACTGGGAATTCTGCCCACAAGAATGAGTGCCTGCTCTGTATGAATGGCAACCAGATTGGGAATGCCATCATTCATAGCATTTTTGTTTGATCTCGCTCTTGCAGTGAAAGGAAGCCGTGTTTACCAGTGAATGTTAACTAGCTAATAATATATTAGAAGAAAATCGCTCAGCGAGAACTAATAGCCAAATGATGGTCACATGACTTTTTATGATTGTTTGATCTCAATCAGGCATTGACAGGGGAATGTTTATATAATACATATTAACAAGCTATAAAACTTTACTGTAAAAGGAAAATTAGTCAACAAGAACTAATTCCAAAGAAAGATTTAATCAAACAAACACATGGAAATCATTCATATCTGGGGCTGAGAAATGACGTTTTGTGGAGAGAAAAATACTTAAATGAAAATAAGTATTATAAAATGATTAAAAATAATCTTGAAAAGCTGGAAAACCGGCCTGTGACTTTTATATGATTTTGTTTGATTGTATCGCGATTATCGGTAAATGTTAATCAGCCAGCCAATATGAAAAAAGACAAAAAGTGAGAAAAAAATCTTAATATCTGAGTAATAAATTATCAATGTGTTTATTTAGAGAAATGGATGTTAATGAACTATAAAACTTTACTGCAAGATGGAAAAATTTGAGATAAAAAATTGTGAAAAATCAGATAAATGTTAAAAAAAAATAATTTATTAAATAATGTTCTTCATATCTGGTGTTTTAAAAAAAAACTTTTTACAGAAATCTAATCTAATATCTGAGCAATAATAATAAGTAATGTATTTATTTATTTAGAGAAATGGATGTTAATGAACTATAAAACTTTACTGCAAGATGAAACATTTTGAGATTAAAAAAATAGAAAATTCAGATAAATATAATAAAAATAATTTAGTAAATAATGTTCTTTATATCTGGTGTTTATAAATTAACTTTTTACAGATATCTAATCTAATATCTGAGCAATAATAATACATTATGAATAATAATATTAATAATAATACATTTATTCATTTATTTATTTAGAGAAATGGATGTTAATGAATTATAAAACTTTATTGCAAGATGGAAACATTTGAGATAAAAAAAAATTAGAAAAATCTGATAAATATAAAAAAATATTAAATAATGTTCTCCATATCTGGTGTTTATAAATTAACTTTTAACAGAAATCTAATCTAATATCTGAGCAATAATAATAAATTATGAATAATAATAAATTATTATTTATTTATTTATTTAGAGAAATTAATGTTAATGAACTATAAAACTTTACTGCAAGATGGATACAAAAATTAGAAAATTCAGATAAATATAGAAAAAATAATTTATTAAATAATGTTCTTCATATCTGGTGTTTTAAAAAAACTTTTTACAGAAATCTAATCTAATATCTGAGCAATAATAATAAATTATTTATTTATTTATTTATTTAGAGAAATGGATGTTAATGAACTACAAAATTTTGCTGCAAGAGAAAAATCAGTTGGCAAAAACCAATACCAAAGATGGGAAATATGAGATGATAAAGTGAGAAAAATCTAATTATAAAAATAAATTTAATTAATTAAATAATGTTTTTCATGTCTGGTGCTAATAAGTTAACTTTTTAGAGGAATCAAATCTAATATCTAAGCAATAATAATAAATTATTATATATTTATTAATTTATTTATTTAGATAAATGGATGTTAATGAACTATAAAATTGTACTGCTTAGGAAAAATCAGTCAGGAAAAACCAATACCAAAGATGGAAAATGTGAAATAAAAAAAGTGAGATAAAATCAGATAATATATAAATATAATAATAATGTATAATATAATATAATATAAATATAAAATAAATAATGTTCTTCATGTCTGATGCTAATAAATTAACTTTTTACAGAAATCTAATCTAACATCTCAGCAAAAATTATGAATTGAGTAATAATAAAAAATATATTTATTAATATATTTATTTAGAGACATTTTAAGCAAGAGAAAAATCAGTCAATGATTATAAAAGCATGAGTAACAAAAATAAATTTGTATTTATAAATGAAACGGACACATTCTTATATAAATTTGCTAAAATATCATGTTAACGGATAATATTTGTCAGTCCGTAAATGGCCAGAAACCATGAAAACCCAAAGAGCGGGTTTTATATGAATTTAGTTTGATATCGCAGGAAATCGTGATTATCAGTCAATGTTAACGAACTATAAAATTTCACTGTAAAACAAAAATCAGTCAGCAAAAAGCGTAACGAAAGGATAAAATCAGATAAACACTAAAAAAAATTGGAAAACTTTTTTCATTTTTGGGGCTAGTAACTAAACGTTTTACACAAATCCTTAATTAAATCTACTAAAATATTACCGTTAAAGAAAAGCCAGTCATTAAAACGAAATGACAAGAAAGCTGAAAACACAAAGAGTGATTTTTATATAACTTTTGTTTGACGTTGCAGGGAATTGTGATTTTTAGTGTCATGTACTATAACATTTTACAGTAGGAAAATTAAAAAATAAACAAAACCAATTATGTTTAGGAGTCAAGAAGTGCCATTTCACCTTTTGCACTGCATACACATACAAATATTAGAGTTGTTTAATATTTCGGTTTAATAAAAACAGCTGAATTATGTATTTTATTCATTTATTTTTTTAAAACGTGAAAAAAAAAATCTATTTCCCGCCAGTTAAACGGACGCACGGAGAGTTCCCGGCGATGACGTCGACGTAGGTGAGTTCTAACCGTGAAAGAGGGAAGAAAGCGCACGGACGCGAGCAGATGAAATCAATAAATCAACTGATGCTATGAATCGGCTCTGATCGGGATCACCGTCTGGCTTTTCGATACGGAGCATAGCGCGCTTTCTCTGTTTAAGGACCGCCTCGCGGGCGACGGGACACTGGCCAATACGATCCAAAAGTCACGGAAATCTTTGTGCGGCGAGAGTTTCCACGCGTGGAAATGATCCGAGAGGGGGAATAATCCGGGAGCGAACGAGAGAGAGATTGGTGATGGTGGTGATGATGGTGGTGGCCTAGAAACATCAGGAATTCCTCGTTCCGAGCGACTGGATCGTAAGACGATGGGGGATTTTACGCATTGCCAAGAAAAGGGGCTCGCTTTTCTCCGCTTTTCACCTTGACTTTGAGGAGGGATGCGTTGAAGTCTCCCAGTCCGCGAGTGACTGGCTCACTTGAGAAGGAACAGCGGCTCTGCGCATTAATGCGTGTGTGCGTGAGCGCGTACGCGTGCTCTCCCGTGACCGATGGCACTGGAATCCGTGCGCAACGGCTATGTGCGCACTTGTGTCACTCCCGTGGAGCAGGACTGCTGGCACTCGTGCTTGGCCCTCGTGTGGAGCCGTAGGAGCCTCTCGTCGGCCGTGTGCGTCGCCTCGCTGTCCGTGCTGCTCGCGCTGCTCGCTCAGTCCGCGGACTGGGACGCGGAGCGCGCACACGCGCACTCCGGCTCGCACTTGGTGACGCTCGTGGAGCTCGTGTGGCAGCTGCTCTCGCCCGTCTTCACGCTCGTGTGTGCCTTCTTCTGGGTGGGTGTGTATCTGCTGCGCTGCGGGGTGCTCATCCGCACGGCCGTGTTCCTGCTCACCGTGTGCCATCTGGGCGAAGCGGCGGCGCAGTCGCTGTTGGATGCGCAGCAGCTCTACTCGTTCACGGCCACCGCGCTGGTGCTGCTCGCCTGCCTGGCCAGCGGGGCGCTCATGGTGGTGCGGCTGGGTCAGGGCATCTCCGTGCTCCTCTTCATCAGCATCATCAGGACCCTCTCGCTGCTCTCGCTGCAGAAGGTGCGCGCCAGCTGGAGACCCTACCTGGCGTACCTGCTCGGGGTGCTGGGGGTCCTGCTGGCGAGGTATGCGGACAGGCTGCTGCCGGAGCAGGGCGCATCACACCGGGAGGGATCGAGGGGAGATATTCCGGTATTTAAGAGGCGCAGGAGGTCCAGCTCCGTAGTCTCGTCAGACATGGCACAGCACGGCCAGCCCAGGAGCAAGTCTCACAGGAGGACGTCGCTGCCCTGTTTGCAGAGAGACCAGGTACGGGCTCTTTATTGATCGTGCTGCTATCGATCGCGAACGACAATCGGAGCGATGGCGCGTCCGAGCGCGATCGTTTACTGTAACTGTTCGCGGATTAAAACGTGACATTGTCATTATTCCCGCTACTAAACAACAATAACGCCGCGTCGGGACGCGCTTGAAACACTTTTTAGGCTGTATTTAGTGTTGCTTTCGATCGTATTAGTACAAAAATAGGTCACACTTTTACGTTAGTGTTTGTTTGTTTGCATAAATTATAGTAGTGATGCCAATGAACCGCATGCACTTAGTGCTCTTGTAAGGAATTATAATACCATAATGCAATGTGCTTATTATATCATCATAAATCTTTCCATAAAAATACAGTTCTGTCTGGTCGCTTGTGTTTTCCACAGTGGTTTTTGTTTGTCCTGCCACTTACTTGGATACTTGGAACCCTTGCATGCATTCTTAGATTTCACGTATGACATAATATCAGCGGGAAAAGCTCATGGCTAAAGTAGTGAACTTTGACCTCTTGTACTCTATTAGGTGTGTTTTTGATTGTACAGCTTTGCTGACATGCATTGTGTTATATTTTGTGGTAACTAACATGCATATGGACTACAGTGGAGATTTCTGCACAACCGGATTGCGAAAGCATGTCGAAGTTTATTTGAATGTGGAGTTAGTGTTTATGCATGTTTGTGCATATTAGAGATATATTTTTTTTTCTACATGCACACAGGTACTGGAGACTGTGTTGCACACTTTGGCTTGTCAATGGGATGTCAATCATAGTATCTGGTGGCACGTACAGCAATATTTTTGCACATTTTCATAACTTTTTTTGGTCATCAAAGCTTTTTTTGTAAAATCTAATGTATTGAGTAGCACAGGTATATTTGTAGCAATAGCCAAAAATACACCGTAAGGGTCAAAATTATACATTTTTCTTTTATGTCAAAAATTATTAGGATATTAAGTAAAGATCATGTTCCATGAATATATTTAGTAAATTTCCTACTGTAAATATATCTAAATTAATTCTTGATTAGTGTTATGCATTGCTAAAAACTTAGTTTGGACAATTTTAAAGGCGATTTTTCTCAACATTATGATTTTTTTGCACCCTCAGATTCCAGATTTTCAAATAGTTGTATCTCGGGTCAAATATTGTCATATCCTAACAAACCATCAATGGAAAGCTTATTCATTCAGCTTTCAGGTGATGTATAAATCTCAATTTCGAAAAATTGACACTTATGACTGGTTTTGTGGTCCAGGGACACATATATATACACACATATTTAGTATACATTGTTTATTTTATACATAAATATTACATCTTAAGTTAGTTTTTTAATGTATAGTGCATTATTAGGATAAAGCCTGCTGTACACTACTAATCTTTAGACTGTTGATTAGCAGACTACACTAAATATTTAGCTGAAATGATTCAAATAATTGGCTCTTAGTAATTGCAAATATTGTTGAGTAATTGTTAAATAAGTGCAAATATTGTACTTACATTTACTCGTCTTTTTGTCCTGTTTGCAAGCTTGATTTCAGCTCATTTGTGTGAAATTAAGATGAACGTTGCGTTTAAAGTTTTGCATCCGATCCTGTTTTGCACAGTAACAATGGATGAATTTTGTATGAATCAAATTTTTCTTCCTTTGCTATTCTCAATGGATTTTTTTAAAGTGTTTTTACAGAGAAGTTGTACTTTATTTAGTTTGCGCCCTCTAGTGACCGCATTATTAATGCATTAGGGACCTTTTGCCTAGGGGAACCTTAAAAGGAACAAAATTTGTGACGAATCAATGCGCTGTCGGTGCAACGCTTGTGAAATGGAAAAGAACACAGACTCCTGCGTGTGTTTTCCATGTTCTGCAACACACACACATACACACCTGGTGCACATGTGTGATGTCTGGAGTGATATTAGTTCCTATAGCGGTTTATGTGCAGTTGTTTTATCTGTGTGGTCTGGCTGTGTAAACATACCAGCGTGTGACCCCTGCGCTGTTCACGTCATCCTGACTGTCTGCTCTGACAATAACCTGTGTGTCTTAATGGGCCACACAGAACAGCATGCACCATGTGCACGAAAACTTGCTGTCTGTTTGACGTCAGAGTTCGGTTGGTGTCGGTTGCTTTCTGTGACAGGGCCGTGAACTCTGGTTGAGTTTCGCGAATGGTATGAAAACATGGATGCGATCGCGTATTGATGACGTTAATCGGACATTAATTCAGTTGTTTGCACGCTCCTGACGTCATTGCACGCTCCTACTTTTAACGGAACTTGAATTTGCAAGACTTCCAGTGTCAATCGCTTTCAGTACAAACCAGTCCGTTCTGCTGCTTGACATTGCAAACAGATATTTATCATATTGTTTTAATATATTATCATAATCATAAACACACCGGTTTCCAGTGCAAATACTTTTACCATTTACCTATATCTACACCTATGGCTTTCACAGAAAATACCTTGCTGTTTCTCATAGCATCTCGTCTCCAAATAAATCACATGGAAAGCTGATTGCGTTCTGTGCATCTCTTGCAATGCATCTACAGACTAATGCTAGTTTGTGATGTTTTAATGGTAAAAAAAAATACTTCAATAACACTGTAAAACATTAATCTTTTTATTACCAAGCTGCAGTAGTGGCCAAAACTGATATCTGGAGGGGACATTTGCACAATATTTGCTTTTAATGAGCCTACAAGTTTAATTAAAAAACAGGGAAATATGAGGAACATGCTATACTGAGAAGAGAAAAACACTAAACTTTAAAACTTTGGCTAAAAGGGCAATCAGTAATCAGTTATTAACATTTCATTGGTTCTCCTTTGTGCACCTGAAAAAAAAAGCAGTTGGAAACCATTTTTACATAGAAATTGCTTGTACATTTCACAAAGAAATGACAAGTAGCATTGATTTACAACGACTAAAATTGTATTTTCTTCTAAAATATATTCCAATAGCCTTTGTTTTATTTACAACTTTGCAAAATCATTTGATTAGCAGCCACTCTCATGCATTATTACGAATGAAACAATCGAAACGCTGATGCAAATGTTTCACACTCTCCAAGCACAACTACGCAATATGCTTAGAAAATAACATCAGTATGTTTGCGTAAAGGGCAAAGATATCAATTTTCCTAGGCCCGACTTAACTTTTGGCCACTAATGTACTTGATGTAGCTCAAAGTAGCTCACATTTAATGAACGTTTCTGCATCTAAAATTGTTGAGCGAAGCATCAAGGTCACGATTTTGATTCCTGAACTGATAAAATGCAATGCAAGTCATTTTTTGTTAAAAGTAGCACCTTCTAAAATGTACCTTTGCATTTATTCATTTAGCTTTAGATGTTATAGTAACTTCCCTGGAAACCAAACCCATGACCTTCACTCTGTTAGGAAAAAAAGTACAAAAGCTGTCACTGGGGAGGTACTCTACCTTTACTATTACTATTATTGTACCTTTTAGATACTGATATGTACCTTTAAGGTACTATCCTGCATCCTTTAGGGGTACCTTTTGAAAGGATACCATCCTTGTGACACCTTTTTTATTTTGAGAAATTGAATAAAATGAAGTATGTTTGTGCTTAAAACAAGAACAAATATGTCAGTGGGGTATAAAACCTAGTTTCTTCTTGAATTAAGTTGCATTTTCTGAGTCTGTTGGCATATATTTGACATTTTTTAATGATAAATTCACTTAATTTTGATAATTTCTCAGAAAAAACTTTATCAAATGCCGTTTTTGCATCTACTTTAAGTTTCTTTTTAAATGTGAAAGACAAAAATACTAAGAAAAAGAACATTCGTTTTGTGCAGAAGCTACAGTATAAGTTATTTATATATTCTAGTTAAACTTTTGTAAAATGAATTAATATTAGTACTGATATGTACCTTTAAGGTACTATCCTGCATACTTTATGGGTACCTTTTGAAAGGATACCATCCTTGTGACAGCTTTTGTACCTTTTTTCTGAGATTTCTGGTGTTGCAAGTTTTTTTAAATACATTTTGTCAAATATATAATGCATAATTGCACTAGTCTAAACTATTGGCTATTGTTTATTTTGGTCACACTGCTCTTTGAGCTTCAGAAAAGCCAAGTGGAATTGTAAAATGTGACTTACGCAAATGTACCACTATTTACCATCTCAGTCTTATTCGAACCGAGCATCAAACTCGCATTAGTAAATCTTTTCATTTGGGTGGTTGGTTCATAAACAGGAAGTGAGCTCAGAGCTGTGACCATTATCTGTCGTCCACTCAGTAGAGCACATGCCCTGGGCGCTTTCAGTGACGGACAGAAAATCATTGGCGTTATGACCATCGCTGTGTGAAGTGAGTTACGTAACGTTCTTCAAATGAACTGAGAACCAGGCTGAAACGTCTTCGCCCACTCGTCTTTCTAAAGACTTGAATGACCTTACGTGGAGTTGGGATTTTAATAAACGTGTCCCGATGTCGAATTCATGAACCATGTGGCCTGAGCTCTTCAATCAGATACAGTACCTTACAGATAGTCCAAACGGTTAGTTCTCCAGTTAACTATGATTGAAGGTTATTAAAAGAGTGTTTCTGGGTGGTAAACTGAGCCGTAGCTCACTGCATATGCCTGCATTTAAGCACAGGTCTCCAGAGGACGGTGTTCGTGGAAAACCCCCGTTTAATGGCACGAGGAGCCGTTTCAACTCAAACACCTCACCGCGTGGAGCCTTTAGTAGCCTTTAGCGGGTCACTGAATTGCGATTAGCCCAGGGCTGCCTGGAAAAGCTGTTTCGCCGTGAGCCGGAGCCTCTGGGCAGAGCCGAGAGTATTTAAATCTGCTCTTAAAGGGGAAGTGAGTCATTTTTTCAGTGTTAAAATACTTTCTCCTGTCCCAGTTTATTCAGTGTTTCTGTGGATCCTACAAAGTCTTAATTCCAAAATGAAGGCCTTAGAAATGGAGCAGAAAGTCCTATATTCATTAAGTCATGGCTTTAAGTGTTACATGCAATGCAAAAAATGTCAGGATTTTTGTCTTTGTGGCGATTTTTGTCTTGTTTTCCAACACCATTAAATCAAGGTACTTCTACTTGAGATGCAAAATGAAGATATGGAGTTTTGTTTTGTTTTGTTTTTTTTAGAAAAACAAGAACAAATGATCAAATCAAGAACAAATGAGTGACCCTGGTCATAAATGTAAATTGTTTGAGTTTTATATCATCTTTCCGTTGATGAATGGTTTGTTAGGATAGGACAATATTTGGTTAAGATACAGCTATTTGAAAATCTGGATTTTGAGGGTGCAAAAAAAATCTAAATACTGAGAAAAATTGCCTTTAAAATTGTCCAAATTAAGTTTTTAGCAGTGCATATCACTAATCAAATGAGTTTTGATATATTTACGGTAGGAAATTCGCAAAATATTTTTATGGAACACAATCTTTACTTAATATCATCATGATTTTTGGCCTAAAAGAAAAAAATATATATCATTTTGACCCAGACAATGTATTTGTGGCTATTGTTACAAAATATACCCATGGTTTTGTGGTCCAAAACAAGAACAAATATGTCAATGTGGTATAAAAACTAATTTCTCTTTGTATTAAGTTGATTTTTCTGAGCCTGTTGACATATATTTAACCTTTTTATTGATGAATTCACAAGTCAACATAACAGTAGCAAGACTTTTTATTTTTGCATCTCTTTTTTTTTTTGAAATTTGAAAGACAAAACAAAAATATTGAGGAAGAACATCAGTTTTGTGCAGAAGCTACAGTATAAGTTATTTACATGTTCTTTTTTTTGTTGTTATTTTGAGAAATTGAACAAAATTAAGTAAGTTTGTGCTTAAAACAAGAACAAATATGTCAATGGGGTATAAAAACCTAGTTTCTTCTTGAATTAAGTTGCATTTTCTGAGTCTTTTGGCATTTATTTGACCTTTTTTAATGCTAAATGCACTTAATTTTGATTATTTCTCAGAAAAAAACTTTATTTATCAAATGCCATTTTTGCATCTATTTTAAGTTTCTTTTTAAATTTGAAAGACAAGTCAAGAACATATTAAACAAGTTATGTACATTTAAACATTTAGAATTTTTGTTCTTGTTTAGAATTCTTTTGTTCTTTTTCTTCTTGCAATTTAAATTTTTTTACATTTAAAATTGGCATTCAAACTCACTAGTGCACTTGCAAGTCAGCCACAATCTAGGACATTTTGTGGCATGAATATGAAAGTGCAGCTTTTGTTTTAAAAGTGTGCAATAGGCTGAAGCCATTCCTACTGTAGTTTGACGTGTGAGTAAGTGTAAACACTGGCTCTCTAGTGCTTCAAAAACATTGCTGTGTTTGTTTGAGTGGCCCAACACCTCGTCTTCAGGTTGAGTGTAGAAGCCCATTTTACTTCAGTAATGTGACGTATTTTGGAGTGTAACAGGATATTTAATGAGAGAAAACATGTAGTGAAGAGATGGACATTTGTCACAGACTGCGATGACTCGTTTCCACAGTTATTAACATTGTAAATCTAGCAAAGTTTGTTTTTTTGTATCTATAGCGGATAATGAAGCAGAAGTATTGTACATTCAGAGAAAGTAGCTTACTTTAAACTTTAAAATGTACTAAATTGTATTTTTTTTTTTCAGTTTCTTTATTTGTCTTTTTGTTAATAGCACAATAAATATAACAATATTACCGTATTGTGAGATTTTGATATCATTGCATCCCTATCAAGGGGATTTTATGGTACTAAATTATATTTATGCAGTAGGTGTGATCCATTTATTATCTGTTAGTGACTTTTTAAGCATACAGTCCTGAAAATTAAGTTTCTGACATTTTGTCCTGAAAATGACGTTTGACATACAGACCTGAAATGACATACACAATGACATACAGACCTGAAAATTACATTTCTGACATTCTGACACATTTAGTTTTAACTGTAGTGAATCTTGAATGCTTTGGAGCACCGAATTAAGTTTCTTTTTAAGTCACTTTTTATAGAAGACACTTAGCAGATTATTGCTGTAGAAGTTTATGAACAATGCACATATAGTTTTACTCTAAAATGGAAAAAAAATCAAAGCCATGAATCTAAACAAGTTGTGTTTCAAATTTGAGGTTGCTATTGCAAAAAAAATCCCCTTTTAGTATGATTTTGTTTGGGAGCCGTATCAAATGTTACCACCATTGCAATATTTTTTTAAAATATCACTATAAATATCGTATTGTGGTCTTCATATCACAATATTACCGCATTGTGAGATCTTGATATAATTACATCCCTGTTAAGTGGATTTTATGGTGCTAAATTATATGCGTGATCCATTTATTACCCGTTATAAATTTCTAACTTAAACTGTCGTGGATCTTGAATGCTTTGGAGCACTGAATTAAAAGTTTGGTCATTTTTTATAGAAGACACTTCAGATTATTGCTGTAGAAGTGATGGAAGTAGAATTAGAAGAAATTAACAATGCACATGTAGTTTTGCTCTAAAACCACAAAAAAATCAAAGCCATAAATATAAAGAAGCTGTGTTTTAAATGTGAGGTTGATATAAAAAAAATCGCTTTTAGTAAGATTTTGTTTGGAAGCAGTACCAAATGTTACCACCATTGCATCGCATTGTGGTCTTCATATCACACTATTACCGTATTGTGAGGTTTTGATATCATTACATCCCTATTAGGAGGATTTTATGGTACTAAATTATATTTATGCAGTAGGTGTGATCAATTTATTACCTTTTAATGACTTTTTAAGCATACAGATCTGAAAGTAAAGTTAAACTGTTGTGAACCTTGAATGCTTTGGAGCACAGAATTAAGTTTGGTCACTTTTTATAGAAGATACTTAGCAGATTATTGCTGTAGAAGTAATAAAGTACAAGTTTATGAACAATGCACGTGTAGCTTTACTCTAAAACTGCAAAAAAAAATAAATAAATCAAAGGCATAAATCTAAACAAGTTGTGTTTTAAATTTGAGGAAGATATCGCCAAAAATTCCCTTTCAGTAGGATTTTGTTTGGAAGCTGTACCAAATGTTACCACCATTGCAATATATGTATTTTTAATATCGCATTGTGTTCTTCATATCACAATATTACCGCATTGTGAGGTTTTGATATCATTACATCCCTATTAGGAGGATTTTATGGTACTAAATTATATTTATGCAGTAGGTGTGATCAATTTATTACCTTTTAATGACTTTTTAAGCATACAGATCTGAAAGTGAAGTTAAACTGTTGTGAACCTTGAATGCTTTGGAGCACAGAATTAAAAGTTTGGTCACTTTTTTATAGAAGACAAGTTTGTTTTGTTTTGTTCTAAGTTTTGTTCTCTAGTTTTGTTTTACTCTAAAACCACAAATGGTTTACTCTAAAATGTTACCACCACTGCAATATATATATATATATATATTGAAATATTGCTATAAATATCATATTGTGGTCTTCATATCACAATGTTACCATATTGCAAGATTTTGATATTGTTACATCCCTATTAAGGGATTTTATGGTGTTAAATTATATTCATGCAGTAGGTGTGATACATTTATTACCTGTTAGTGTCTCTTTTAAGCATACAGACCTGAAAATAACATTTCTGATTGAACTGTCGTGAATCTTGAATGAGCACAGAATTAAGTTTCTTTTTATAGAAGGCACTTAGCAGATTATTGCTGTAGAAGTCATTTCTACAGCAATCGCCGTGAATCTTCAATGCTTTGGAGCACAGAATTAAAAGTTTGGTCACTTTTTATAGAAGACACTTATTACTGTCGAAGGAATAGAGGTTTATGAACAATGCACCTGTAGTTTTACTCTAAAAGCCATAAATCTAAACAAGTTGTGTTTCAAATTTAAGGTTTTAGTAAAATTTAGTTTGAGAGCCGTACCAAATGTTACCACCGGATGAAATTTGTTTCCTAGTTGTTTCCAGTGCGGTCAGTTTTAAACCATGACTATTTTTTTTTTCAGGGTCATTTAACTTTTTTAAATCATGGCCATGATTTTTCCAAGTTTTGGACTATTCTGATGAAGCAAAACATATTTTTTTGGGTCATAAATGACCAAAAAGCATTAAGAAAAGTTAAAAAGGTCTAATTTGCTTTCACGCTGACTTAAAAGAGACTGCATTGCGTCACATCTTTCGTCTCCAGATGATTAAATGCAGGGTCCTCCCCTGCTGTCGTTCCTCCCCAGAAGTAGAAAAACAGTGGCGTTTTTAGTGGCCTGAGAATGTAAGATGTTTCTGTTTCTTTTGTGATGGAGGAGCGGATAATGTATTAGATTTCTGGAGGAGAAGAAAGGGTGTGCGAGGAGCTATTTGAGGGATGACGCAAATGGAGATCCATAGAGACCAGGAGTACGTTTCTGTGCCATGGGCTTTTTTTTGTTTTTTAAGGGGGTCCTTTTCCCATGCAGCCCGCCAGAGATACGAGGTTAGTAGGTGGGACTTTTCAGTCAGCCAGGGTTGATAATAAACCTCTTAAAGCACCGAGATCTGAAAAAAGTGGAGCGCCCGAGCTCACTTAAAGCAGACGATGTGGCCTGAAGGTAATGGTTTCCTGTCTGAAGTGGACCGTGCGCCGTCCCTCGCGGTTCTGCCCCGACCTGCAGTAGCCAGGCTGAGAGATTTTTAATCTACACCAGAGCACTCGACACGCTGAGGGTTGTTTTCCTTCCTGCAGGCCCGCTTCTTCGCTCCCTCTCGCTCTAATTGGTCTCGTCTGCGCCGCTGCGGCAGACAGAGGGATCTTTGACGTCGACCGGGGGCCGGCGCGCTGTATTTTGCTTGTAAGAGGCCTCGCGTCCAGCCGGACCGTGCCAGGCCTGGAATGTGTAGCCTCAGCTGTCTTGCTGGGGCGGGCGACTGCCAAAAACCTCATCCATTTTAAAAATGCTAGCAGTTTGACTCTTTCCAAACAAGCGAGGAAGAACTGCAGCGTTTCTCCCCGCTTCGATCCGAACCAGGTGCGCAGCTGGCGCAAACGGAGCGAGCGAGCGAAAAAAAACCCCCAAATGACATTAACTGTTCTACATATGTCAATCCAAATGAGCTGCAGGCCGGACACGCCAGAAACCTCGAGCTGCTGTAAAAGTGTGTCATGAGAATACAAGCTGTTCAAAGGCTTCTGGAAATGTAGTGTTTTTGACAAAGACGCTTATTACAGTAGATGGGATGCCAAGAAGTGAGGACGACGGTCTTTACTGTGGCTGTGTGATGCACTGTGAATATAAGCAGTATATTTCTAATGATGTTGGTGGTGATTATAAAATTATGCAACGTTGTGACGTACTACAAACATGCGAAAATGCCATTACACTTTGAATCATTTCTGTGAATCAGTTGAATCATACTTTGAATCAAACTCTGTTTCAGTGAATTGATTGGGTCAGTTTGAATCATTAAAATGAAATCTAAAAATAAATACAATAAATTAAATATATGAAAAAGTAATAAATGTAAAAATAAAGAATAAATACAAATATTATTATAAATAATAAATATAAATATTTGTATAAATAATAAATATTTTTTACTTTTTTTTCATAATTATAGCAATTTTTTGATTGTGGTTATTTACCACGTATTTTTGCTGATGTGCATAAATGAAAATGTTATTTTTTATTATTTATTTATTTATTTACATCTAATTGTGTGTTGCTGTTATTTACTATGTATTATTTTATTGGTGTGTATAAATTTTCTTTTTGTTATTTTTATCTACTTTTTTATTAATTAAAAATGACTTTACTAATGAAAGATTTTACTTCTAATTATATATTGCTATTATTTACTATGCATTATAAATTGAAAATATTAAATATTACTTTTTATTTTAACTACTTTTTTTATAATTAATCATTACTAGTCCATTTTACTAATTAAAGCTTTAACATCTATTATTATATTGTTATTATTTATATGTATAAATAAAAATGATTACATTGTTAAATATTATTTTGTTTTAAAGTTATTGTTAACTACTCTTTTCACTAAATAAACAATACTAATCTAGTTTACTAATTAAAAAGTTTACATCTTATTATGTATTGCTGTTTTATATGTATTATTTTACTGATGTGTAAAAATTAAAATTATAAAATATTTTATTTTATAGTTAACTATTCTTTTTATTAAGTAAACTTTAATCCAGTTTTATTAATTAAAAATGTTACATCTAATCATATATTATTATTATTGGTTTGTATGAATTAAATTTTGCATCTAATTATGTATTATTATCTAATTATATATTATTATTAATATAATATCTAATTGTGTATTGCTGTTATTTGCGATGTATTATTTTACTGATGTGTATAAATTAAAATTATAAAATATTTTATTTTATATTTAACTGTTCTTTTTACTAAGTAAACTTTAATCCAGTTTATTAATTAAAAATGTTGCATCTAACTATATAATATTCTTCTTCTTCTTCTTCTTCTTCTTCTTCTTCTTCTTCTTCTTATTATTATTATTATTGGTTTGTATAAATTAAATTGATGAAATATTTTAGTTATTATAAAAGATGTAAACTATTATTAAATATTTGATAGTTATTTTAATTACTCTTTTTTTTTCCGAATGAAACATTATAAATCCAGATTACTATTTAAGATTTATCTAATTATATATTTGTTTTATTTACTGTGTGTATTATTTTACTGATGTGCATACATATTTTTTTTGGTTTGTTTATGTATTTATTATTAATAACCAATTAAATATTACTAATCCGGTTGACTAATCTATTTGACAACAATTGAAAAATAAATAAATATATACAATTAACCATTTCAAAGAAGATGCATAAATATTTGGCATATATACATTTAATTGCCCCCCAAAAAATTAATTATTTTTTTATTTCTGTGTCCCAGCCCAAGTGCGCACTCACTAGTGTTCTCAGTGGGTGTGTGTTTGTCACATGTATTTCAGCTGCTGAGAGGTGGCGTGTTATTTTAACCTGGGCTGGCCGGGCCCCAGCGCACCTCTCTCCAGGAGCTCCCCCACTGCTGCCCAGATGAGCGGCCGGCCCCAGACAAGGCCTGTCTTGTTAACTCACTCAGTGGCGTGTTTTAGTTTCAAAAATATGGATGGCAGATGGTGTAGTGATGGGGGGAAGTTTCAGAGCTGAGCCAGTCGTCGACAAAAACGGCATCTGTACATCTGTCTGTTTGTCAGACCGTCTCTCTCGCTCGTTCTCGCGCTACGGTTTACGTATTTGAGGGACGGTTTGCCTTTTTCTAAGTATATTTGAATTAGTGGGAAGCAAAGTTGCTCTGGACAGTTTATAGAACGCTTGCTCAAAAAAATACACACACGTTGACAAAAAAAGTAGTGTTGAACAATATTGATAAGTGAAATTTTTCCAAGACTTCTGGATTTATTGTAATTAAGGCTGTCAGTTTCATTTTATTTAATTTAATGCTATTAATTTAATCATTTTCTTTTATTTGAAAAGAAAGTTTAGCTTATAAATAATTAGTAGCATCTCATAGCATGAATCAGATGTCAACAATCCTGTCCGTGTTTGTGAGTTTCTGGGAAAGCATCTTAAATCCGTGTGAATTTACCTCATTAATAGTGACTAATAGCTTTATCAGTAAGGGTGGGAATGATTGAGTTCCCCGTTATCTCAGCAAACGTGCATTCGAACCCCCTACGTATCCTGAGGGGACTCCTGACGCAAAAGCATTTCACGAAGCTTTGATAACAGCCGGTGTTTCGTTTTACCACCGGCTTCTCAGAGGAAACAATGAAACGGCAGCTGGAAGATTTTAACTGCAGCCAAGAAACACACAAAGTTGCTTAGTTGACATGTTGCTGCAGCTCGCACCTTAGCTGCCAACGCCAATCTTGATGGTTCTGTCTGCTTGTGTGTTTTGCAGATAATTCAGATAAATCAGATAATTGCCTGTGCAATTGTGACCGTTACAGCTGGAAGTGTTTTTCGGACGCTCGTTAGCCGGGTTAAGCGTGTAACTTGCCAAATAATGTGAATCCGCACAGTCACAGGTCCGCCGTCAGAGCTTGCGTGAGAAATAGGCCCCTGCTTTGCGTCAGGAGTTGACAGGTACTGTGAGAACCGCTGCTGACTTTTGCCCACCGCTGCTAAATCTAACCATGATCACAGTAAAAACACTAAAAAATGCGTATGTCTGATGTAGGTACAGTAGGGGAAGGAAGTCAGGGTAAAATGAAACTTTGTCTTTTTTCAAAATGAATGTAATGGATCTTGAACAATACATTTGTGGGTTTGTGTTGTCTTTTTTAATGTTTTGACCTATCAAAATCACCTCTGCTTAAGCTCTGCCCCTCTGCTGTTAAGTGCCACACCTCAGCATCCAATCAACAACCGTAATCGATAGCATGCTATTGGATTTAAACCTCCCCCCTCCACTTTTGAGTGCCACGCCCACACCTCAACATCCAATCAGCAAGCGCTACATAGAAGTCCCGCCCTACATTTTTGTTTTTTGATAATCTGTTACACTCCAAACACAGTATAGAAGTAAAATCATAGCTACTTACGTTTTATTGCAGTGGTAATGGAACACTCCACTTTTTTTAGAGTTACCTCCACCTAGAGTTAAACAGATGAGTTTTACCATTTTTAATCCATTCAGCCGATCTCCGCGTCTGCCGTTAGCACTTTTAGCATAGCTTAGCATAAATCACTGAATCAGATTAGACCATTAGCATCTCGTTCAAAAATGACCAAAGATTTTCTATATTTTTCCTGTTTAAAACTGGACTCTTCTGTAGTTACATTGTGTACAAAGACCGACAGAAAATGAAAAGTTGCGATTTTCCAAGCTGATATGGATAGGAACTATACTGTTATTCTGGCGTAATAATCAATGAACTTTGCTGCCGTACCATGGATGCAGCAGGTTCAATGATATAAACCTATAGTGCTGGTCACATTGGAAGTTACCTAGCTAGGACTATTTTCAGGTGCTGCGTAATATCTTTGCGCCTGCTGCACCCATGGCAGCAAAGTTCCCTGATTATTACGCCAGAATAACAGTATAGTTCCTATCCATATCAGCCTGGAAAATCATAACTACAGAAAAGTCAAGTTTTAAATAGGAAAAATATCGAAAATATTTGGTCATTTTTGAATGAGATGCTAATGGTCTAATCAGATTCAATGATTTATGCTAAGCTATGCTAAAAGTGCTACCGGCAGACACGGAAATCGGCTGAATGGATTCAAAAATGGTCGGAAAATGAGTCTATTTTCAAAAAAAGTGGAGTGTTCCTTTAAAACTTACTAAGCTACAAGCTAATCCTAAACTTTTAGCATTAAACATAGAAGTAGCATGAAGTAGCTTTTAAACCCCGCCCCTCCATTTTGAGTGCCGTGCCCACATCTCAACATCCAATCAAAAAACGCTACATAAAACCTAGTCCCACCCTAATTTTTTTTCGAAAATCCATTATCAATAACATGCTGTAGCTATTAAACCTCGCCCCTCCATTTTGAGTGCCACGCCCACTTCTCAACATCCAATCAAAAAACGCTATATAGAACCTAGTCCCACCCTACATTTTTTCAATAATCTGTCTTCTTACAGCACTAATTGTTGAGAAAAAGTAGTTACCGGTTACTAGAAAAGCTCACTGTTTTAAAAAGGCTACTGAAAAATGGTACTAGAGTTAGCACAATCAAATTAGTCACTGCCCAACAATATTGAGTACTAGTATCACAGAAAGTTCACAAAAAATTAGCCATTTGTAGCAGTATTAGTATTGAAATCAGACTCTTTAACTTTAACTTTTCATAATACCAAAGTATTTTCTAGGACAGCTTTTCATGGCTTCTTTAGTGCAGTAGTGCAAGTATTGAAAGACTGTTGTACAAATCGTCCTGTTTGTTTAACGTTTCTCCCAAGGCTTGTTTTTGCTTGACATTTAACAGATAGTAAAGATACATCCACTAAACACTGAAGGCATTACAGCAGAAACAAAGACAATACTGTTTTTATTTTCAATAAGTGCCACGCTTTAAAACGTTAAGCACACTTAGCGGTTGTTTATGTGTGTGCGTGCGCAGATACGCGCCGTCGTAATGCGCCGAATTGTTTCGCGGACTCACATGGATAAAGCCATTTATGTGTTTGCTTAGTTCGCCGTCATGCTGCTTTAACAATTTCATTGGAGGCGATTAAAAAAATTATAGGGATTTTTATGCCACATCTCTTCCTGTTCTTCTCGCTGGGAGAGAGAAAAGGAAAAAAGCAAGAGAGAGAGTGGAGATAGAGAGAAAGAGGGCATGCAGGGGTTCTGAGCTTCCTTCACAGATGTGATCCATCTGTATAGGACCCGAAGGAAACACTGCTACGTCTCCTTAAGCATTGAGAATCGGGGGTTTCTAGCCAAAATCTGTCCAAAAATGTCAGCTCCTTAGTCAAAAGGACAGTAAAACCAATGAGAATATTAATTTATTGGAAATGTAGGCATTTTTCATTCGCTGTCAGAACTTGTGTACTGTAAGTATTTTCATGGTAGATCAAACTACCATGGTACCAAAATGTGGTAATACTATAGTACTTTTAAGCACTTTTTTGTAATTAGATTGTGTATACAGTACAGTATGTGAATTGTCTCATTGTAAATGAGTCAGAAATTGTACTAATACATATATTTAACTGCAGTTTTCAGCTGAAATCGACACTAGTGGCAGTAAAACACCTACAACTTTCTTCCCTTTCACACAAATTGTGATTTACAGGTTAGATTATTGATTAATAAAGACTTATTTTCACACAGTTTCATGAGCAGTACTATGTTAGGACCTCAAAACATTTGTACCGTAGTGTATGATTTGTAAACATTCATTTTGATTTTGTATAACATAATTTACTCTATATGAATGGCTTTTCTGACGGTGTAAACATGCTCATTAGCGTTACAGTATTGCACTTGTGATACTGAGCGCTGAGGTTCGAGTCCATGAAGCATGAGTCATAATAAAAGAACTCAAAGACTTGCAAGAAGCAATGCAAATTCATTTTGAAATGTTTTTTTCAGTGAGTTTTAGAGTTGTTTGAAGCATTGGTGCATAATCTGAAGTGACTCATGTGTTGGCGTGTTAATGGTATTGTGTGTGTGAATCCTCAAGTAACGTGATGCTTTGCTAAAACAAAGTGTGATCTGAAGCTGTGTGAGATGGTGTGCTGCAGGCGTTTGACCCGATGGAAGTGAGCCCAAGCAGCAAGAGCTTCCTTGCTTTCCTTCAACCAGCATCAGCCATCTGAATATGTGTGACACCTACGGAGATGGGAATGTCCACTTTAGTCATTCACATCATATCTAGATGAGTTATCCTGATCCTGAAGGCCAGAGGTGTGTACTAGTCTTGTGTTTTCAGGTACTTCAGGACAAACGTTGGTCCGGATGTTTGATCTTAGCTTGGATTATTGATGCACTTTGCTGCATTCCTAGATACTTGTCTCCTTTCAGTGAAAGTTGTGGTTGTGAAGTTATATGAATGTACACCTAAAGGGAATTGTCTGTCTTCAGAAGTTTCAGTTGTATTTAAGCTTCATCTTACCTCCATATGAAGCCTAGTAATTTAGGTATCCATTGTATTTATGTTTTTCCATAAGTGCCACCTACTGGCAGAAAGTGAATTTGCTATATATATATATGCATTAAATGCATTATATAAAATGCAACAAATAGATAAAAAATGCCAATAAAGACATTTTAGAATCTAAAAATGTTAGTTTCAAATAAATGCTGTACTTTTAAACTTTCTAATCCTGAAAGACTGGAGTAATGGCTGCTGAAAATTTAGCGTTGCATCACAGGAATAAATAACATTTACAAATATATTCACATAATAAACAGGTATTTTAAATGGTAATAATATTTCACAATATTGGATTTGTATTTCTATATTTCTAATCAAATTAATGCAGTCTACACTACCAGTCAAGATTTGAAGAAAGATTTAAAAAAGTATTTTCTGCTCAGCAAGACTGCATTTATTTGATCCAAAGTACAGCAAAAACAGCACAATTTTGAAATATTTTTACTATTTAAAATAAATGTATTCCACTTGAATATATTTTAAAAAGAAACTTATTTCTGTGATTTCAAAGCTGAATTTTTAGCATCATCAACTTTTATTATTATTATGATGTTGAAAACAGCTGAGTAGAATTTTTGTCAGGTTTCTTTGATGAATTGAAAGTTTAGATGAACAACATTTATCTGAAATATCTTATTTTACTGTTTTAAATATTGATGTTACTAATAATAAATGTTTTTTGGGTTGTTTTGGACAGCAGATCAGCATATTAGAATGATTTCTAAAGGGTCATGTGACACTGATAACTGGAGTATTGATGCTAAAAAATGTAGGAATAAATTAGATTTTAAAATATATTCAAATAGAAACTAAATAAATGCAAGCTTGGTGAGCAGAAGAGGCTTCTTTAAAAAACATTAAACATCTTACCGTTCAAAAACTTTTGACTTGTAGTGTAGGTGAGCAGATTTTTATTGTTAAAAATGTTAAAACATCTTACTAACCTGAAACTTTTCAGGTCACTAATTAGTAATTCACCCTTTAATCATTTCATTCGATTTGATCACTAGTCACCATGACTTCCCTCAGTTCACCGTTATGTAACAATAAGACAGACTAGATGAGGAGAGTGAACGAGTAAATGGCCTCCCGTTCGCAAAGCCCGCCTGGCACTCATATGACAGCTGGCACCTCGACTGTGGCAGCAGTGGAAAGGACCTCAGCTGCCATCCTGCTCTTATGTCTCGCCGTTACGTAACGGGACGCTTCGACGGGGAGGGAGGTCGACCTATCGGATGAGGGTCAGTTCTGTGAGACTGATTGACTAAATGCTAAAGTCATTCGTACCAACAGAGACATTGTCCTGATCTGTCCTGCATCAAACCAACCAAAACCCATCCTGTCCCAAGCCCCCGTTTTAATCATGTGTTTTTACATAACGCTGGCTGTTGCATTGGTTTTCATCATCTTTAATGACATTTAAGATCATTTATTTTTGTCTTTTTTTAGTTGATTGTTCGAATGATTATATAATCCATTTATAATGTTACAAAAGATTTCTATTCCAAACAAATACTGTTCTTTTGAACTTTCTATTCATCAAAGAGACTTGAAAAATCTAATGTATCATTGAGAATTATAAAAAATGTTAAATCATAATAGAATGATTTCTGAAGGATCATGTGACACTGAAGACTGGAGTAATTAAGCTGAAAATACAGATTTGATCACAGGAATAAATTACATTTTACAATAAATTCACATAGAAAACACCTATTTTAAATTGTAATAATATTTTTAAAATTTTACTGCATTTTTAATAAGTAAATCTTTGCTGAGAATTAGAGACTGATCAAAACCATTAAAAAAATCTTAACTCCAGACTTTTCAATGGTATATCCCCTACAATGTGTTATTCTCGCACAAATACTATAGTATGGTTTGACTGATTATCGGCATGGCTGATTATCGGAGTGATGTTAAGCATTTTTATGGTTATTGGTATCAATCATTTTCAAAACCCATTTGCCAATATAACGATTTAAAAGCATTAAAAGCCCTTGTTATTCTTAATTTTGACATTCATTTCCATTTTTTTTTCACTAGACATATATATTGGTTCAAAATATCGGTTATCAGTCTGCTTGTTAAGCATTTTTATGGTTATTGGTATCAATCATTTTCAAAACCCGTTTGCCGATAAAACAATTTAAAAGCATTAAAAGCCCTTGTTATTCTTAATTTTGACATTCATTTACATTTTTTTTTCACTAGACATATATATCGGTTCAAAATATCGGTTATCGGTCTGCTTGTTAAGCATTTTTATGGTTATCGGCATCGTCGTTTTCAGAACCAATTTGCATATAACAAGGGCTTCGATTGTTATTGTTAATTTTAATATTAATTTTAAATTTTCACCACACATAATATATATCGGTTAGAAATATCGGTTATTGGTCTACTCTGTCCTTTATAATCGGTATTGCATCGGCCCTGAAAAATACTTATCGGTCCACCCCTAGCTATTCCTAGCTATTTTGTGGCACCACTGCAGGAGAAATTAAACAAAATATCTTGACGATTCTCGAAGCTTCTTACATATTTTATCTACCAAGTCAAACGTCACTATCAAAAATGCTCATTCTTTTGCTTTGTATTACATTTTATCATGTAACTCATGCTGCAGCGTTTGTGAATGATTCCTCAGTTCACTTCCATGCGTTTCGCACTCAGTCGCTCTCCATCTATTCCTTCATGCATCTCGTGTCGACCACGGAGTGCTGACCGGGGCTGTCTCTCGACCCCAACCCGTGAAGCAGCACATCTGACATTTCAAACAAACCAGACAGGCCATGCGGCAGTCGGCTTTGTCAAATAAACAGAGCAGATCCTGCTCGCGCTGGTTTTCGGGCTGAGCTGGAAAGCTTCTCTCAGGGTTTGTGCTGTTGATGAACAGATGTGTCCAGGTGTTCTCGCTCTCCGGTCCGCGCTAATGGCTGTCACGAGACTTTGTGCAACCGTTGTCCCTGATCACAAGGGCTAATGGACTCGTCTCTGCTGTGTGTGCCTGTAAACAGTGCGTGTGAAAAGGATAGTGCAGAATAGCATGCTATTCTTACAATTTCTTCACCGTAAAGTGTGCATATTAATTTTCTGTATGCATAGCAGTTTTTGACCTAATATATTTACTTAAATCTCGCTATGCAATGTGCTCAACTTGAGCTTTTGTTTCAATTTGACAATTATCTAATATATCAACCACAATTTTTTAACATTTATTATAAAATTATTTTATTTTAGATGTCCAGTGATTTAAGCTTGCGTGGACTTCCATTTTTTAGTTACACTTTTCTTTGCAATATTTATTGCCTTTCTTGTGTATGTGTTTATGCCAAAGAAAATGCATAAAATGTAATAATATAAATATATAAAACATCATCTCAAGCTATAGAGCTGAATTTCATGGCTCATTCGAAGTAGTTACTAAATGAGTCTGAATCAAAATGATCTGTTGAAAATCCTTATCCAGTAACCACAAACATCTGGAAAGGTCGTGGAAAAGTCATGGAAATGAATTGTTCGAATGTGGGAATGTTTCTTATGGCATAGTGTTTCACATGCTCATTTAAAAACTAGTAAACCGAATAGATTACAAAGAAAAAAGTTTTAGTTTTATCTTTATATTTATTTATTTATTTATTTATTTGCAGAGGGTTTTTTTCCATATATAATTATCCTGATTTCTTTCAGAATTTTATTCCTAAAAACATGAAGTTTTATTTTTTATTTTTTATTTTATTTTTTTTTCGGACGTTTACATTGATTTAATGGAGTGATAAAAGCAATTAAAGATCTCCTAAACTTTAATATGTCAACATATTAAAAAAAAAAATATTTGAACACTGACAGATTTCTCTGCTGGAAATATATGCAATTAATTCATTAATGCATACTAATGAAGTAATGCCTCACTTCCATGTTTAAGCAAACCTTTATTATGTCAAATGTTTGCAATTCTTAATGTAATCAATTCTGCAAGTATGTTGAAATCTACTAGTTATTGTAGTTTTGAAACGATCTGTAATGTACAAAGCACTGTATAAATAAATGTGGTTTAATTTACTGTAGTAATTAGTCCTTTTAACATTTTTTTTTCGAGATAAAAAGAATAATAAATTGTGGGGATGCACCAAAATTGCTCTGCTCACATGCATAAAAATAATATATTGATAATTAGCATAAATATAAGATAATTTAAAATTAGTGTCATTAAAATTATTCAAATACAATGTTATTTTTGATTATTTAGTAAAAGAAGTAATTATTAAAAAGCATGTTCAGTTCAGTTTTAAACCAAGTGCATCCAGCATTTTGGTGTTTTGCCCGGAATTTAAATCCGGTGCATCCCTAATAAATAGTAAACAGAATGAAACATTCTGAACATAGTTGCATAGTGCAGTAAAAGTAGCTTTCTTGCTTTCTTCATACTTTATTGTGATGTTTGTTTTACCCCTTTCTCTCTAATAGAGTAACTGTGTATAAACACATACATTGGAAAATGGATTTCTCTGGAAGTGCTCATCTGTGTCACAGATGAGAGGGTGCAGTGAGTGCATGACGCTGGTTGGAGCCATTAAAGCGATGTAAACACACACACACACACGCACACACACACCTCTGAGAGCCCCAGTGGTTCTGTTTGGCAGTGCTGGGATCGTATCATTAGCCCGGGCTCTTAGGGTACATAAGGGCCTGTGTTAATGTCAGAATGGGCCGCTGGGCATGATATCCCCATTCACTCTCAGGACTGTCCATTCAGCACTAAGCACTCTCTCTCTATTTTTCTCTCTCTCTCTCTCTCTCTCGTCCACCACAAGTCTCTTATTGGATTAGGTTGTTGTGGTAAGGAAGGCACCGTGCGCGTGTTTTACTTAGAAACGATTCCCCTTCGTTCTAGGAAATTAACTTTTTTGTGGCTTGTTTGTTGTTCTTGCTGACACTGATTTTTCCTGCTTCATCTTTTTGGACATGTACCTCTATTTGCATTCCATTTCAATGAGAAAAAACACTATGAATGGGAATAGCGTATTGAAAATTCAACACAAACTCACAGGCGATATGCGTAGAGTAGCTTATAAATTACAACTTATGCACTGCAAAATATTTTTTGTTATCATTATACTTAGTTAAAACTTAATAATTTTTTATTTATGGAACTAAGTAACTAAATATTTATGGAAGACTACATCAGATTTGGAGAAATGTAGCCTAATATTACTTGCTCACCAATGGATCCTCTGCAGTGAATGGGTGCCGTCAGAATGAGAGTCCAAACAGCTGGGAAAAACATCAAAATAAACCATCAATTAATGTATTGTGTTCCAAAAACCATTGCTTCTGGCTAAAATACAAGTCTTCTTGTCTGAATCAGGAGATCGGAATCAGAAATCGTCACTTTATCATTGGAGGAAGCGTTATTATGGATTCTAAATTATGGACTTGGCTGGTTAAAAACATCTTAATGTTGAATTATTTTCTTACAAACACAGCTTTTGGCTTCTCAAGATGTTAACTGATGGACTGGAGTGGTGTGGATTACTTGAGGATTATTGTCATGTTTTTATCAGCTGTTTGGACTCTTATTCTGATGGCACCCATTCACTGCAGAGGATACAATGGTCAGCAATGATGTAATGCTGCATTTCTTCAAAACTGTTGTGCTGAAGAAACAAACACTGAATGTGACATAAAACCACAGATTTATTTAAAAATGACAGAAACATTACCAACATTTGCAGTTGTCAGTAAAGTTGTGGTTTTGCTTCTTTAGTGTGCAAGGTTTTCGCATTATTAACCTGTATTGAACACAAAACATGCTTTTAAGAAGTAAATAGGGCAAATTCTCATTTCACATTGCCTTTAAAAGCAGCTTGTACCATTCACAGATTTACTGCTGCACTTTTGGCATATTTAATATTTGTATTCCTTCATTCTGTTGTTGAAACTTGATTTGTGGGAAAAAGGTTAAAATAGGATTTCATTTGAATGAGTAGCAATAAATTACAGCTTGTGCACTGCAAAATATTTTGTTATCATTATACTTATTTAAAACATAACTCTACATATAAACTAAATATTTACGGAAGCCTCCGACAGATTTGGATGAAATGTAGCATTTTATCAGTTGCTCACCAATGGATCCTCTGCAGTGAATGGGTGCCGTCAGAATGAGAGTCCAAACATCTGATAAAAATATCACAATTAATGTCTTGTGAAGCCAAAAGCTACAATTTAACTCCAAACCGTTGCTTCCTCTGTCCTTATATTGTTTTCTGCAGTAAAAAAGTAATCTGATCTGAATCAGAAGATCATTCTGCACAGATCAAGCTCTGTTTACAAGCCGAAACAGTTCTAAACAAATATGAGGGTGGATTTTGATGTGAAAGACAACAGGAGATGGACTTTATCACTGGACGAAGCGTGATTATGGATTATATACTCGGATTTTGGTGAGAAGTGATGGTGATAAACGTCTTAAATGTTAAATTTGTTTCTTACAAATATGCAGCTTTTGGCTTCTCAAGATTTTAATTGTTACTTGTGGATTATTGTGATCAGCTGTTCGGACTCTAATTCTAATGGCACCCATTCACTGCAGAGGATCCATTGGTGAGCAAGTGATGTAATGCTACATTTCTCCAAATCTGATGAAGAAACAAACACTAAATGTGAGATAAAACCACAGATTTGCTGAAAAATGACAGAAACATTACCAAAACATTTGCAGTTTTCAGTAAAGTTGTGGTTTTGCTACTTTGACGAGCAAGGTTTTCGCATTATTAACCTGTATCGAACACAAAACATGCTTTTAAGAAGTGAATAGAGCAATTCTGATTTCACTTTGACTTTAAAAGCAGTTTGTGCCATTCACAGCTGCACATTTGGCATATTTTATATTTGTATTCCTTCATTCTGTTGTTGAAATGTGATTTGTGGGGAGTCGGTTAAAACAGGATTTCATTTAAATAATTTAAATCATTTAAATTTCATTTAAAGTAGCTATAAATTACAGCTTGTGCACTGCAAAATATTTTGTTATCATTATACTTAGTTAAAACATAACTCTGCATATAAACTAAATATTTATGGAAGCTCAGACAGATTTGGATGAAATGTAGCATTTTATCACTTGTTCACCAATGGATCCTCTGCAGTGAATGGGTGCCATCAGAATGAGAGTCCAAACAGCTGATTAAAAACATCACAATAAACCATCAATTAATGTCTTGTGAAGCCAAAAGCTGCATGTTTGTAAGAAACAAATCAGATTTTACCTCCAAACCATTGCTTCCAGCTAAAATAGTCCTCTGTCCTTATATTGCTTTCTGCATTAAAAAAGTAATTGGTCTGAATCAGAAAAGAAATCTGCACAGATCAAGCACTGTTTACAAGCCAAAACAGTTCTAAACAAATATAAGGATGGATTTTGATGTGAAAAACAAAAGGAGATGGACTTTATCACTGGAGGAAGCATTATTATGGATTATGGATTTATATTTTGGCCAGAAGTGACAGTTTTTCAAACATGCAGTTTTTCACTTCTTTGCAGCTTTTATGAGCTGTTTGGACTCTCATTTCGACGGCACCCATTCACTGCAGAGGATCTATTGGTGAGCAAGTGACATAGTGCTGCATTTCTACAAATCTGATGAAGAAACAAACACTAAATCTGAGACAAAAACAAACCACCAAAACATTTGCAGTTTAAAGCTGTGGTTTTATCTCACATTTGTTGTCTTTTGCTTCTTTTTGTATTATTAACCTGTGTTAAACACAAAAACATCCTTTTAAGAAGTAAATAGGGCAATTCTGATTTCACTTTGACTTTAAAAGCAGCTTGCGCCATTCACAGATTCACAGCTGCACTTCTGGCATATTTTATATTTGTATTCCTTCATTCTGTTGTTGAAACGTGATTTGTGGGAAGTAGGTTAAAATAGGATTTGCTCTTTCAGATCCCCTCGTCTCAGCGTGTGTGAACGATAAGCCCTGACTCATGGCATTCGCATGGAAATGAATTTGTTGTGAATGAATCACAAGAGCTCTCCGCTTTTGTTTATTTTTTTCACCTGTGCAAAAAAAAACAAAAAACATCTTCTTTTGTTTTAAGCGAGTATCAGTGCACGATATTCTCCGATTTGTACGATTGTCTTAAGCTGAGAACTCATGTTTAAACCGCGGCCAAAAATGTGACCCCTCGCGAACATAATTCACCCGTTTTTTCCTCTCCTGGAAGCACATGCGGAGTACAGATGTGTGTACATTGTCAGAGTGATGGCTACAAGAGCGCCAGTCGCTCAGAACAAGCCTCACGTGGATCACGCTGCAGTTACGTGGGTTTGTTTTTCCCATGAGATCCGCACAGAAGCTGCAATCTGGGCTGTGTACTGTAACGGACAGGGAAACACGCTGCTCGTAGCGGCTCCGGCCCAAAACAACACACAACCTCCATTAACCTCCATCGGGTTCGTCCCACCCGCGGTCTGCGGTTCTGCCCGCCTCGAGTCCTGGAAAGCCGCCTGCTTTCTAGAATCTAGCATCGATATGGACGGGCCAAACTGTTCTGCTCCGCCGGACTCTAAATACACGCTAAAACATACCGTAATGTAAGTGTAACTCGGTCATGCCGATTCTTGGGGCAACCCGATGCTGTGGTCGGGAGCTGGCTGCCCTGACCAAAAGAAAACATTGGCGTTAACCTTACTGAAGTGAGATCCGATCATACAGAGCACAACATGAACGCCAATATATCTAGTCGCTGTATGCTGGGGGAAACTGTAGGAGCCACAGCTGGCTCTCATCATAACCGCATCTCTGCGTTTGCGTCATGAGTCGATGAGATACTCCCTGCAAAGTCATCTGGGGCTCAACTTAAAGGGCACCTATTGTGCCTTGCCTTTAGTGTGTTTGTGCATGTAAACCATCTGCAAAGTTGCAGTCGACGTCAAAGGGAGTTCAATCTCCAGCAGAAAACACTCTTTGTTTGTAGTGCTGCCAATTAAGATGTTTTCACTTCTTTCTTCTGTTTTTACAAGTAATTTGATCTTTAGGTTCGTGTCCATCTAGAAAGTGATGATAAAATGTGTCATTTGTGACTCTGGACCACAGAGTCTTAAGTAGCATGGGTATATTTGTATAGGATTTGAAGTAAAGATCATGTTCCATGAAGATTTTTTGTGAATTTCCTACCGTAAATATTGTAAAACTTAATTTCTGATTAGTAATATGCATTGCTAAAAACTTTATTTGGACAACTTTAAAGGTGATTTTCTCAGTATTTAGATTTTTGTGCACCCTCAAATTGCAGATTTTCAAACAGTTGTATCTCAGCCAAATATTGTCATATCCTAACAAACCATACAAGCTTATTCATTCAGCTTTCAGATTATGTATAAATCTCAATTTTAAAGAAATACCCATATGACTGCACTGTAAAAAAATAAACATTTGTTGGGTCAACTTAAAATTTTAAGTTCTGTCAACTTGAAATGTTACGATTTACTAAGTGACAAATTATATATTTGAGTTGATTCAACTTAAAATGTTAAGGCAGTGAGGTAACAAACACAGCTGTTAAGTTTAACAAACAATTTTTTAGTTAGATCAACTCCAATGTCTAAGTTTCACTTGGTATACACTAATACACTAATTTGAGTTGACTGCACTTCAAATTTTAAGGCAGCAGGGTAACAAATTATTTTAAGTTGACTCAACAAATTGTGTTTTTTGTTTTTTTACAGTTTGGTTTTGTGGTCCAGGGTCACATTTGTGAAATAATATTCAGTTCACTGGAATATCCAGGGAACAATAATGTTCAAAGGTCAACTTAAATAATTTGTTACCTGGCTGAATAAAGTTTAGTCAACTTGAAATGTTACGTTTTACTAAGTGACAACTTGTATATTTGAGTTGATTCAACTTAAAATGTTAAGGCAGCAGAGTAACAAACACAGCTGTTAAGTTTAACAAACAATTTTTTAGTTTGGTCAACTCGAATGTCTAAGTTTCACTTGGTACAGCTTAACATTTCATCTTGAATAAACTCATCTGAGTTGACTGAATTGTGTTTTTTGTTTTTTACAGTGTGGTTTTGTGGTCCAGGGTCACATTTGTTAAATAATATTACATTCACTGGAATATCCAGGGAACAGTAATGTTCAAAAGTCTTTCTGCTCACCAAGGGTGCATTTATTTGATAAAAGACTAGAGTAAAAACAATAAAATTCTGAAATATTATTGCAATTTAATATAACTGTCACATGATCCTTTAGAAATCATCCTAATATTTTACATCTGTGATACATTTCAGAATTCTTTGATGGATAGAATGTTCGAAAGAACAGCATTTATTTGAAATCGAAATCGTGTGGATTATAGATGATGAAAACTGGTGTGTATTTCTTCTTTTCATCTTTTTCCATGAAGAATTATAAATCATTCATATCTCTCAGCAAGGCTGCAGTTTACATCACTTAGACACCTCACATGCTTCTTAAATAATCAATATCGTTCCGTGAATTCAGCATCTGTGTCTAGGTCTTCTCGCGGTGATCCGTAGCTTTGTGTAGCCTCAGTCACAGAGCGGAGCGCATCTTCTAATACACGACGCATACACGAGCTCTGACGCTCAAGACGTGATTCAGTCTGACGTTAATGGAAGCGAGAGGCGTGTGTGTAAGTTAACAGCAGCGTGCCGTTAGCGCGGGGAGAAACGCTCCACTTAGCAAATTGGCTGAGGAGAGAGAGAGCGGGAATACAGGAGGCCACAGGAATGGCCGTCTAACATGGCCTGCACAACTATTCCATGCTGTTTTGGCTCCGGCTCTCTGTGCTGATCAGATCCCAACTAACAACAATATAATTTAAGAATGTTTTGCTAACATTGCCATTAAGTTATGAAAACACTATTTCGGAATGTTCGCTTAACATTTAAACTTGTTTCTGGGTTATGCAAATGTCAAAGAAAGTATTAAAGGAGGTGCTTGAAGTACTTGAATTTGACTTTATGACATTTAAAAGCTGGAAAACCCTTGATAATAGCAATATTCCTGAAGAGGTATATAAGAATTGTTAAAAGACAATGTATCTGTGAAATAAGTGTTTGATTTTATTCAATAAGCACATATACAGTATCTTTTGATTTAGATCGGAACTTAGCGCAATGCAAATTATTTGATTCAGATTGCAACTTCAGAGCGGGTTTGTGAATCATTTGAAGAGCTCTTTTCCAAACGCGATAAACGCCATTTAAAAAAAAAAAAGTTATTGCCAACATTGTATCTGGTCGGTATTGAAAAGTCTTTTTTTTTTTTTGAATTTTACACAAAATGCAATATCCACAGTGTCATTCTGTCATGTTTTCTCCCTTTTTTTTCAAACCACGGCAAACACCAGTCTCCTTTTTCTGCAAAATGCGATACATCCGCTCAACCAATCACAGCGCGCCATTCCACGCACTGTAAACAGTAAAGGCGGCACTTTAGGTACACCCGGCATCCTAGTTTTCCTCATCTACTTTGTACTTTGGGATCAACAAACAAACAAAAAATTAACAATTTTGGTGGTTTCTGCGGTGGGGAAGAAAGTAAGCCATAACTTTGAGAGATTGTGATGAACTAAGATGAGTGACAGCTTTTAATGATTTTTAATGGAGTTTGTAAATGAGATATTGATTTAATACAACAGTTAAATAAACAAGAAGGTAATATTAAGTTACTTACATTGTCTGACTCTAACACTATTGCCCGATTTTGCTCCATTTCTTTGTGAAAAATAGTTTGAAACAAAGTCACAACTGAGCCGCCGCACATCTCCATTCAAACACAGCGGTGTTTCTTTTATGAATGAACGTGCGTTTTTACACTAATCTAGTGAGTCAATTTCCCATTCATAAAGACAGTCACTTGCTTTATTCCTCAATGAATCAGCCGTTCGAATTAATCAAATGAATGACTGCCCCTAAAGTTTTTAACGAAAAGTAAGCATAGAGCCCTGCTGGATTTATTGCATTTGGGGAAAAAATATTCAGTTTTTAAAATAAATCTTGATGAAAATCAAAATCTGGATTTGAATTGTTAATGTAATTAATACATTAATTACCTAAAGGTGCTATGTGAAAGTTTGAAACAGAAAATATTGGTTTTCATCTTGCCACTTTCTTGGTCAAGAACACATTTTTACACAAATGAATCAAAATGGATTTATAGTGTTTTGGAAAAGAGCTGTTGATTTGTGAATCAGATTGAATGATTTACAATCCACGCTCCGAGTCCTGATCTGAAATGATGGCTCATTAATCCTTATTCAGATCGGGGCTTCGGATTATGAATAATTTGATTCAGATCGTAACTTCTGAGCGTGTTTGCAAACCTTTTGATTTAAATCGGAACTTTGAAGTGTGGATCGCAAATCATTTGATTCAGATCGAGATGTCGGTGCGGGTTTGCGAATCTTTTGATTCAGATCAGAACTTTGAGGTGTGGATCGCGAACCTTTTGGATCAGATTGGAAATTGTGATTACCATTTTGTTTTATTAGTATTTTTTTATTTATCCATTTATATATATTTTTTTTTTAATTTGAAAGTGAAATCTCTGTTTGAAGTCCTTGAAAATCAAAAAAAAGTAGTGCTTGAAAAGTACTTGTAAGTCTTTAAGTGGTTAGTGTAAAAAAATGAGTCATGGCATTGTAAAAAGGCATAATGGGACCCCTGTTCCATTTGATCATTTTGCAAACATTAGCGGAACATTAATGAAACACTGGACAAACATCCATCTAAAATGTTTTATTTTGAGAACATTTTTAAAAATCACTTTTAACAAAAAATATGTTTTAAGAATGTTTCCCCATTAGGTTTTTTCAGAATGTTCTTTTAACCTTCAAATTACATTTCGGTTATGCAAATTTCATTCCATTATTCCATTTTTTCATTTTGCAAAGATTATCAGAATGTTACTTTAGAATTTTCTCAGAATTTTCTCACAGATGGTAAACATTGTATGAACATCCAACTAAAACATTTCAGAACAAAAACTTCCATGAACGATGTATCATTATATCAGTATGAAAAACTGGACGTTTGGAGTGTTAAGAGAACATTCAGAAATAAATGCAATAGGAACACTAGTAAAACATTGTCAGAAATTGTTTTTGTTAATAGAACATTAATTAAACATTATATACAGTAGGATTTAATATGTGACCCTGGACCACAAAACCAGTCAATTTTTCGAAATTGAGATTTATACACCATCTGAAAGTTGAATAAATAAACTTTCCATTGATGAAAATCTGAAATCTGAGGGTGCAAAAAGATCCAAATATTGAGAAAATCGCCTTTAAAGTTGTCCAAATTAAGTTTAGCAATGCATATTACTTATCAAAAATTAAGTTTTGATATATTTACGGTAGGAACTTTACAAAATATCTTAACGGAACATGATCTTCACTTAATATCCTAATGGTTTTTGGCATAAAAGGAAAAAGCAATAATTTTGACCTATACAATGTATTTTTGGCTATGGCTACAAATATACCCCAGTGACTTAAGACTGGTTTTGTGGTCCAGGGTCACATATGTTCTCAAAATGTTAGCACAAAAACATTATTGTTCATGAAAGGTTATTTTTCTGAAATGTTTTAGTTGAATGTTTGTTCAAGAAAATACTATTTAAGTCGTTCTGCTTCAGTTTAATTCACTGTGTTACTTGCGTTTTCCATGTAATTGTGAAACTTACTAGCAATTTCTGAGTGAAAAAAGTTTTTTTACACCATTTTTTTCAGTGTAGCTTTGTGTGACAAACAGACTAAAATGTAATTTGTTATTTGCACTTTCACTAATTCAGATTTGCTGCATTGCAGTTGGTCACATGATGTGCAATACTCAACTGCGATTGGTCTTTCCTGCATTTCAGTGATGTCAAACCTGATGTGCATCTAACAGCACCATATATGAACAGATTTGAAATAAATACTAGCTTGTATTTCCATCGGTTTGACACGCAAGTTTCATGATTGTCATTTGTGGTCAACAACCTGCATTCCTATTCTTTCGGTATCAGATGGAAAAGAGCTGCTTCTTTTCTGTTCCCAAGAAAAGAGTCTGCAGCTGTCGAACAACACGAGGGTTGACAGTTTTTGAAGGATGACATTTTTTATTTTTGGCTGAGATTTAAAACTAAATTACCGAGTGGCACCGCGCCGATAACTCAGGAACAGTCTGCTTCTAATCTCGTTCAAAAGTTCTGGAGATCTGAAAGCATGAGAAAGTGATTGAAAGATCCTCCCTGTCCCAGTTTCCCCAATTATCTCTTGTCTCATGGCAGATATGAGCCAGAAAAGTGGCGCATCTTCGTTAGAGACTTAACGCTTCCGTTTGTTTGAGGTCTTTGGTGCGAGAAGGAAAAGCGAGCGCTGGCACACTCGTTCGTTTGGTGTGGAGACGGAGAACGGACTCTCGAAAGAGAGGGATTCCTGCTCACATGGAATTGTGCTCCGGGAAAAGGACAATTATGAGAGGAAAAAATGAACAGAATTTAGACTGAGGTTTAGGAAGAAATAACAAAGACGTTAAGTCTGGGGATGGAGAGTAGTAGCGTTTGTTTTTTAACCTTATTACAAAGCCTTTTTATTATAGTTTATGGTGTTTTGTTTAGCTTTATCGTGTTTACATGAGGCATATATGATCATAATGTGAATAAAAATGTTTATTATTATTACTATTGATGTGAAAATATGCTTAATATTTTTATTTCTTACTACTTCAACTACAACTAACGGTATTGTTTAATAAATGGTTATTTTAATGGTTTTAAATAATGTTTAATAAATATGTTTTATTTAATGTATATTTTTACAAAATGTTTTTATTACAGGTTATGGTGTTTTGTTTAGCTTTATTGTGTTTATGTGATGCAAATATATTCAGAATGTATTATTATTATTGAATATAAATAAATATGTAATGTTATTATTGAGGTAAAAATATAATAATGATATAATACAAAAATATGTATGTACTTTTTAATTATTTTTATTATTAATATTATTTAATACATGGTTTAGTACTTAATGCATATTTATTATTATTGTTGTTGAGGTGAAAATCTGCTTAATATTTTAATTTATTACTACTACTAACAATAATGTTTAACAAATGGTTTAGTATGTAATGCATATTTTTACTAAATATGTGTATTACAGTTATGTTCTTTGTTTAGCTTTATTGTGTTAATGTGATGCATATATAATCAGAATGTGACAAAATTTAATAAATAATTTTAAATTAATATGCATCATTATTAAGGTAAAAATCTTTTAATAATATAATAAAAAAAATAATTAGTATTTTTATTAATATTATTTAATAAAATGGTTAATAAGTAATACATGTATTATTATTATTATTATTATTATTATTATTATTATTATTATTATTTAGGTAAAAAGCGGCTTAATATTTTTATTTCTTACTACTACAACTACAATTAACAGTATTGTTTAATAAATGGTTATTTTAATGGTTTATAATTATTATTGAATATAAATAAATATGTAATATGCGTCATTATTATTGTACTTATTTTTTAATTTTTTGTATTTTTTTATTTATTGTATTTATTTATTTATTTTATTTTGTACTTATTTTTATCATTTTACTTAATTTTATTAATATTTAATAAAGGGTTAATCTATAATACATGCAATACAATATAATAATAATAATAATAATATTATTATTATTATTATTATTATTATTATTATTATTATTTGGGTAAAAAGCAGCTTAATATTTTTAATAATATTTAATAATATACATTTAATATTTAATTTATTTGTATTTTTATAGAGGTAATAATATAATATAATATTATATCATATTAATATAAATATTGTTTAATAAATGGTTTAATATGTAATGTGTATTTATTTATTTATTTTTGGAATTTACACCTATATGTTATAAATTTAGCTGTGGATCTGATCAAGTTTTAATGTGACTTTTAAAATGAGTTATTAGTACTATTTACAACAGTAATGTCTTCTTTAATGTTATTTAATATATATATATATATTTTTTATTATTTTAGGAAAAACTGAAAAGTCCAACATCTACTAATCTGGGTAAATCCATTTGTGTTTAGCAATGGTCTCCTGCTGAGCGATAATTATGAACGTAATTCTTCTGATATGAACTCTAGTCCAGCTCTTCCCTGTTGTGCGTCCCCCGGTGAATTTGGTATGAAACTAAATGCTGGACATCAGCTGTTTTGTAATCATACGGGTGCAAGTGTTCCCACAGTACGTGCATTATTAAAACTTTTAATATAAAAAGTTAGCATTAACCAGATCAAGTGATGCTTACCGCTGCAAAACTCACTGCTGGAGTGTTTTGGCTGGTTGCTAGGGTGATGATAGATGGTTGCTAGGTGGATTCTTACCGTCGTGTATATTGTGCTTGTAGTTTTGATTTGTTTCTGAAGTTGTTTCCCCAGTCCTCCCATCTCCGTTGGTGCTGAGTCAAACGCCTGAGAGGATGTTGATTATGTTGCTCTTGCTGTTTGTAGACGAGTCTCTCCCTCGCACACGTCACCTGCCGCTCTCGTCACCATGGTTACGGCAGACTGGCAAAAGTGTCTCCGCACACAAAGATGCGCTCCTGTACTCTCAAGGTCCCCGTTCGCTCTGAGCCATGCTGACTCAAGCACTATTCCTTCATTTCATTCCCCCCATTAGCTGCTTCTCTGGGATTAGGATCTGGATTTGGCCTAAGGATGCAGTTTAAGGTTATGGCATACTGTATATGTACTGTACATTCACACTGGCACACTACAGATGTTTGAAAGACAGTAGTATGTGTCTTGTTCGAATCATCTTTCTGCCTTTTAAATGGCCCTGTGGTTTTAATAGTACAAATATTGCATGCAATGTCTTATTTAGTTATAAAAGTTGCTTAATAATAAAAGTAATAATAGTAAGAACAATAATATTAATGTTAATAAATAGTAGTACTTATATTAAAAAGTTCATCATAGTTATAGTATTTTTTATAGTATTTATCATATCATTAGTTAGTTATTATTTAATAGAAATAGTTTATTTTTTAATATATCTATTATTATTATTATTATTATTATTATTATTATTATTATTGTATAAAAGTTGATTGTTTAATATTTATTATTATTATTATTACTAAAATTTTGTTTGTAAAATACAGTATTATTATATAAGAATTATGTTATTATTTGTATTATATTATACAATTTTACAATATGTATTATTTTTATTACATATAAATAGTTTAATATATGTATTATTATTAACCAAATTACTGATTATTATTATTAGTAGTAGTAGAAATGCATATATTAAAATATGTATTACCATAAATGCATTTATTATTATTATTATTATTGATTTGTATTGTTATAAATGTCAATATTTAATATTTTAATGTTATTATTATTATTATTATTATTATTATTATTATTATTTAGAGTATTATAAAGTAATATTATTATTTATAATAAATATAAATAATTTTAATAAGAAGAAGAATAGAATGCTGGCTATTATTATTGTTGTTATTATTAGTAATATATTAAAATATTCTTTAAATAAAATACAGTATTAGTAGCATATTAAAATATGCATTAGATAAAATACAGTAATATATAATAATTCTAATATTATGATTTGTATTAATATAAAATTGTATAATATATATTATTTATAGTATTATAATATACTATTATTATTTATAATAAATATAAATGATTTTAATAAGAAGAATATTATTATTATTATCATCAAAATGTCTATTATTATTGTTGATTTAGTAATATATTAACATATTCATTAGATAAAATAAAGTTTATTTTATTATTTTAGTATAATTATTATAGTATTATTTGTATTATTATAAAATTGTATAATTTTCATTTTTTATACATTTAAATATTTTTAATAAGAAGAAGAATATTAGTAGAAGTGCATATATTAAAATATGTATTAATTTTTAAATGCATTATTATTATTTATATTAATCATAATAAATATAAATATTGAATACTTATTGTTTTGTATTATAATTATTAGTAGTAGTAGTGTAAGAAGTGCATAAATTATTTTATATGCATGTATTTATTACTTTAAATGCATTATTATTATTATTATTATTATTATTATTATTTGATAAATATACATATTTAATACTTATTATTAAATAGAAATATTTATTATTATTATTATTATTATTATTATTATTATTATTTATTAATACTTATACGTATTTAATGCTTATTATTAAATTGAAATATTTATTATTATTATTATTATTATTATTACTCAAATTGCTGTTTAGTAAAGCACATCTGCAAAGCACACTTCATTGCATAGTCTATTCCACAATGCCTTTACCTTCTCTATGCCCAAAAGCATGCTAGTTTTAATGTCGCTTTCATTCTTTAACTCTCTGCGACAACATGCAAACATCAGGATGCCAAACAGCGTGCTTCTATTATATATTGCAGCACAAGGCCTACCCATTGGTTTTCTATACTGTGTGGTTAGCCATATTCAAGTGTTTTTCCGAAGAGTTGCTCCATAAGCAGCAGCAGTTGTATAAACATGACTGACGTATATGAGGACATTTCCCGTATTCAGCATCACAGACTCCCGCAGATGGACGTTGGCCTGTGGATGATGGTGTCTGTTCAGTCATGCATGTTCCCATCGAGCTCCATGCTTTCTCTGACTCATTAAACAGCAGCTTCAGTAAGACGCTCCTGGAAGACTCTTATCCAGGCTTCAGAGAAAACCTTCGACGGACAACGAAGCTCGTGTCCCGAAGCGCTCCGAGATTCTCAGAAATTCTCCGAGTTTGTTGTGGCCTTTTAAAAGTCATGGAAAATGGGTTGTTCTTGCTGTCTTTGAAAGTAAATGATTAATTTTCTGAGAAGAATTCGACGTGGTATCTTTACGATTTATTACTATTTAACTTTCTGCAATACTAAATCTTATAAAATGCCTTAGATGGGAGGTTTTTAATGCTAAACCAAAACAACTAAAACCAAACAATATAAAACATACCCGGAAAGTCAACAAACCAAGAGTGGCGTGTACAGCGTACGCTGCAGAAAATGACTTTCTTTCTCAGTATTTAAAGTACAGCTATCTAATCATTCTTAAATCAAGATGCATTCCCTTCAGAAGCAAAATCTTTGCAAATTAGCTTCAGCTACAAGTGCTAGGATGCATGCATGGGATCACTGTTATTTCAGTTTCATCTATGTTTATTGTATCTGTCCCTAACTAATAAAACATTAAATAAATAAACAAAAAAATGACACGTATTGCATGCAGTGTCAAATGATATGAGGTCATAAAGCCTGCTTAATAATAATAATATTAGTAGTAGTAGCAGTGTATATTTTGAAATATTTTATCATATTTGTAATATTTTATATTATTATTATTATTATTATTATTTAATACAAATGGTTTCCTTTTTAATATATTTAATATTATTAATAGCAGTATTCATCATATTTATAGTATTTTTCGTAGTATTTGTCATGTTGTTGTTATTTTATATAAGTGGTTTATTTAACCCTCTGGGGTCGACGGTCGCGCCGGCGCGACCAGCTCACTTTTTTTAAGATCAGTGCGAAAGATACTAAAATTGCTCTGTCGATATTAGTCACACAAATACGAGTTATACATCATTCAAAATGGTTAAGTGTATACTTTTTTTTGTGTACACTCAGAATAACAACTGAACTTTGTTCTTTTTTAAAATAAAGAAAAAAGACGGGGTGTTTTTTCTGTCTTCAGTGTCTCCGCGCACTGCGATTAGAAACGCCTCAATAAATGTATCTTTAACTCGGTGGAGGCTCAGCACACAGACAGTTAATATACATGGATAGAAAGCTTAATATCTCTACTTTTAAATAAAGCAAGTCTTGTCGAAAACAAATGTTCTGTTATAAAGTAATCCGTATGAAACCAACAACATGTTGAGTTTTGCGCTCAGTGTTCATTAACGATAATGAAGTTGACGCCTCCGCTTTTGATATGATAATTAGCCATGTGCGCCGCGCGGGAATGTTAACGCCCACATCACCGCGAACTAACTTTGAGAATTCATCGCGTTCATATCAGCTACTGTTCGCTTATGGAAGAAGACACGCTGAGAGGAATACACACTGAATTCACCAGATGAAGAACAGAATGCGATGCGCGGCTGATCCACGTGACGCGATCGTTCTGATGAGCAAGTAATGTTTCTTATTTGCATTAGTTAACGTGCTATTCACTTGAACACATAGCTGTGTTTTTCTAAAACTATAACTCCTGGCTAAAAGGTTTGAAATCGAGTGAAAAGGATAGGTACAATTCATATAACAGGCTACTACACAATTCATTGTATCTAAATTCTTACGACGCAATGAAGGTTTCATGCTCTATAGGCTATAATATAAAACAAAATATATAAGTAATAGGACTGTACTGTTTTTAGTGATCGCATACCTGCATCACATATGACTCTTCACTTGAATCTGAGGTAGTTGTATTAACATTATTTGTACGGAATACCAGGGGTAGTTCAGTTTTTGCGGTCGAGTAAATGCACAGATATAATAATTCACTGATGTAATTATATGTGCATCGCCATAATATTGAAGTATATGTACTTGTTTGACGTTACTAAATAATAATATAGATTCTCTAATTGTTATCTGAGTGCTGCTCACACTGCAAAAAAATCTCTATCTTAGATTTTTGTCTTGTTTCCATTCAAAATATTTAAAAATTCTTAAATCAAGAAGGATTTTCTAGACAAGTAAACAATGTCTTGTTTTCAGACACTAGAAAATTAAGTGAGTTTTTGCTTGAAACAAGCAAAATAATCTGCCAATGGGGTAAGCAAAATAATCTAGCCTTCTGTTTGAAATAAGATTATTTTGCTTACCCTATTGGCAGGTTATTTTGCTTGGTTTAAGCCAAACCTCACTTAATTTTGACTTATTTTTTCTGAAAACAAGACAATAATTTTTACTTGTCTAGAAAATCCTTCTTGATTTAAGAATTTTTAGATATTCTGGCTGGAAACAAGACAAAAAAATCTAAGATAGAAAAGCAAAAGTGTTAATATATCTTCACATTTTTAGCACAGCAAGCAAGGCACAACACTTTTCCACATAGAGGAATTACAATAAAATAGATGAAAATCTTTGAGCATTCTCACATTCTTTCTTCACAGTGCTCCAACTTGATGGGTGAACATTACCTTTGATGGGGGGAACATTAGCCATTGTGGGAGTGTCTTTTGTCTCTCCTTGTGTGAATTACATGAATATTCAGAGCTATTAACACTCCCATGAATATGGCAATGCTGGCCAAAAAACTTACTTTCAAAATTCAAATTATTATATCTTTGTTTGTGATGAAGTGGTTGGAATGATTCTCACATCATTGTGAAGTAAATATTCTAGCTTACAAGACTGATTACTCAAATGATTTCGTCAGAACTATTCAGTAGGTTTTTTTAGGCCATCTTTTAGATTAATGTTTTTTCCTAAAATGTGCTAACCACGCATAATATTTTTTTTCTACAAAATGCAAACATGTACATCTATCTTTCTCACATATTATTGTAGCACAGTGTGTGCTGAATACAAGAAAAATACATATGGGCAAATAGTATGTTATAAGTAGCTGAAATAAGCACAAATGTCAGGGCATGTCAGCACACCTCAAGGGCCCCAAAATCACCTCAGACCCCAGAGGGTTAATATAATAATATTTTTTTCTGTTTTTAGCAGTTAAATTATTACACATATTTAAGTATGTATCACATTTGTAGTATTTTATATTATTATTATTATTATTATTATTATTATTATTATTATTATTATACTTTACAAAAAATACTTTACACATAAATATTAAAATATTTATCATTTTATAGTATTTTTCATGGTATTTATCATGTACTAGTTGTTGTTATTTTATATAAATAATTTGACATTTATCATATTTGTAGTATTTTATATTATTATTTAATACAAATGGATTAATATTGAATATTTTTAATATTATTAATATTAGTATTAGTAGTAGTACATAAAATACTTATATTTTAGTATGTATTATTATGTTATTATATTATATTATTATTATATTTATTATTAGCAAAAAGCTGTTTACTATTTAATCAGTAGAAGTATTACATATAATAAAGTTTTTATAATTTTTATAGTATTTTTCATAGTATTTACCATGACCTTATTATTTTATATGTATTGTCTGATATTTAATATATTTATTATTATTATTAGCAAAAAGCTGTTTACTATTATTTTTAATAGTTGAAGTATTACATGTCTTAAAATATTTATAATTTTTATAGTATATTTCGTAGTATTTATCATAAACATTATTTTATATTCAAATATTTATTATTATTATTATTATTATTTATAGTATATTTCATAGTATTTATCATGAACTTATTATTTTATAAGAATTGTTTGATATTTTATATATATATATATATATATATATTGTTGTTGTTGTTATTATTATTATTATTATTATTATTATTATTAGCAAAAAGCTGTTTGCTATTATTTTTTTAAACAGAAGTATTACATATCTTAAAATATTTATCATTTTTATTGTATTTTTCATAGTATTCATAATGAACTTATTTTATATGAAAATATTTATTATTATTATTATTATTATTATTATTAATAGCAAAAAGCTCTTTAGTGTTATTTTTATATATTCAAATATTTATCATTTAGTATTTTTATAGTATTTATCATAACATTTTTTGCAAAATGTTGTTTATTTTTATTGTTGTTGTTGTTATTATTATTAGCAAAAAGCTGTTTGCTATTATTTTTAGTAGCTGAAGTATAACATATATTAAAATATTTATAGTTTTTATAGTAGTTTTTGTAGTATTCATTTTGTAGTAATCATACTGTTATTTTTGGCAAAATGCTGTTTATTTGTTACATTTTTTATTATTATTATTAATAAATCTTGCTTTCTAAAAAGGTTTATACTTAAAACACAAATAAAAATGCCAGCGAGGAAAGAAAAATAAACTCAATTCAGAGATTTTTTTTATTATTATTGTATTTGGCAGTCTTTTCATTTTGATGATTTTTTTTTTTTTTTTTTTTTCGAAAACAAGTCTCGTCGTTTTGCGTCTCGAGTAAACGTGCTTTGACTTAATACTGTTTAGACATTTTACTGAAAAGCAAAACAAAAGTGCTTGATTTTGTACAGAGATTTTCAGAGATATAGTTCTCCCAGCTGGATCGTGTTACGGATGGAGAGCAGCAGGTTTGTGCGAGTGTCTCTCTCGGGTTTCTGTTAGGCTCTATTACTCTGATTTGGGACACCAGACACGTTCTCATTAGTATTATGAATGTAATCAGTAGTGTGGCTGTGTGTGAGGTTAATGCAGTCCCTCTACAGACTCGGCCATTAGAGTGGACTAACCCAATCACAGGCCGTCCAGAGCCCCTCGCTGCCCCGCGCTGATGTCACCCGAGCTAAAACGAGTGGAAAAAACAGCACATCACCTTATTGGCAGGCCCAGAAAGGCCTCAAAGGACAGATGAGACATCGAATTTCCACCTTGATCACAGTTCCGACGCATCCGAGTTTAATTTGTGCATCATTTCTGGGCTATTTTGGTGCGTCTCTCGGTCCCACGAGAGAGATATCCGTAACGACAGCGAGCAATTATTTCGGATGGAGGCTCGTGTAATCTTCTATAAATGCTTCTGATTGTGATTCGCTGATACTGTAAACGGTTAAGTCGAGGTAAATCGAGGTAAACGCTGTGAAAAATGCAGACTTGGCTGCCCCGCCACGACTTTTCCGAGCAGAAAGACCCTTTCAGATGTGCTTGGCTCTGGGTTGGCATTTCGGGGAGGTGTAGTCTGTGTCTTGTCTGGTTCTTATTAGACTAATGCGCAATTTGTAATAAAAAGTGCAAATTTCCCATATGGAGTAAAATCAGTCTTGACCAGGGGCCCAGATTTGTGTGCTTCGGGGTGGCTTCAGACTTTACAGTGCAAATGTGGCCCAGTTTTCTGTTTTCATTTTAGAGGGTATGTTTCAACTTGCTTTTATGCTAACTAGCGCTGAGCGTGCGCTCCGTAATCTCTTCTGATTGCTTTATAGCGAGTGCCTCTTTCTGTGGGAACAAAAAATACTAGTGTTGACCCACAATATAGGTTTGTATTAGAATTAAGTGAGGTTGAGGCAGCAAAAAAAAAAAGCAAAAAATAGAGACATGTTTAAAATAATTTATCTGTAAGTAAACAATGTATATATATAATATGATAGAATTTACATTTATAAATTACTGATTCAGTTATATAGTAATAAATACATTTGAATTATATATTTTAATATATAATATTTTAAAAATATTTTAAATACATTTGATGTACTACTATTATACTATTATACTACTACTTATTAAATATATCAAGTATTAAACCACTTGTATTAAATAATAAAAACAATAATATAAATTATATTATAATTTATATCATATTATAAAATATATATATATGTAATAGAATGTATATTTAGAAATTATTAATTTAATTATATAGTAATAAATTATAATTATATAATTGTTTAATTTCATATTTTAATATATAATAATTTAAATATTATATAACTATTTGATGTACTACTTTTACTATATACTACTACTTTTAATAATATTAAATATATGTAATATTAAAAACCACTTGTATTACATAATAATAACAATAATATAAAATACAATAAATTAGATATATATATATAATAAATACATTTGAATTATATAATTGTTTAATTACAAATATATTTTAAATATTATATAATTATTTGATGTACTACTTTTACTATATACTACTACTTTTAATAATATTACATATATCAAATATGAAACCACTTGTCTAATATAAAATAATATAGATTTTAAATATATAGCTTTTTATAGAATTATAGGATTCAAAATTATAAATTGTTAATGAAATTATATAGTTATAAATATTAAAAAAAAAATATTTGAATATATAATATTTTAAATATTATATAAATATTTAATGTACTACTTTTACTATATACTACTGCTATATGCATTTCAGTTCAAAAACCAGTTCAGAAAATTGTCAAATTCTTAACTTCTGAATTTTGTCCGAACATTATACATGCATACATTGAAACATTTGTGCATTTAGCCTCATGAATAGTCAGTGGTGGCCAGTTCACAAGGCAAATCCCCCACTAATGAGCTAAGAGACATCTGTATTCTCTCCAGCTGGCCGTGTTGTTTGTTTTTTTCTGTAGTAATGACCCAATCTTCTAATGTTCTTCCCTATGATCCTCCTCACCTGTCCCGCAAGAGGCAAATTGAATCAATAAGCAATCGGAGAGCGAGTGCTGCGCAGATCGACAGGCCTCCTGCCCGGCCCATTTGGGCCTAATTAGCATTGATGAGCATCTCTGATGGGATTTACGCCATTGATGAGCAGCGTGAGTCATCGCTCGCATGGGCAGTGAGTCTAACCCGCTTAGTATAGGGGGTTCGTCCGGGATGCGGGGGATTCCTCGCAGGCCAGGCAGGTGTGGAGATTTGCGCTGAGATGAGAGGCAGGAACACACCAGGAAGAGTTAAGCACATTTCCAAAGGGAGGGAAATCAAATCTGAGAGGGATTAGCAAACAGTAAAGATGGATTTATAGTCCTATGCAAGCTTTCAAATGGGGGTTTGCAAAGCAATCCACCGCCCAATTTTCAGTTTTCACAGTTACAACGTATTTCAAAACTTATTGTAAAAAGAGAAATCAATTGTTTTGAAAAAATTCTGTCTAAATTACAAACAATATTACGTTAATGTAATGTCATGCATTATTAAGTCAATTGAACTCAACAAAATAATATGTTTGCAAATTTTATAAATCAATGCATAATCATTTTTTTTAACTTGCAGCCATGTATTGTTTAAGTTGTGGTAATAGGTCCTCTGAATTTCTTTTTAGTGCATGGTAACGATCATCCATTCAGTGCATTCAAAATAAGCAATACGCTTTTATTTCGCTCTGTTTGTCGTGCGCTAATGCATTTTCCTGGTGCACTTGAGGGTTCTGCGTTCGGTGCCCCAGCAGAGCCCACTGTAATCTTATCTTATTTTGACGTAAGTGCCTCTATATCACACTTGACATTTAGAGCTGCAGTGACTCGCCGTGTGTCCGCTTTTTATTCGAGAGATGCATGTAGGGAAAAACAGCGTGCCGGCTCCACGTGCAGACCGCTGGCAGTGAGCTCAGCTGGGCTTTGTGAGGAGCTGCCAGTGCCTGTCTCTCCCTGCGGGAACACAGAGAATTCCCTCAGTGCCACTTACTCAGGCCGGGCCCCCGCTGACACTGCCAAGCCAAATATTTACCCTCCAGTCAAATGAATAGGTACACATGTGCACAAGACCAGATAATGCATTGGAGGAGAAGCGCGCACCCTGTCTGAGAAAAGCACAGGGAGCTTCTTCAGCTAGAATTGTCTACTCTCGCTTACAACAAAACCAACCATTGGCTAAATCCCTTAATTACTCTCTCTCGCTGTGCGCCTGAGCATCAGGCTCTTAACCTAATAGAGCAAACCAACCGATATTTAAATCGCTTAACAGAACAAAACCGGCCTAAATTTAAGTATCTTAACAGAACAAAACTTACCGATATTTAAATCTCTGAATAAAACAATTATGGCCAATATTTAAATGACTTAAAAGAACAAATCTGGCCTATATTTAAGTATCTTTACAGAACAAACCAACCAATATTTAAAACTCTTAGTAAAACAAAGCTGGCTAATATTTTAATATCTTAACAGAACAAAACCAGCCGATATTTAAATATCTTAGAACAAAACTTACCAATATTTAAATCTCTTAATAAAACAACATTGGCCAATATTTAAATCACTTAAAAGAACAAATCTAGTCTGTATTTAAGTATCTTTACAAAACAATATCAGCTGATATTTAAATCTCTTAATAGAACAAAACTTGCCGATATTTAAATTTCTTAATAGAACAAAACCAAACAATATTAAAATCTCTTAATAGAACAAAACTTCCTGATATTTAAATAACTTAACAAAACAAAACCAGACGATATTTAAATCTTTTAAAAGAACAAAACTGGTGGATATTTAAATCTATTGATAAAACAAAACTGACTGATATTTAGATCTCTTATTAGAACAAAACTGAGAAAAGCACAGGGAGCTTCTTCAGCTAGAATTGTCTACTCTCTCTTACAACAAAACCAACCATTGGCTAAATCCCTTAATTACTCTCTCTTGCTGTGCGCCTGAGCATCAGGCTCTTAACCTAATAGAGCAAACCAACCGATATTTAAATCGCTTAACAGAACAAAACCGGCCTAAATTTAAGTATCTTAACAGAACAAAACTTACCGATATTTAAATCTCTTAATAAAACAGTTATGACCAATATTTAAATGACTTAAAAGAACAAATCTGGCCTATATTTAAGTATCTTTACAGAACAAAATCAGCTGATATTTAAAACTCTTAACAGAACAAACCAACCAATATTTAAAACTCTTAATAAAACAAAGCTGGCCAATATTTAAATATCTTAACAGAACAAAACCAGCTGATATTTAAATATCTTAGAACAAAACTTACCGATATTTGAATCTCTTAATAAAACAACATTGGCCAATATTTAAATCACTTAAAAGAACAAATCTGGCCTATATTTAAGTATCTTTACAGAACTAAACTACCTTATATTTAAATCTATTAATAGAACAAAACTTACCGATATTTAAATCTCTTAAAAGAACAAAACTGGCCTGTATTTAAGTATCATTACAGAACAAAACCAGCTCATATTTAAATCTATTAATAGAACAAAACTTACTGATATCTGAATCTCTTAATAGAACAAAACTGACCGATATTTAAATCTCTTAATAAAACAACATTGGCCAATATTTAAATCACTTAAAAGAACAAATCTGGCCTATATTTAAGTATCTTTACAGAACAAAACCAGCTGATATTTAAATCTCTTAATAGAACAAAACTTACAAATATTTAAATTTCTTGACAGATCAAAATCGGCTGATATTTAAATTTCTTATTAGAACAAACCAACCAATATTTAAACCTCTTAATAAAACAAAGCTGGCCGATATTTAAATATCTTAACAGAACAAAACCAGCTGATATTTAAATCTCTTAATATAACAAAACTTACTGTTATTTAAATTTCTTAATAGAACAAAACCAGCCGATATTTAAATCTTTTAATAGAACAAAACTGGCCGATATTTAAATCTCTTGATAAAACAAAACTGACCGATATTTAGATATCTTATTAGAACAAAACTAGACAATATTTGGAGTAGTAAGAACAATAGATGAATGCTAACCGATATTTAAACCCCTTAATAGAACAAAACCAGAACCTTATTAGAACGAAACCAACCGATATTTAGATTTCTTAATCAAACAATGTCAACCGATATTTTAATAACTGATAGGAAAAAACTGACTGACATTTAAATTTTATAACAGAACAAAAACAACCACTATTATGGAAAAATATTTAAATTACTTTATAGAACAAAACCGATATTTAAATCTCATGACCAATATTATTGTTATATATTGTCACATCGCCCAGCCCTAAAACCTGCTGGTAAAGCACTAAGGCATTATAAACAAAACAGTGTGAATTTCTGGAAAGCACTATGCAAAAAAAGTACTTAAAATTGGTGTTGTTTGTTGCGAAACAGCCTGTTGACAGTCTAAACGCTGCTGTGTAAATGCAATACGTCTGGTGAAGGCGCACAGGGGACTCGACAGATGCTTCGATGAGCCTCATTGTGCATCTCTAGTTGCGCTAATGAGGTCAAGACCTTCAGCAGCGTGCCCGGGCCGCGCTCTCGTTCGCTGGCTCTTCTTCCCAGGCCTTTGTGTGACTGGCAGTCTCCTTTCCAGCGCTTTTATTCCATACAAGGCCCTGCCAGAAGCAACGTGCACACAGCATGAGCTCTCAGGCCTACGTCACTCTCACTCACTACCCCAAAGCGACCTGGAGAGCAGCAGGCAGCGCTGAGAGAGGAGGCTTTTAATTGGCCAGAAGCACTTTGAGTGAACACAATGTTCTCAGGGCCTGTCGTTCGAACAAAGAACAGATTCGTCACTTGCTTCGCACTGCCCTGTTTTAACCTGTGCCCACAGGCGAAACGTGAAGGGTGCGTGTGATGTTGACGTTTTAACAGAGAGCAGAGGTTGTTTAGACCAAGCGGTTGGAGATGGTGAGAATCAAGGCGCCGACTGTCACCTCTTGAAGAGCGGCCGGACGGTTTGTCACTGACGTCGGATGCCATATTTATGTGCTGTAACTCACAGCGGTGAGCATATACAGTGCTGGGTGGTCCAGCTTGAGTTTGTTGGAACCGACACCAGCTTGAACAGGAATCTTTATGACCGCGTGTGTGTTTGTGAGCGAACCGACCTGAACGTGTGTCAATATATGGGGCTGCTTTTGCTCTTTGCCTGTCCTCACCTGCACAAGTTTAACAGTAAATTTCAACAACATGTTGTCTCTCCAGAAAGTTTTTAATAGACACTGTGTGAAATCAAGAAATAGTTCACACAATTGAGTTCTGAGGGCTTGGGGTGGGAGAAATATCTTTTCTTGTTGGTAGTTTGCTTTCTCTTTCACTCTTTTTGTTTTATTTTTATTTTTTTATATTGTTTAGGTTTTATATTACTTTCATGATGTTGTTTCTTTTCATTTTTGTAAGTTTAATAAAAAAAAAAAAATTAAATTCCAGACAAAAATGTTTAAATGCAATAAGTGTTTTAAATATTACACGCTAAAAATGTTCCCTTCTGCTGTAAATGTCAATTTATATTCAAATGCATATCCTTAATATTAAATGTAAGGAAGTTGAATTATGAATGAAGTTGAAATAAATTTAAAAACTAAAAAAGCTAAATTTGAACTTTGGTTTGAAAAAGACTTGACTTAAATGTTTTTTTTTTTTTTTTTTAAAGATTGGATTAGTATTTTTCATAAAAATTTGTATTTAGTTATATTTTTTTTATCATATTTTTACATTTTTTTTAATTAATTTAATGTTATACAATTATATGTTAAAATATCTGAATGCAAGAGTAATATAATTAATGTTTTAACATTTATTTATTTGTTCATTTGTTGTGGACTTTTGTGAGTCAGGGTGGAATGATACTTATTTTCTCTGGATACATCACTTGTGTTGAATTTCTTTGAATTGCAATTCAGTATTTCTTTTCAAATTCGTTTTTAGTTATTTTTTTATCATATTTAATAAATCAAAATTTATTAAATATTATATTATTATATGTTCAAATTGTTTATTGTAAGAGTAATATAATTGATGTTTTAACATGTATTTATTTATTTATTTATTTATTAAGGACTTTTGTGAATCAGGGTGGAATAACATTTAAGCCTGGTTTCACAGATAGGGCTTAGCCTAAGCCAGGATTAGGTCATAGTACAATTGGGACGTTTAAGTAATTTTCCTTGTCTCTCAAACTGGGGGTTAATTTCTCTCGTGTTGAAATTTTTTTTTTAATTGCAATTCAGTATTTTTCTTTCAAATTTGTATTTAGTTACATTTTATTATGTTTAATAAATCTAAATGTATTTAATATTATGTAATTATATGTTAAAATATTTTAATGTACAAGTAATATATTTGATGTTTTAACATTTATTTATTTATTGTGGACTTTTGTGGATCAGAGTGGAATAACACTCAATTTCCCAGGATGCATCACTTTTGTTGAATTTCTTTGAACTGCAATTCAGCATCGATGCGTCTGAATTCAGTTTCTTGGACTAACTGTCATCTGCCATAGCGAGATTTCGCATTCTGCTCAGCGTTTGACATTTAACAAAGCAGTGACACATGAACGAAATGAAGAAGAGCAATTTACTGTCCCCGTTCTCCTCTATTGCCAGGCTAACCAGCGCTAATAATGATGTCGACACACACATTCTGTCTGTCACACACACACTGATCCTTCACAGGGTGTCGAAGCCATGCGAACACATCTCTGAGTGTCCGTCAGTCACAATTGTGCGTCCAAAAGGTCCATCGAGCTCATTCCAAGCATCCCTGTCTAGAATGGCCAATGCATTTCATCCATTACAAACCTGACATTTCCAAAACGCGGGCCACATCAGCTTGACAGCGAGCAGCGGCCGTAAGCAGATCCGAACTGCTGCTCACAATCCCATCATCCCTAATACAGTCAATTACACCTCAGCGAGTGAAAATCCTTCATCTGGTCACTGCAAGTGGCCTCTAATAGCCTTTACTTGACAGGTCTCACAGCCCGAGAATATATTAGGAGCGGCGAGTAAACTCAATCACGCTCTGTCAGTGCCGCGTGTCGTGCGACCGCGCAGCGTAGTTCGAAACGAATGGCTCTTTGTTCTGCAAATGGCCCCGCGCTGCCAAACGCCACTGCCGCGTGTGTCTTTTCCGAGGTTTTATGGCTCGGTGCATGCGGTCCCGTTAGCTCAGGCCGTTCCATTGCTCACGCTGTGTAACATGTAATGATATGGTGTTAACGCTGTTGTGGCTCCGTGCAGCTGAAAAACAGAAAATGGAGTCCCGGGGAGCAATTTGTTCCTCTGGCCGCTTTGACTGGAGCACAGAGGGTTACAGTGTGGAGCCGTTCAGCAGGTTTAAACAGCGGCCCTTGTGGCACTGAAGGATACGTTTCAGCAGTCAGACTCTTGGCGTCATTAAAAGCTGTGCGCCGCAGCCAGGGGGCTTTGTGCGGAGTTGCACGCAAACTGCGAACGGCTTGGAATGTGTCGACTTTTACAATGTAGGTTAGCTGTGCGAGGCCACGGTCAACATTGAAAGACATTGTGCTGAAGTGAAGTCTGTCTGCCTTTCAACAAAAAAAATTGTTTTCATCTCGGACAGGCAGTTGGTTTATTCAAGATGCGTATTGATATGAACTGTACATTTGGCCTTCCTGCGGAGTGACGCAAGTGTGACCGAGACATTTGGCTGGAGTTGTGAATGAGTCAAATAGCAAATACAGTAGGTGATTTATTGGTGTAACTTGTTTTAGCCGGACAAGCTCACTATGATTAGCATGTGGTTTAACATGAATGGGGTATTTTTTACATTCTGTAGAAATATGAATGAAAAATAAAGTAAGAGGTTGTACTGCAATGAAGACACAATATTTACAGATAGTTACATAGAGAGACAATGAACAGACAAATGAACAAACAACAACAATGGATGAATGGAACAATAGATAGATATATAGAAGACAAACAGACAATGTCTATGACTATCTATCTATCTATCTATCTATCTATCTTTGTACCCATTGTTTGTTTGTTTGTCCATCCAATGTGTCTATCTGTGTATATATATCAATCCATCCTTCGTTTGTCTATCTATCTGTCTATCTATCTGTCTATCTATCTGTCTATCTATCATCTGTCTTTTTATCAGTCATTTGTTAGTTCGTTTGTTCATCTGTCCGTTGTTTATCTAGCTCTACATCTATTGTTCCATCCTTCCATTTGATTTTTTCGTTTGTTTGTTCGTTCGTTCGTTCGTTCGTTCGTTTGTTTGTTCGTTCGTTGTCTATCCACCACTATCTATCTATCTATCTATCTATCTATCTATCTATCCATCTATCTTTTCATCCATTGTTTGTTTGTTCATCCATCCGTTGTCTATCTATATATCTATCATTCCATCCTTCGTTCGTTTGTTGTCTGTCTGTCTGTCTGTCTGTCTATAATCTGTCTTTTATCCATCGTTTGTTCGTTCGTTCGTCTGTCCGTTGTGTCTATCTTATATATCTATCGTTCCATCCTTCCATCATTTTATTGGTTCATTGTCTATCTATCATCTATCTTTTATCCATCGTTTGTTTGTTCGTTTGTTTGTCCATCCGTTGTATGTCTATCTATATATCTATCAGTCCATCGTTCCATTTTTTGTTCATTCATTTGTTCGTTCTTTGTCTTTTTATCTATCGTTTGTTCATTTGTTTGTTTGTCCATCTGTCCATTGTGTTTGTCAACAAATGATAGATGGATGGGTCTATCTGTCGATTGTTCTGTCATTCCATCATTATTCTGTCTATAGTTTGTTTTATCTCTCATTCTTTCATTCGTTCTATCTCTGACCCACACGTATTGTTGAGTATGTTGAGTCTGTGCTCCTGACACTCACTGCTCCAGCTCTTTAATGGCAGTATGAAGGTTTGTCTGGCCAGTGCTTCTGTCTCTCTTTTCCTGGAAACCTAAAACTCCTTCTCCAGGGTCTTTTGGTCCTTTACCCAACACCCCTCCACCAAACCTCTAGGACTGGATCTGAGTCAGGTCAGAGGTCGAGGTCTCAGGGGAGGCCAAGCATTTCCTGTCCAGCTCTCTTGTTTTTGTCTTTAGGTATTTGTGCGGACTGAATCCCTGGTGCGCGAAGCAGCAGACAGAACGCACCGTAGCTGCTAAGATAAGTTTTCACAAGCGCACGGGGATGTCCACCGCCAGTCAGGCCCAGTGACCTAGAACAGACACTGAAAAGTCATTATCGCACCGTATGACCGCATCCGTATCGCTCGTATGGGCTTCGGTTAGTTGCTGTCGTCTTTAAGAAAATGTTTAGGCTGTTTTTAACAGAGCAGAAAGCGATTGTTGTGATAAGTGACTAATGCCAGGGTCGTTTATCATTGTGTTGCTTTACAGTTTATCATTAGCGATTAATTGAACTATGCGTTGCAAGTCACTTCGGATAAAAGCGTCTGCCAAATGCATAAATGTTAATCAGATGAGTCTGAATGCAATGCCTCATTCGCAGCTTTATTCATTTTGAATTCATGTTCATTAGTCAACATAAAATCAAAAAATGTGTTTTTTTAATGCACGTTTCTTGTGGAATATCTTGCTTTATTCTAAAATTATTGAAGTAAAATGTGTGATATCAGTATTAATGCTAACATTAAACTGCGATCTTTTCAAGATATTGTAAATACCAATTTTGTCAAACCATATTATTATTTGGAATATAATAAAATGCATACAGTAAAAGTCAAAAGTTTACATACACCTTGCAGAATCTGCAAATTGTTAATTATTTTACCAAAATAAGAGGGACTGTACAAAATGCATGCTGTTTTTTATTTAGTACTGACCTGAATAAGATATTTCACATAAAGGACATTTACATATAGTCCACAAGAGAAAAGAATAGTTGAATTTATTAAAAATGACCCTGTCCAAAAGTTTACATACACTTAAAAGTTTACATTCACAGATTCTTAATACTGTGTTGTTACCTGAATGATCCACAGCCGTTTTTGTTTTGTTTTGTGATAGTTGTTCATGAGTCCGTTGTTTGTCCTGAACAGTTAAACTGTCTGCTGTTCATCAGAAAAATCCTTCAGGTCCCGTTTAAGTATGTTGTTGTTTGTGTGATATTTTATTCAGGTCAGTACTAAATAATAAATAACATGCATTTTTTTGTGATCTCTCTTAACTTTGCTAAAATAATTAACATTTTGCAGATTCTGCAATGTGTATGTAAACCTTTTGGCTTCAACTGTACAGTATGTGAGAGCAGTCTATATCTAAATTCTAATTATTTTAACCAATTATATGATAAATACATGTCTGTCTATCTAAAAAATGACTCAAATAAATTTCTCAATGCATGTTTCTTACATATTTTCTTGTTGAACATCTAGCGTTCATGTTCGCTTTTACTATTGGGAATTAGGGATCTTAAAGATTGCCTTAAGATGTATAATTCCCTATCAATCGAGTCTGAATGCCACTTCTTTCAACTGCAGCTTTATTAGTGTTGATTTCATGTTTATTACCCAACATGAAACCCCTAATTAATTTTCTTAATGCACATTCCTTGCTTTATTCTCTAAAATATGTCAGATTATGGCAGTAAAACAGGTTTTGTGTTCGTTTGTACACATTTGTGATGCATATTAACACTAGCATTAAATTCAGTAAAAAATGTCAAAAATATTGTCAATGCAAATATTAAATTATTGTGATCTGGAATATATTCAAATGCATCTAAATGCTAAAATGCATTTATTTATTTATTAAATGATAAACAATTCTGATCACATCTGTCTGTCTAATGCACCTTCCTTGCATATTTTCTTGTTGAATATCCTGCTTTATTAACTAAAATATGTCAGATTTTGCAGTAAAATGGTTTGTGATATGTATATTAGTAGTATTAACACTAACATTACCTAAAACTGAGATTATCTCCAAAATATTGTCAATGCAAATATTTAATTATTATGATCTGGAATATATTCAGATGCATCTAATTGCTAAAATGCATTTATTTATTTATTTATTTTTCAAATGATAAACATTTCTGATCACATCAGTCTGTCTAATGCACCTTCCTTGCATATTTTCTTGTTGAATATCCTGCTTTATTCCCTAAAATATGTCAGATTTTTGCCATAAAATAGTTTGTGATATGCATATTAGTAGTATTAACACTAACATCAACTAATCTGAGATCTTTATAAAATATTCTGCATGCAAAAGTTTAATTACTATGATTTGGAATATATTCAGATACATCTATATGCGAGTGGTCTATACGTATACATCGCTTTCCTTTCTCTGTCTTCCTTTCTGAAGTGTTTTGGCAGCTCAGCAGTGTTTTTTTCTCACAGTAACTCCTCTCACAGTATCGCTGCTCTGGCACCATTAGGATTGCATTCACTGCGCCACCTGCAGGACGCCAAAAGCAGCATTAGTAAAAAAAATCAATTAAACGAGCACATCGAGAGACAGAGAGTGACAAAAGAGACTAAAAACTCAGCCTTTTTTAAAGGCGAGCGTAGTTTGGGCTGAATCTAGACTGAGCTGACATAGTGAGAGCCTGAAATGGTTGGAGGCTATTATTCATTTTTCATGGCAAAGACGAGACTTTTCACTTTACAGTCTGTGCACACAGACATTTCATACTGTGCAGATGCACCAATAAAGAGCGTATTTGCAGCTTTTTAGCCTCTTATGTTGGTTCTCATCAACATTTGAACGCAGGGCTTGAGAAAAGGCTCATTTAGATGAAGCGATAGACAGCACGAGTGTGTGTGGACCGGAGTAAGCCGTGAATGCGTGCGACGCTGGATATGAATGAATCATTGTGAAATAAGCGAGCGGTAATCTAGCGCTGGGCTGCATCGGTCCTGTGTGATTTCCAGCTCACCCATAGTCTCTACATTATTAAAAGCGCATTAGCGGCGTAATGGCTGAGAGATGCGTCTCAAGTCCTGCTTTCGGCTCGGCTGCCGCAGCTGAGGGGGGTCACATGACCCTGACAGATTTACAAAAAGCTGGCAGAATCATGTCCTGAATGGAATACCAGTGTAATGCTTGCTGCATACTGTTATATAAAATGTGATACAGTCTGTCATATGCAATATTTTTCAAACCCTAGCATGTTACATTCTTGTCAAAACAACTTATTTCCTAGCCCGAAGTGTTCACTTAGGCCATATTGGGCTATTAATTTTAATGTAATTTAGTTTTTTGGTCAAATATTTAATTTTAGATGATTTTAAATATATTTAAATTATTATATGATTTACAAATATATTAAAATTATTTATTTTATATATACATTTTTTTGTTTGGGGTTAAATGTAGATTTAAAAACTACAAAAATAAAATACAAAATAAAAAGAATGATGGAGTCTCATCATTCATAAATAATATTAATAATAATATATGTAATATTAATATATTAAAGCAATACAGTATTTACATATGTTTAATTTTATATTTAGTTTTTATTTTAGAATATTTCAGCTACACTTTAGAGTCATGTGATTTCTATAATCAATTATGGAACTTTAATTGGACAATTTTAAATATATAGTAATATATTTAATATTAATATATTAAGTAATAAATATAAATATTAAAAATGTATTATATTAAATAATAAAAGTAATAACTGCAAAATAATTAGTATTTTTATTTTTTATTATTTTGTTCTTGTCAAAATAACTATTTTCCTAGCCAGAAGCGTTCACTTAGGCCCTATTTGGTTATTCATTTTAATGTAATTTAGTTTTTTGGTCAAATATTTCTAGAGTAAATTATGGAACTTTAATTTGACAATTTTTTATATATAGTAATATATTTAATATTAATATATTAAAGTGATAATTGCAAAATAGTATTATATTGTATATTTGTATTATATAAAAAGTATTGTATTTAGTTTTTAGACTATTATAAATTATAGGATTTAGAATCCTATAATTTCTATAATAAATTACGGAACTCTAATTTTACAATTTGAATCCTATGCAGAATAAAAACTAGTAATTTTGGCAATAATAATAATAATAGTAATAATTATAATAATATATTTAATATTCATATATTAAAGTAATAATTACAAAATATGTAATATTATATTTAGTTTTATTTTTAGAATATTTAGCTCCTTTTTTTAAGCCGAAGTAGAATAAAGCAAATTTTGGAAATATATATATTTAGATATATAATAATAATAATAATAATTATTATTATTATTATTATTTAGATTTGGGGAGGTTGTTTTAGATCTATTTATGGTTATTTGTAATCAAATGTAGATAAAAAAAACACAGAGATACTTAGAGTTTCAACATTTTTTTTTATCCAATGTACAGAAAAAGTGGCAATAAGAAGACTCATGGCAATAAGAGGATCCATTATGAAAAAAAAAATATATATTCATTGTTTTATTTTAATCAATTAACTAATTAATTAATTAATAATAATAATAATAATAATAATAATAATTGGTATTATAAATATAGTTTTTATTTGAGGTTAGTTTAGCTCTATTTATAAGAAGTTTTAATCCAATGTAGAATAATAAAAAAAAAAGAATAATAATGATACTTTAGAGTCCTATGCATTGCTTACTACATACCAGGTACTCACTTCATTCATAGAGCACATTCACACACCGTGCACAGCATGCATACTTCAGAAATAGCAGCGGAAGGCTAGTATGTCGTTCCAAGCACAACTGGAGAGATGGAGAAATAGTGCGAGTCTTTGCTGCTAGCGGGACTGCCGGCTGCAGCTCGTTCATGCAATATTAAAGCGCTGCTGCATCATGCACCTTATTATGAGGATTGCCTCATCTGTCACTTAGTCCTCTGAGAGCTGCGCCGCTCTGTCACGACTAGTTCTTCTCCATTCACCCCTTTCGCTTAGAAAATGGAGAGCTCGGTTATTAATGGCAGATTATTGTCTGTCCTCGCTACAATGACGTCTGAATAAAGAGAAATCTCATTAACATGGCCCGTTAGTGTCGCTCCCCTGAGAAATCCTCTCTAGCGAGCGCCGCTTTTGTACCGGGGAAGATAAATATTTGCGGAGATGCTGTTCAATCCAATTTTGGGTGCTGTTTTGTGTTTGCAAATATCTTTCTGTTGCTCTAAAATGGAGGGCATCTAGAGTAATAGTTCAATTATCTGTAAATAAAGGCCGATCCGAGTGAGTGACGGCGCTGGCCGCGACCAGCAGGAAAGCCTTTGAAATACCTTGGAAAATCTCTCCTCTGCCCATTCTCCTGTGTTTTATGAATAGTTTAATGATTTTAACAGCGGTCGATGAGGGTGGATCTACGTCAGGCTCTGTTATTAATATAGAAACTAAATGCCACACTGCCGTTTCGGTGAAATAAACCCCAGACCAGAAAGGCTGGCAGGTTTTGGAAAACCTCAAGGCTTTGTCTGCGCGATGTTGACTTTTCAAAGAACTGTTTCTCTCGGGAAGTCGTCTGAAAATGTGTTTCATCGTATTGCACCTGTCCTGAAGCTCGATCTCAACTAAAATGTTATTTTCTGATTTTGTATTGGTCATAACCAAAAGAAAAGAGCATTTACAGGCCATCCTCAGGCCATCCAAAATGTAGATGAGTTTGTTTCTTCATCAGATTTGGAGAAATGTACCATTACATCACTTGCAACGAATGGGTGCCGTCAGAATGAGAGACCAAACAGCTGATAAAAACATCGCAATAATCCACAAATAACCCACACCACTCCAGTCCATCAGTTAACATCTTTTGAAGCCAAAAGCTGTGTGTTTGTTGAAACAAATCTATCATTAAGGCATAAATATGAGTCCATAACCAATAATAATGCTTCCTCCAGTGAAAATGTCAATCTCCTGTTGTCATCTTGCATCAAAATCCAACCACATATTTCTTTAGAGCTGCTTTGGCTTGTGAACGGTGCTTGATCTGTGCAGATTTCTCCAGAGTTCTTCACTGGAGAAAGCAATATCATAAATTATGGACTCATATTTTAGCCAGAAGCAGTGGTTTGAAGTTAAAAATGTCTTGATGCTGTATTTGTTTCCACAAACACACAGCTTTTGGCTTCTCAAGATGTTAACTGATGGACTGGAGTGGTGTGGATTACTTATGGATTATTGTGATGTTTTTATGAGCTGTTTGGACTCTCATTCTGACAGCACCCATTCACCGAAAAGGATCCATTGGTGAGCAAGTGATGCAATGCTACATTTTTCCAAATCTGATGAAAAAACTATTTGTTTTTCATTTGATATAAAGTTTATGTTTCATAATGTCACTCTAAGTGACATTGTGAATGTGTTTGTTGCAGAGAAATCTATATTTTTAAATAATTGTTCATGTATTGTTTCTACATATAACCTTGTAGCTTTGTTTCCAAACCAAGCTAAAAGAACAAACGGTTCAATCAAAAATCGAGGATTTGCCTGTTGCGATGTTGACTTGAAATGTCAAGATGTCGTCTGAAAATGTGTTTTGTCATATTTGTAAGCTATTGCAGGACCGCAGATACACCTGTCCTGAAGCTCGATCTCAACTAAAATGTCTTGCTTACTCACTTTAATGATGATTTTTGTATTTTCTGATTTAGTATTGGCCATAACTGAAGGAAAACAGCATTTACAGGCCATCCAAAATGTAGATGAGTTTGTTTCTTCATCAGGTTTGGAGAAATGTACCATTACATCACTTGCTCATCAATGGATCCTCTGCAGTGAATGGGTGCCGTCAGAATGAGTGTCCAAACATCTGATAAAAACATCACAATAATCCACAAGTAATCCACACCACTTCAGTCGCTCAGTTAACATCTTGTGAAGCCAAAAGCTGCATGTTTGTAAGAAACAAATTCATCAAGACATTTTAAACTTCAAAAAGTCACTTCCAGATAAAATAAAGTGTCCACAATCCATAATAGCGCTTTCTTCAGCGAGAAAAAAAAAAATCCATCTCCTGTTGTCTCTGACTTCAAAATCCAACCACATATTTATTTAGAGCGGTTTTGGCTTGTAAACAGTGCTTGATCTTTGAGTTTTTCACTGGAGAAAGCAGTATTATACATTATGGATTCATATTTTAGCCAGAAGCAATGGTTTAAAATGAAAAACATCTTAATTATGGATTTGTTTCTTTTGTCTTAAGATGTTAACTGATGGACTGGAGTAGTGTGGATTATTTGTGGATCATTGTGGTGTTTTTATTAACTGTTTGGACTCTCATTCTGACGGCACCCATTCACTGCAAAGGGTCCATTAGTGAGCAAATGATGTAATGCTACATTTCTCTGAATCTGATGAAGAGACAAACTCATCTACTTCTTGGATGGCCTGAGGGTGACTCAATTTTTAGCAAACTTTTCAGCTACAAATCATAAATAATGTGAAATCTGATACGTTTAAGAGAATCGGTTTGTTCAAATGGTATGTTTAATAAAAAAAAAAAAGGATTTGTTTCTGCATTTGATATAAAGTTCTTGTTTCATGAATGTGTTTGTTGCTGATATATATATTTATATATTAAATAATTGTTTCTAAATTGCTTTAACTTGTAACCTTGTAGTTTTATTTCCAAACCAAACCTGAAAGAACAAACGGTTTGTGAGTCATTCTTATGCATGAATGGAAACAGCGTTGTGTTATTGGCCTCTTAAGAGCCTGAAAAGCCTTTTTGACTTGCAAGCGATCGAACTAATGAATGAATGCATGATGGCAATGTCATGAATGACAGTCACTGGTTTCCTAAAGCTGCGGTTTGAGGACACGGCTTGACCCTCGGCCAGAGAGCCTTTACGTAACGTTATGTAACCCGGCCGAGATTCCTCTGATTGACACCGAGTTAACGACAGAACCATCTCCAGCCTGTCAAAATATCATGCTGCTGTGTGAAAGGCAGAAAGAAAACTTGCAGAAAAGTACAGTGCTGGTATCATGATAGCCAGATTCATGTACTGTGGTGTTTACTTCAAATGTGCAAAGATGTTGAATATTTTCTTTGCTGATACACATCGTCATTTTCATGGTAACAAACTGTAAAAATGCTAAGGTAAAAACTTTTTTAATTGGTGCAAAATTAGTATTTGTAAGTAAAAAAAACAAATAAAACAAGTCATCTTATAGTTTCTTTGTTTTTGTTTCTTTCTAATCATTTATGTATATTGGGTTTTGTTACATCTGTTGTTAATTTCATGTTTATCGCATTATTTTAGTGTTGTGTTGTATTTTTGTGTATTATATGCTCATTAAATATTGGTATTTTTAGTATTTTTTAATTAGTATATAGTATTCAATATTTGTGTTTTCCTCAGCTTGTGAAAAATCGACTTTTGTTCTACAGTAATAACATGGCTTTTCTTTTTGATATAAAGGTACAAAACTTTTTTTTGTATAATATTTTTTATATTATAAGATCATTATTATATTATGTAATATACTAACATTAAATCTATATTATTATTATTATTATTGGACTCTAAAGCATAACTTATTTTATTCTATTAAGTTATTTTAAGTTCAATCCATTTCACCTACTTTTAATAATAAATTATTATAGCAGCTTTATGATACTGTTTATTATAATTAAAATAATAAAATATAAAATTAATAATAATGATTATTATTGTTATTATACATTGTAAGACGTGTAGTTTTTATTATAAATATATATATATTTATATATATATTATTGCATATTTGATTAAAACGACCAACCAATAAATAAATAAATAAATAAACAAAAGTTTGTTAAAAATGAATTTACTGTAAAGTCCAATTCTGTAAAAAATTATTATATATATTTTTATATTATGTTTTAATTACAGTATCATTATGAAATTATATATATATATATATATATATATATATAAAACATAATACAATTAAAATTAAAATAAACAAATATGTTAAATATAAAATATATAAAAAGATTTTCACTGTTCAATACAATCAACATATTTTTTTAAATAATATATTATAATAGCATTATATTATTATATTTAAATAATAGTACTATTATTATTATACATTATAAGACTTAAAAGTGTACATTGTTTATTTAATTTTTGTATTGTATATTTGATTAATAATCATAATTATCTAAAAATATGTTAAATATAAAATATATTAAAAAGATTTTTACTGTAAATTTACTTTATTTTAAGTTCAATCCGTTCAACGTTTTATCATATATTGTAATAGCATTATGAAACAATTTATTATTGTATCATTAAATATAATAATGATAATAATAATAATAATAATAATGATTGAAGTATTTTTGATTGAAATAAGCAGAAATGGAGCTAAAACAAACCATTAAAAATAAATACATAAAAATGCATTTTTGATAAATATGGATTACTATTAGTTCAATCCGTAAAAACTAAAAGGTCGGTATCCATATTTTCTTTGTTACATTTATGGCAATCACAGCTGCTTTTTTCTTTTTTTTTTTTTTTTGGCATAAATCGTACATGCATGTTATTTTGGTAGTGCAGGTTGCACATGTATCAAATGTGACCTGTTGTTTTAGTCTTTTCCATGCCTGTTTCCCTCAGCTTGGGAAGAATATATTTACAGTTATTAAGACTCGATTGGTTTCCATTCAGTGCCAGGTCACATCGTGTACCAGGAAGCTGACAGGTCTGAGGGTGGCCGACGTGGAGGCAAGCACCCTGATTTACAGCCTGTCCCGCTGTATACAATAAACCCAGCCAGAATGCCATTTGTTTGGCTTCCTCTCCCTTCAAACCAAAGGAAAATATTCTGCATTTTATTTATAAAAGTCCAGTTTCCCAGGCTCGAGTCCCGAGGCTATTTCGGCGGGGTTGAAAGGGCGTCCCGCGCATCTCGTCCTCTGGTGTTTCTCGGACACGGTGCTATTCGGTTGCGGGGCGACACGTTTTTACGTGCGACTCTCGAGCCAACGAGGCCTGTTTTCCGCCGCCTGCGGGAACCTCCTACTGTCTGTTAATTAGAGTGTGTAAAGTTTACAGCCTTTGAGAAGCTGTTAAGCGGCGAAGAGCGGCGAGTAAAGGCAGCCTGACTGTGAAATTGAATTATGAGCGTGTGTCACTGAACAAAATGGAAAGTGTGCGAGAGGGAGGGAGGAGAGAGAGAGAGAGAGAGAGAGAGAGAGAGAGGAATCCCTAGAGCTCTAATACTTCCTCTCTCTCTCTCTCTCTCTCTCTCTCTCTCTCTGTGCTGTATTTTTAGTGAGCGAGGTTGAGTGTGTAGCCTCACTAGATGCTGAATAGTGAATGGTGAATGGAATATGTGCTGCACCGTCGTGTGTGTGTGACTTTAACATCCCGTCTGTCTGTCCACAGATGCTCCCACAGCAAGAATGGGACCACAAAAGAGGCGCCCGAGGATCTCAGGTCAGTGTCTGGATGATTGAAAGAGAGCTGATGAATCTCTCTGAAAGAGCACATCTGGGCCAGATTTCATCCTTGAATCCAACATATATGGATGTGGATATTTATTTACTGTCTGTTTGGAATTTATTAAGGTCTTGTTGGCCTTGTGATATTGTTTTTGAAACAATTAAGCATATTTCTCTTTTTTTTTTTTTTTTCTTAAGGAAAATGGAGGCTATTTTAAAGTCATTAAGGTTTTATAAATTAAAATTATGCGTAATGCTCCTATTATATAAATATCTAAATATTTTATAGTCATTAAGGTTTTATTTGCCTTGTGACATTATTAAAAAATAATAATGATTACGCATAAGAAAAAAAAATACTTAAAGAAATTAAAGCCAATTTATATATATATATATATATATATATATATATATTTTTTTTTTTTTTTTTTTTTTTTTTTTTTTTTACGAAAATAAATTTAAATCATTTATTTACTTTACTAGAAATAAAAGCCAATTTTAGAGCCATTAAGGTTTATTTGGCTTGTGACATTATTTTCAAAACAGTTAAGCATATTTCTCACAAAATTCATGTTTTTTTGTGTTTTATATAAAGAAAATTAAGGCTATTTTATAGTCTTTAAGGTTTTATTTGCCTTGTGATATGATAAAAAGTTATAATAATAATTACGCATAATCCTCCCAAAATTCACGAAATAATTTTTGAGTCATTAAAGTTAAAGTTTTATTTATCATTAAAGTTTTATTTGGCTTGTGACATTATTTATTAAAAACAGTTAAGCATATTTGTCCCAAAATTCAGATTTTTTATTATTTAAGGAAAATTAAGGCTATTTTAGAGAGTCATTAAAGTTTATTTGGCTTGTGACATGATGAAAACTTTTAAGCATATTTTTTTTTATATTTTTTACTTCAGGAAAATGGAGGCTACTTTAGAGTCATTAAGGCTTTATTTGCCTTGTGACATGATAAAAAAAAAAAACATAAAATTATGCATAATCCTCCTATTGTATAAATATATAAATATTTTATATTAATTAAGGTTTTATTTGCCTTGTGACATGATAAAAAAATTATGATTAAGCATAATTCTCCAACGAAAGAAAAAAAATCATTTATTTAGATCAATTTTAGAGTCATTAAGGTTTATTTGGCTAATGACATTATTTTTAAAACAGTTGAACATATTTCTCTCAAAATGTAGGTTTTTGTGTATTATTTAAAGAAAATTAAGGCTATTTTATAGTCATTAAGGTTTTATGTGCTTTGTGACATGATGAAAACTTTTAAGCATATATCTCCCAAAATTCAGATTTTTTAATATATATATATATATATTTTTTTTTTTTACTTAAGGAAAAATAAAATAAAATAAAAATAAAATTGTGCATAATCCTCCTATTATATAAATATATAAATATTTTTTTAGTCATTAAGGTTTTATTTGCCCTGTGACTAAAAAAAATTATGATTACACATAATTCTCCCAAAATTCACGAAAGAAAAAAATTAAATAATTTATTTTCTTGAAGAAATAAAAGCCAATTTTATAGTCATTAAGGTTTATTTGGCTTGTGACATTATTTTCAAAACAGTTAAGCATATTTTTCTCAGAATTCATGTTTTTGTGTTTTATTAAAGAAAATTAAGGCTATTTTATAGTCATTAAGGTTTTATTTGCTTTGTGACGTGATGAAAACTTTTAAGCACATTTCTACCAAAATTCAGTTTTTTTTTTTTTGTTTTTTTTTAAGGAAAATTAAGGGTATTATTATAGTCTTTAAGGTTTTATTTGCCTCGTGATATGCTAAAAAAAATAAATAAAAAATGACGCATTATCCTCCTAAAATTCACGAAAGAGAAAAATTTAAATGATTTTTACTTAAAGACATTAAAGCCAGTTTTAGAGTCATTAAAGTTTTATTTGGCTTGTGACATTATTTTTTAAAAAACAGTTAAGCATATTTCTCCCAAAATTCAGATTTTTTTTTTTTATTATTAAAGGAAAATTAAGGCTGTTTTGGAGAGTCATTAAGGTTTTATTTGCTTTGTGATATGATGAAAACGTTTAAGCATATTTCTCCCAAAATTCAGATTTTTTTTATAATTTAAGGAAAATGAAGAGTATTTTTATTGTCTTTAAGGTTTTATTTGCCTTGTGACATGATAAAAAAAAATATATATATATATATATATATATATATAAAATAATAATAATTACACATAATCCTCCCCAATTTCACGAAAGATTAAATGATGCCTATTTTAGAGTCATTAAAGTTTTATTTTTTTTTAATAATGTGAAATTATTTTTAAAAAACAGTTAAGGCTATTTTATAGTCAATGTTTTATTTGCCTTGTGACACGAAAAAAAAGTAAATAAAAAAAAAACAAAAAATGCATAATCCTGAAATTGTTTAATGATTTTTACTTAAAGAATTTAAAGCCAGTTTTAGAGCCATTAAGGTTTATTTGGCTTGTGACATTATTTATAAAACAGCATATAAGCATATTTCTCCCCCCAAAAAAAGTTTTTTTTTTTTTTTTATTTTATTTAAGGAAAATGAGGGCTATTTTTATAGTCATTAAGGTTTTATTTGCCTTGTGACATGATAAAAAATAATAATAATAATTACGCATAATCATCCCAAAATTCACAAAAGAGAAAACAAAGATATGATTTTACGTAAAGACATGAAAACTGATAGAGTCATTAGGTTTTATTTCGTATTTCTGCCAAATTTCACAGAAGAAAAAAAAAGAAGAAAATTAAGCCTTTTTTAGAGTCATAAAGGTGCCCTGTGACAATAAGTATGCAAATTTCCACCAAAATTTACAAAAAAAAAAAAAAATCTGTTACTATAATGTAAAAAAAAAAAATTGTTTACTCATCATGGTAATATTTGTTGAATTGTCTTTTAGTTATGCTTATTCAAGTTAATTAATGTATTTATTTATTTATGTATTATTATTATTATTAATTGTATATTATAGTAAAAAAACATACAAATAATAAGAATCTGATGAAGAATCATTGAAAATACTAAAAAAAAGAAATTGGTGGTGAATTGGTGGTAATTTTCACTTAGAAATTGCTTGTATATTTGACAAATAATTACAAAGAAACAGCAAGAAACACACTGAAATTGTAAAGCTGAAAAACTCAAACAGTATTTTACTTTAAAACATAATCCAGTAGTCTTTGTTGTCATTTACAACCTCTAAAAACATTTACAATGTAAGAATGGAAAAAAAAAGCAGATGCAAGAAGATTTTCTGCATTGCATAAATTAAAATTTGTGGTTAATTTGTGCTTAATTGTCAAGAAAATGATGTCACACTCTAGCCAGTATTAATCGTCCAGGTTTGCGTTTCTAAAGCAATTATGGTCACAAGTTAATTTGTAATTGTATTATTTTGATTTTGGGGTGAAAGTGGGGCATGTGTGTTGTTTGTTAGTGTTCCTAGATCTCCGATTAATGATTGTGACTATAGTGTAAATGAGTCTGTGTGTCTGTGACCTGTGTGTGACCCTGTGCTTGTAACCGGGATATGAGGTCTTTCAAACATCCTAGTGACATCATCACTCCTGGCTCTGCTGATCCTTTGAACTCTGTAACTTGTAAGGTTGTGCATCAGAAACATTCTTTCATGCTAAAATTTGTTTTCCCACCAAAATGATATCACTTCCAGGAAGATATCTATTGTGAAATATTATGAATCTTTGTTTGGTGGGTTGCAAATGGTCATTGTTATCTACTGTGTTTGCATAAAAAAAAAAATATATATATATATATTTTTATATATATATATATATATATATATATATATAACAAATAACAAAATTAATAAATAATATAAAGAATAAAAATAAAAAATAATAAATAATAATATTATAAAGAATAATATCAAGAATAATAATAGGAAAACTAATAATAATAATAATAATAATGTGTCTGGATTAAAAACTATTTTGGAAACAAGAAAATGTTGCATTTATTATCAGTTAAAAGAATATTTTAAGAAAATTTACTGCTACTACTACTAATAATAATAATATTAATAATAATAAAATGAATAAATTTTATCATAAAGAATAAAATAACAAAATAATAAAATAATAATATTATAAATAATAATACAAAAAAAAATAAAAAATAATAATGACAAAACTATTACTAATAATAATAATTCTAATAAAAATGTGTCTGGATTAAAAAATTATATTGGAAACAAGAAAATGTTGAATTGATTATCAGTTAAAAGAATATTTTAGGAAGATGTAACACTACTTCTACTACTACTAATAATAAAAATAATAAAAATAATAATAATAACAAAATGAATAAATAATAACAAAAATAATTAAATTAAGAAAATAAGAAAATGTTGCATTGATTATCAGTTAAAAGAATATTTTAAGAAGATGTAGCAATAATAATAATAATAGTAACAAAAATTTAAATAACAGAAATAATAAATACTAAAATTATAAAGCATAATAATGTGTCTGGATTAAAAATTATATTGGAAACAAAAAAATGTTGAAATGATTATCTATTACAATGATCGAACTAATGTATTGTCACTGCTAGGTCACTGCTAGTTAATTGTTAAAGCATTACGTAACATGAACTAATAGGATCTTATTATTAAATGTTACCAATTTCATAATATACATAATGGATCATTTATTACTCAGTAGATTATGATGGCATGACATGACCCAGAATGACAGAAGGAGTGATTATTTTGTCTGTGAGTTGACTATTTTTTATTCAGGAACTCCCCAGCGTGTGTGTGTGTGTGTGTGTGTGTGCGCATATGCTAATGTGTTTGCACTTTTTATCTAGTTCCCTTCACGGCTGGGTGAGAACAGGGAGCAGCGGTGACGTCTGTACTGACGCGTGCGTTTCTGTTCTCGGTGTCCGCGCGTTTGTCCCTCGGTGCTTTATTCATTCCCAGCAGTCTAACCTCCACCTATTTCTGCCTTTGCCTGCGACAGAAAGGAAACTCTCGAGTCCTTTTCTTTCCGCCGTGGCATCGCGGCCCGTCAGAAGGACGTCTCTTCCATCCGTAGCACGTTTGCCGTTTCCACGCGGGGATTTGTGTGAGAAGCCTTTGAGGTAAAACTAGTCCGCCAGAGAGCAGTTAAGACTATTACAGCGCTGACAGAGACATACGTTGAAGCGTAATACGCATCTGGGCTTACATGAAGCTGAACATGACCTTAGAAATCAGCTGTCAGTCAGTGCGTCTCACAATAGAGCTGTCAGAGCGTGCTGGGCCAGTGAGGGCACCTCCCATAATGCACTGGGCCTTGGGAGAAGCGTGTGGCCATGAGCTGATAGCGCGAACAATGCACAGGAGGAAAGAACGCTTGTGTGTCTGGAATCGATGTTCTTAGTGAACGTCTTGTATGTGATTTTTATGAGTGCAAATGGTAGCACTTTAATTAAAGGGCCAGTTCTCATTATTAACTAGTTGCATATTAGCATGCATATTACTTACATATTGGCTTATAAAGCACCTATGTGACCTTGGACCACAAAACCATTCATAAAGGTCAATTTTTCAAAATTGAGATTCATACATAATTTGAAAGCTAAATAAATAAGCTTTGTAAGGATAGGACAATATTTGGCCGAAATAAAAAAAAATTGAAGGGTGCAAAAAAATCGAAATATTGAGGAAAAACGCCTTCAAAGTTGTCCAAATAAAGTTCCTAGCAATGCATTTTACTAATCAAACATTTAGTTTTGATATATTTACGGTAAAAAATGGTAATTTCGGCCCATACAATGTATTTTTGGTTTTTGGTCAAGGAATAATATAATATGATAGAATAGAAAACCGATTTTAGAAATTGCAATAATATTTCACAACATCAGTTTTTTTCTGTATTTTTGATCTAATAAATAACACTAATATAAAAACATTACAAATCTTGCTCATCCCAAACTTTTAAACCTTCACACTGCAAAAAAAAAAAATGATTTTCTTACTTAGATTTAGTCTTGTTTTCAGCCAAAATATCGAAAAATTCTGAAAGCAAGAAGGATTTTCTAGACGAGTAAAAATTATTGTCTTGTCATTGCTCTGCCAGTGGGGTGAGCAAAATAATCTAGTTTTCTGCTTGAAATAATATTATTTTGCTAACCCCATTGGCAGATTATTTTGCTTGTTTCAAGCAAAAACTCACTTAATTTTGACTTCTTTTTTTCTGAAAACGACAATAATTTTTACTAGTTTAGAAAATCCTTCTTGACTGAAGAATTTTTAGATATTAGATATTTTAGATATAAACTAAATTATGCATATTTTATAGATTTTATTGTGCATTATAGCATTATATATTATTAATTATAATTTGTAATATTGTAAGATAGAAAAACAGGTATATTGAATATAAATATATACATTTGGGGTGAAAAAAATAAGAACTTTAGCATGTAATTATATTGTATTTTATTTTATTTTATATATATTAGATGTTTTATTCCTGTATCAATGAAACTGACTAACTTTTAGAAAACTGATTTTCTTCAAAAAAGTTTAAAAAAAAAGTTTAGCGCTGTGACATTACTCAACCTTAAAGTGAAAACTAACTATAGAAGTAGACGGTTTACGCTAATGTTGACTATAGTGTCTCATGTGCAGTATCTGCTTTACTGACGTATTTTGATACACAATGATCAAGCTTGCATAACTACAAGTGTCTGCATTTCAGGCAAATAAATAGTGGGAGGTGTGTGTGTGTGTGTGTGTGTGTGTGTGTGTGTGTGTGTGTGTGTGTGTGTGTTCAGTGTCTAAGCCTTCTTATCAGAAGGATATCCTCCCGCTGAGGATCGATGCTGCTCTTTCTGCTTGACAGCCATATTCAGACACACATGATGCGCAGACGTTACTTTGTGTGTGTGTGTGTGTGTGTGTGTTTGAGAGCTAACAGAGCTTGCTCTCGTTTCTAATTACCCAGTTGTTTTATCATTAGTCAATTAAGGGACTTGGTTTTCTCTTGTCTCTGTATCGTATTTGCCGCATGAAACACTGATTAGCACTTCAAAGTTCTCGTTCAGCCGCTAGCTTTCAAAGTGCAGCCGCTCGTGTGCTTGGTTTCTGCCTGCTTTCCTTTCATTGATCTGTGGAAAGCAGCCATCTCCAGGATCCAGAGCCTGATAAAGGTGTGGAGTAGTGCAAACACAGCCGACGGTTCAACCTGTGACCCTTGACGTGACGGAGAGCGAGTGTTTGGACCTCAGGAGACCCGTCGCTTCCTCGTACCCTTCCCAGGGTGCACTGCGACTCCCATGCGGCTGTATTGTTGGTGTTTGTGTTCAATTGCCTTCACTCATTAGCAGCCACCTTGTTACGTCATTGCTTTTTTACGTGAACAAACTTTTTTTCAAAAGAACATATTCACATTATACCCAAATAATAAAAAAAAAAATTATATTCCTTTTTTTCAAGGAATAATATAATATGATATAAAATAATATATTAAATCTTAATATAATATAATGTTTTAAGTTGCATTATATTTTATTGTATATTTTAACCACAAAATTCATATTACTGTAATTCATGTTAACATTTTAAAAAAGATAATTAGCAAATTTTGCATTACTCTAGTGATTTGCTTTCAAATCAGCAGTAATTAAAGAGAGTACAATAATTGCACTGTAATGTATAAATACTTTAATACATTTGATTAATTTTGTGCATTATAGTAATATATATTTTATTATTAATTGTAATTTATAATTTATAATATTGAATATAAATATATTAATATTTTGGGTGAAAAAAATAAGAAATTATATTTTGCATGTAAAATAGTGCATTTAATTATATTATATAACATTATATTATATTATATTATATTATATGATATTATATTAAAAATCCTATAAAATGGTACCAAAATGTACATATAAATACATTAATATTTTGGGGTGAAAAAAAAAAGAAATTATATTTTACGTGTAAAATATTGCATTTAATTATATTACATTCTATTCTATTCTATTCAAAAATCCTATAAAATGGTACCAAAATGTACAAATACCTTATATGGGTGAAAAGAAATAAGAAATTATACGTATTGCATGGATTTTTTATTTATTTATTTTTTAAAATAAATCTATAAAATAGTACCATAATGTATAAATACCTCATATGGGGTGAAAAGAAATAAGAAATTATATTTTGCAATTATATTATATTATGTTATATTATATTAAAAATCCTACACATTTCTGAATAATTTTTTTCATGACAATAATATGCTTTTTTTATGATGTATGTAATAATCATGAAATTATATATTTATTTATTTATTTTTTATTTGAGGTGAAAAGAAATAAGAAATTATATTTGAATAAATTTTAAAATAATATATTGCAGTGTATTATAAAGTAAAATACAAAATTATATTTAAAAAAGATGCCATGATTTGTATATATATATATATATATATATATGCATATGTGTATACACACACACACACACACACACACACACACACACATATATATATATATATATATATAGATAGATAGATAGATAGATATAGATATAGATATAATAATATTTTTTATATTGGGGTAAAATATGATCTATAAAATTATACACAGAGAGGTAGCTGCCACATTACATCACTGCTCATTTGCATGTACAGAAACTTTTCTAAGTTTCATCACATCCAGTGCTGGAAACCGCTCATTTACATTGAAACTAAATGATGGTTATCTTTACGCTGCACATTCGCCGTCATTGTGAACATCCCCTCAGAGAAACTATCAAGTGTCCCAGTGTCATACAGAAGTGTGAAGGAGTGGAAAGGCATTTTGTTGACCAATTTAGCCCAAACAGCTATTTATTGTGTGGGCCCTGAGGTAACGCTCTTTGCCCGGCTGTCACTTAGCAACAGGCTATTTTCAATATAAATGCTTCCTGTGGCGCGTGGAGCACCTCTCTGACAGCAGCGGCGCAGCTGAGACTCGTGTGTGAGCTGTGGACATCACACACACACACACACACACACACACACACACACACACACTCAGTGTGCGCTAAAGACAGTACAGCCGCAAGACAGACTGACCTGTGAGTTTGCCCAACACTGGCATCATGAGGAAGAGGCGTGCCACCGCCGGCCCGCTTTGCCCGTATCATGGCCACCAGGTGGGAAATACTGTACGCTGTATTCTTTCTATTGTTGCTTATATTCAGGGTGCAATATGTGAAAAAACAGAGGGGGGGGGGGGGGGATGTGCTTTTTCAGTTTTTTCCCTCAAGCTTCAGTTTTTTGTGTTTTCCATTTCAATTTTAAAGTTTTAGTATTTGTGTTGTGTGTTTTTATAATTTTTGTTCATTTTATCTTAAATATGTCTATATAATTTTTGAGTTTTAGTTTTTCGTTTTGGTTGATTTAGTTTTAGTTATGTTAGTACTTCAACATAAAATAAACAAAAATGAAAAAATGTTTACCCTGGCAACTAGCTGAAAAAAAAATGTTTTTTGTTTTTTTTTTAATATTTAATTGAATTTTTATTTTTCATTTTCAAAATTTTAGTGTTTTTATTGTATGTCATTTTAAGTTGTAGTTTATTTAATTTTAGTTTAAACTACAATGAAAAGTGCTACCTTGGCAACTATCTGAAATAAATGTTATTTTTTATTTTATTTATTTTAATATTTTATTTTATTTCAGTGAGGTTTTTTCTTCTTCTTCTTCTTCTTCTTCTTCTTCTTCTTCGTTGTTGTTTTAATTATTTTACTTTTAATTAAAAATAATAATCCTGCTCAGATGTCACTCACACACAATCCATTAATTTTTAGCGAGTTTTAGTTTTTCATTTTAGTTGATTTAGTTTTAGTTATATTAGTACTTATAAACAAAATTGTCACCTTGGCAACTAGCTGAAATAAATGCATGTTTTTAAAAATATTTTATTTAATTTCTTTATTTTAATTTTAAATTTTAGTGTTTTTATTGTGTGTCATTTTAACTTTTAGTTTATTTAATTTTAGTTTAAATGATAATGAAAAATGTTACCTTGGCAACTATATGAAATAAATGTTATTTTATTTTACTTTATTTTATTTTATTTTAATATTTTATTATATAGGTTTATTATTATTATTATTGTATTAATTATTTTACTTTTAATTATTATTATTAATAATAATAATAATAATAGTCCTGCTCAGATGTCATTCCCCCATAAACAATCCATACATTTTTTAGTGAGTTTAAATTATTCGTTTTAGTTGATTTAGTTTTAGTTATGTTAGTACTTACAAAATTTTACTCTGGCAACTAGCTGAAATAAATGTAAGGTTTTTTTTTTTTTTTATAAATATATATATTTTATATATATATATATATATATATATTTATATATATATTATTTTATTTTATTTTATTTTAGTTTTATATTTTTATTTTTATTTTTCATTTTAAAATTGTTTTTACTGTGTGCCATTTTAAACTTTTGTTTATTTAATTTATTTAATTTTAGTTTAAACGACAATGAAAAATGTTGAAATAAATCTGAATTTTTTAATTATTATTTTATTTTAATATTTTAATATTTTATATTTAGTAAAATTTTTATATTATTATTTTTTTATTTGTATTTTCATTTTTTTTGTGTTTTTATTGTGTGTCATTTCAAGTTTTAGTTTATTTAGTTTTAGTTTATTTAATTTTATCCATCTGAAATAAATTTTATTTTATTTATTTTAATATTTTATTTAGGTTTATTATTATTGTTAAATATTTACTTTTAATTAATAATAATAATCCGGCTCAAATGTCACTCACACACAATCCATTAAGCAAAGGTATCCACAGGGACTCTTGGTTTTCCAAGGCATCAAATGGAAGGATTTCTCTGTCATACAGTATTTCCTGTGAATCACACCGTGTGTTTTTGTGGAGAGGGAGATTTGTGGTACGTCAGGGGATCTCAGAGGTGCTTTAAATCACTAGTCCACTTACAGATTTGTCTGTGTCTCGATCTCCTTCCCAGCTCACCTCATGCAACGGCCCGTGTGTGTTACAAAGACAATATTTATGTTTTTAACCTTTGGACTGAGAAAAAATGGAACAAGATCAAGTGTAATATTTAGATTCTGAGCTGGAAGCTCATTGGTTTCAGATCATTAGCTTCAGTGCTGTTTGAGTCAGGAATAAAGTCGTCTGCATCCAGCATCACCGCAGTCGGACGTCACTGAATTTGTGGGACGCCACAAAATCTCAAGTAACCTGCCTATAAAAACCACCTTTTTTTTCAACTGCGCACATTATTGACATGGTTTGTAGTTTAGATAGACGTTTAAAAACACTTGGCTCTTGCTCAAGTGTCAAAGCGTTGTGACATAAACTAATTACGGACTCTCAGCATTATGAAGTGAAGTAAGAAGCCTTTAAAACGCTGCTCTTTCCACAAACAGACATTAACATTCTTGTGTTGTGAGGACCTCGGGCAGCTCAGTTCATTCACAATTTAGTCCTGCTGTAATTTTTATGAAGCCGTTGTGACACGTCGGGTGTTAAAACCGCAGTCGTGGGGCGCAAAGCGATGGCGATACACAATCAGAGAAGTGCTGACGGTTTGTCACGCTTGTTTTGAGTCGCTTTGCATGCTTAAAAACTCATTCTCATGCAAAAACATGAATGCATTCCACCAGCCAAGATTGTGATATCAATACTGGGGTTGGCTGAGCATTCAAATCGCACAAGGCCTGTGTTTGTGTGTGCTTTTGTGCATGTTTCATATAGTGTGCATATGTTTATTTCTGTTTGTGTACACTACTGTTTAAAGTTTAATGTCAGTATGATTTTTTTGTTTGTTTTCAGCAAAGATGCATTCAATTAATCCAAATTGACAGTAAAAACCTTTATGTTGCAATAGATTTCTATTCAAAATAATTTTCTATTCATCCAAGAATCCTGAAAAATAAAATGCATCGTGGTTTCCACCAAAATATTAAGCAGCACAACTGTTTTCAACATTCATAGTCATAAAAAATGTTTCTTGAGAATGAAATCAGCAAATTAGAATGATTTCTGATGGATCATGTGACACTTAAGACTGGAGTAATGATGCTGAAAATGCAGCTTTGCATCAGAGGAATAAATAAAGGTATTTTCAAATTAATTTACATTATAATAATATTTCAAAATTGTTACTGTATTTGTGATAAAATAAATGCAGCCTTGCTGAGCAGGAGAGACTTCTTTTGAAAACTTTGAAAAATCTTTCCAACCCCAAATGTTAGCAGTAGTGTTGTGACATTGTTTGCATGACATTTAAGCATATTACAACCCAAAAGTTTGCATTACTGTAATATTTTTTGACTGCACTAATAAATAATTAAACCAATAAACAGAGTACAAAAATTGCTACTACATGATATATAAATACTTCAATTTGAATAATATATCTTTATTCATATGTTTGTAAATAAAAACAATATGCTTTTATACAAAATTAGAAAGTGTATGCACATTAATTATACAAGTTGATATTAATAAAAATCTTTTAGGGATTACAATATAAGTCTTTATTATCACTTTTTATTCATCACATCCTTGCTGAATAAAAGTAATAATTTCTTTTAAACAAAGAAAAAACTATTTACTGACCCTAAACTTTTTAATGGTAGTGTCTATTGTTAGAAATTTTTTCTATTTTAAATAAATGCTATTCTTTTTAATGTTTTATTCATTAAAGAATCCCAAAATTCAGCTTTGCCTCACAGGAATAAATGAAATTTTAAAGTACATTAAAATAGAAAACCACTATTTTAAATTGCAATAATATTTCACAATATTACCGTATTTTCTGTATTTTTAATCAAACAAACGCAGCAGAAAAGACTTCTTTAAAAAGCTTTCCAAATCTTACTGACCCCAAACTTTTTAATGGTAGTGTCTATTGTTAGAAAATATTTATATTTTAAATAAATGTTGTTGTTTTTTTAACTTTTTTTTCATCAAAGAATCGCAAAAAAAAGTATCACATTGATGATAAATCGAGATATTAGAATGATTTCTGAAGGATCGTGTGACACTGAAGACTCGAGTAATGATGCTGAAAATTCAGCTTTGCATCACAGGAATAAATTATATTTTAAAGTACATTAAAATAGAAAACCTCTATTTTAAATTGCAATAATATTTCACAATATTACTGTTTTTTTCTGTATTTTTAATCAAACAAATGCAGCAGAAAATACTTCTTTAAAAAGCTTTCCCAATCTGCTATGCTATTTTTTTTTTTTTTTTTTGTTTTTTACTTTTTATTCATCAAAGAATCCCAAAAAAAGTATCACACTGATGATAAATCGAGATATTAGAATGATTTCTGAAGGATCATATGACGCTGAAGACTGTAGTAATGAAAATTCAGCTTTGCATCACAGGAATAAAATATATTTTAAAGTACACTAAAATAGAAAACCACTATTTCAAATTGCAATAATAGAATTGTTTTTTTTTCTGTATTTTTAATCAAATATTCAAAACTTTTTATTCATCAGACAATTCCAAAAAAAGTATGACATTGATATTAAGGGTATTAGAATGATTTCTGAAGGATCATGTCAGTAATGATGCTGAAAATTCAGCTTTGCATCACAGGAATAAATTATATTTTAAAGTACACTAAAATAGAAAACCACTATTTCAAATTGCAATAATATAATTTTTTTTTTCCTGTATTTTTAATCAAAAAACGCAGCAGAAAAGACAAAATCGTACTGATCCAAACTTTTGAATGTCAGTGTGTGTACTTATTTATTTTGGTTGAAACATGACTTTTACATGTCCTTGATATGCATACTATAAAACGCTTTGGATACAAGCAGCGCATCAGTGTCAGATTGTAGTTTTTGAGCGAATTACAGAAAGCACTCATTCATGCAGTATTCATATGGGACGGGACCGTCCTGGTGTGGCGTGTAAGTCATTGTAGAGTAAGGGAAACATCTCAGCTGGTGCGGCGTGAAGGGTTCTTCCTCTTTCACGCCTCACTGCACCTCGGCATCTGCGCGGCGGCTCCGCGTGACACCCTCGCTTGTGCGTGTTCCTCTGAAGAGCCGAGTGTAAAAACACGTGCCTGCGAACGCAGTGAATCAAAGCCCTGGCTTTTGCTTTCATGCACATTTGCATCTCATCGGGCGGCGTGTTTTGAATGCATATGCACGGAGAATAACATGAGTCAGCATCTCTGCGTGTCTGCTATAAGCCCCGCGATCAATGAGACGCTATTAGAGGACTTTTCCCTCCCGGCTGTCCTGTACCGCCGGTCACAATGGCCCTGATCAACCTGGACGGATCGATACGGTTTCCACCAGCAACCCCCGTTTTGTTCCCTGGATGTGTTATTCCTATCACCTATGCACACACACATACGCACACAGACACGATCGCACTAATCCGAGGACATTAGCCGTGGAGAGAGTCCATTTCGGCCGGGTAATGGGCAGATTTGGCTATCACAGGATGTCGTAAAGGTTGCGCTGAAGAGCGAGATAATGTGTGTTTTTTAAGGCTGGGCTCTCTGGGATCTGTCAGCCGCTCTCCAAGCCAAAGTGCTTGAGCAACTTTCCCATAAACACCTCTCTTGTTTTATTCCACGATAAAATACACAAACACACACGTGCTAAAGTTTAAGAGAGCCTGAGTTTGGTTTTACGGCCCATTGTTTGCACAGAACATCCTCTTGTTTGACAAGCTCGACGCTGACTCACGTCTCTTGATGTTGGTCGCGCAGCGCCGGACGCTGTTTTGATAACGGATTGAGACGGGAGGAGAGAGAGAAAAAATGTAATGAAAGGAAGGAGCTGAAAGACTCCCACGCAAGGAGCGATGTTGTCTCAGTCCACTTAACCTCGCTCTCCGTGCCTGCTATATTTAATCGCCCTTTTTCCCTTTCCCGGCAGTGTGACCCTAGTGGAAGACATGAGTAACAGTGTTTCTCAGTTTCTCCAAAGCTGGAAAGACAGATTTCTGTCTTCAAAACCTGTCAGGAATTTGCACAGGTCACATTTCACCCCTCAATTAAAATACGTAATGATTTTGGTCACACTGTCATGGCAATTCAAGCACTTTTAATGTGTGTTTACTTATACAGTTGAAGCCAAAAGTTTACATACACCTTGCAGAATCTGCAAAATAAGAGGGATCATACAAAATGCATGTTATTTTTTATTTAGTACTGACCTGAATAAGATATTTCACATAAAAGACGTTCAATAAAAAAACTGTGAATTTATATAAAAAAAAAACTGTTCAAAAGTTTAAGTGATTCTTAATACTGTGTTTTTACCTGAATGATCCACAGCTGTTTTTTGTTTAGTGAGAGTTGTTCATGAATCCCTTGTTTGTCTTGAACAGTTAAACTGCCCGCTGTTCTTCAATAAAAAATCTTCAAGTCCTACAAATTCTTTGGTTTTTCAGCATTTTTGTGTATTGAACACCTTCCAACAATGATTGTATGATGTTGAGATCTATATTTTTACACTTAGGACAACTGAGGGACTCATATGCAACTATTACAGAAGGTTCAAACGCTCACAATGCCTTGAGAGCCGGGGGTGTAAACTTTTGAACGGAATGAGAATGTGTACATTTTTCTTACTTTGTTTAAATATATATATATATATATTTTCATTTAGTACTGGCCTTCAGAAGATACTTGTGTTCCCCAGAAGACAAAATAAGTTACATTTACCCCAATCTTTAAATTCCAAAAGTTTTCACCCCCGGCTCTTAATGCATCATGTTTCCGTTTGAATCTTCTGTAATAGTTGCATATGAGTCCCTCAGTTGTCCTCAATGTGAAAAGATGGATCTCAAAATCAAAAAACAAAGAATTTGTGGCATCTGAAGGATTTTTCTGAAGAACAGCGAGCAGGAAAACCTTTGCATGGAAAAACAGGGGACTCTAGAAAACACACACACAGCTGTGGATCATTCAGGTAACAGCACATTATTAAGAATTAAATTTTTATAAATTAAACTATTATTTTCTCTTGTGGACTATATGTCTTTTATGTGAAATATCCTATTCAGGTCAGTACTCAAACAATAACATGCATTTTGTATGATCCCTCTTATTTTAGTAAATTAAAACATTTTGCAGATTCTGCCAGGTGTATGTAAACATTTGACTTCAACTATATATCATTTTATTATATTTGCATTCTATATAACATATAACTGTAATTAATTAATTTTTGTTTTCCATAAAGAAAACTAACTTTAGTGCATTAACTAATTTGATTTTAATAATGCATTAGTAAATGCTGAAATTAGCATTAACTAAGATTAATAAATTCTGTAGCCTTGTTCATTCTTAGTTCATGTTAACTAATGACCTTATTGTAAACTGTTACTGAATTATTATTATTTTCTTTCTTTCTTTCTTTTTTTTTTTGGAGGTAAAGTGTGACCTGGGCATGCTTTTGAAAGATTCACCTACACAAACAACAAATAAATCAGAGAAATCACTGCTATTTTCCCACAAGGGTCACTTGCAGGCCCCCTGCTGTGTGTCGTGAGGTCGTGACCTGCCGCTGCGGGAGGCAGGAGAAAAGATGCTGAGGTCACATCGCTCTCCTCCTCATTCACATGCAGCTCTCATTAATACTTCACCACGCTCATAACTCCTGACCTGTGCCGACTCTTCGTGCTGATGAAGCGATGAGCCAGCCCGTTTCCGACAGTTAAAACTAAACCCAACAGCCATTCTTTTTCCAAATATGCACAACGGCAGACAGTTTCTGTGTTTACATAGTTTTACAACTCGAACGTTTCGCGGAAGCTCTCGATCCGAGTCTCTCTGACGCCGTGTTTTGGCGTGTGACAGCGGCTAGCTCTGAGATATGTAGCGTGACGCTGCACATACATCCTCCACATGTTCTCGCTGTAGTGACTCACGGCAAGATGACGGATGTCAGAGTCCTGGAAAGCTTTTTTTTTTTGTCACACTCCAGCTCCCAGCGTGTTTGAGTTTGTCATTCCAGCCATGCTCTTACTTTGCCCTGAGCGCAGCGGCTAATTACTGCACCTTACTGCAGGCTTGTTTAGTCAGAGGGAGCGCGAGCGACGCGCTGTGATATGAACTTACATTAGTGATGAAGAGACCTGAATGCCACACGCCAGTCTCTGTGTGGTGCTTACTTTCATTTTAAAGGGATAGTTCATGCAAAAAGGAAATGTACTCACCTCAGGCCATGCAAAATGTAAATGAGTTTATTACTTCATCAAATTTCAAGAAATGTAGCATCACTTGCTCACCAACGGTTCCTCTGCAGTGAATGGGTGCCGAGTCCAAAACAGCTGATAAAAACACCACAATAATCCACAAGTAATCCACACCCATGCAGTCAATTAGTTTACATCTTTAGAAGTGAAAGCTGCATGTTTGTAAGAAGCAAATCTATCATTAAAATGTTTTTAAACTAAGGGCTAAAGCCGTTTATCCATAATATTGCTTTCTCTAGTAAAAGAAAGTCTGAATCATGAGAGAAATATGCACAGATCAAACAGTTTGCAAGCTTAAAACTGTCCTAAACAAAGGATGTGACCCTGGCCCACAAAACCAATCATAAGGGTACATTTTTTGAAATTGAGATTTATAGATCATCTGAAAGCTAATAAATAAGCTTTCCATTGATGTATGGTTTGATAGGATAGAAAACTATTTGAAAATCTGGAATCTGAGGGTGCAAAAAAATCTAAATATTGAGAAAATCACCTTTAAAGTTGTCCAAATGAAGTTCTTAGCAATGCATACTACTAATCAAAAAAATGTTTATATAAATTTGTTAGGAAATTTACAAAATATCTTCATGGAACATGATCTTTACTTTATATCATATTGATTTTTGGCATAAAATAAAAAAATATAGTTTTGACCCATACAATGCATTTTTGGCTATTGCTGCAAATATATCTGTGCAACTTATGACTGGTCCAGGGTCACATATGTGGGTGGATTTTGATGCGAGAGGACAGCAGGAGATGGACTTTTTCACTGAATAAAGCATTATTATGCTACATAGACTTGTATTTTGACCAGAAGCCGTGGTTTGAAGTTTAAAACATCTTGATGGGTTTGTTTCTTACAAACATGCAGCCTTTGGCTTCAGAAGATGTTAATTGGTGGACTGGAGTTTGTGGATTATTGTGAGTTTTAACTCTCATTCTGACGGCACCCATTCACTGCGGAGGATCCATTGGAGAGCAAGTGATGTAATTTCCAAATTTCTCCAAATCTGATGGAGAAACAAACTTATGTATGTCTTGGATGGCCTGGGGATGAGTACATTTTCTGCAAATTTTCATTTTTGGTTAAACTATTCCTTTAAATGCAAGGAATTATTGCCAATTGTTTGAGGCTATTTATAACATAATAACCTCAATGCAATATGTTTTCTGCTGCTGTTTTCATTGACCTGCCTCATATTCAAAACATGCTTCAAATGCAAAAACAAATAGCAAAATAATTCCTGAGCTCACTATAAAATGTTGTTTTCTGTTCATGCAGTGTTTTCAAACCTATGCATAATGCATCATCTGTCTGTAACGCAAACATGTGCATTTTTATCAGAGTGGACAATGAAGTTTATGCAGAAAATGCATGATTATGTTTGCTGCATAATCATAATAACATAATCACAAAATTCTGTTTACATGAGCTTCAAATTAATCTCAATACTGCTTTAATCGCATTATGAATGTAGTATGTGTTCGAGCATATTTGCCTGCCACTGCAGTGTTTTTCTGATGCGGTTATGTGTTTTATAGAATGATAAACATAATAACTAGATGTTTCAGGACTTTAGATATGATTGCTGTACAGGTAGTATGCCAAACACCAATTTGGTCTTGATAGACTGCAATCTGTGTAACTACAAGCCTTAAATTATCATATAAGTTTAATCATTTAAAGCAGGATGGAAGATTGCAATATTGCAAGATTTCCAAGGTTTGAATTATTAGTCCCATCTAGCGTCTGTGATCTGTTTTAATGCAGATCTAATATTTCTTTTATGTAAGTGAGGGATTTTGCATTATTCACCAAGGGTTGCTTTGCAGGGGTCTGTGGCCGAGAAAATCCCACACAGTAAGCCCGGGCCGAGCGGCTAATACACGTGTGTGTGCTTAATACACAAGCAGAGAACGAGCATAAGATCGACCCGCTGACGCGAACTCGTTGCCATGGCAACCACTCATCCGTCAGCCTCACGTGCGCCGCGCTGTCAACGGCACATGAGCTGACAGAATGAATCAAGGAGTTTCTGATGGAGGGAAAAAACGTAAACAAACGCATGTGTCGACTCCACTGTCTCCTGCAACTGTGTTTACTGTTTGGTTCGTGCACATCTCATATGAGGTTTGTTAGATTATCAGCAGATTGTCTTGTCTTAGTGGTGCTTGCTTGTAATACACTGAAAAAAAAATATATTATATTTTAATTTTTTTATATTATTCGTTTTTACTTAAAGTAGTAAAGTGTGTTGTAAATATATATATATATATTATGCCAAAAATTAAGATATTAAGTAAAGATCATGTTCCATTAATATATTTTGTTAATTTCCTACCGTAAATATATCAAAACATAATTTTTGATTAGTAATATACATTGCTAAGAACTTATTTTAGACAACCTTAATGGCAATTTTCTCAGTATTTAGATTTTTTTTTTTTGCACTCTCAGATTTCAGATTTTCAAATATGGAAATATATGTTAAATGTGTTTTAAATAATTATTAAAATATGTGTATGCGTATTATATTATTTAATATAAATTAAAAATACATTTACAATTTTAGATTTTTGTAAATGTTTATTTTTTAAATATAATTATTCTTTTTTATTTTATTTATATATATTTAAATAATAATAAAAAAAAACTGTCTACAAATTGCTAACTACTCAGTAGGCATTAATATGTGGATGGTCATATGTGTTTGATTCATGATTATTTCTGAATGAGCCATTTTTGCAGCTCAGTTTCAAGTAATTGTTTCTGCATATGTACGTAGCATAGCAAAAAAGGGACATAGGAACAAACCGTTTGCTCATAAATATTAATTTTGTGACATTCGCCCAGTAGTCCTAACTGATTGGCTTAAATACAGATGCTTTGTTTGTTTGTGTGTGTGTGTGTGCGTCTACCTACTTCAGCAAAGACAGATGAAGCTCACGCTTTTAAAAATAAATGTAATTTTTGCAATTCCATTTGAAGACTAAAAGAGTGCAGAAATGTTGTTGAGGGCTTTTGGTATCTTTGAAATGAGGCACGTTCTGTTGGCATCTGAACATACGCCCCAGCAGATGCTGCCTGTCGTGAAGATGCTCTGAGTTTTGAAGATCTCTCTCTCTCTCTCTTTCTCTTTCCCCCTTTCTCGAACAATGACCGTCCGCGCGGCCCAATCTGAGCAGCCATCCGGCCTAATGCAAGTCAGTTTCTCCTTCCTCCATTAGTTATTCTCTGTATGTGTCAGTCCTTCATCTGCTTTTGATGTGCCTCTCTCACTTTCTCCATCGTGCGTGTGTGTGAATACTGTATCCCGTGGCCGTTTTTGAGGGCTAGTGAAGAAAGATGGAGTGTGAGCCGTGTTATAACTGTGTCCTCTTTCTGGTTTCTCCTGTACTTCTCGTGACCTCCTTCTCTCTTGCCCTCGAAATCTCTCTCTCTCTCGTTCTCTGTGTGTCTCTCGTTCCCCCGTGTGTAGCAGTGCGGCGTCACTCTCTGCGTCAGTGTGCCATTACGTCAGCCCTGCATCGCGTCACCGCTGAGGTGCAGATGAGCTAACGTTGCTTTTTCTCTCTCCCCCCTTTGTCTCTTTCTCTCCCGCTACCTGTGCATTTAACTCTTAACATCCTGTCTCTCTCGTCCAGTCTTCGGGCACCAGCGTGACGGTGGACATCGCGGTGATGGGCGAGGCCCACGGACTGATCTCAGATCTGCTGGCTGACCCCTCCCTCCCGCCGAACACCTGCAGCACCCTGCGGGCCGTCAGCAACCTGCTTAGCACCCAGTTCACCTTCCAGCCGCTGCACCACCGGCCACGCCTGAGCCCCCTGCTGGCCTTCAGCGACGGACACACCTGCTCCGACTCGGAGGAGGCGCCGGAGAAAGGAGAGAGGCTGGCCATTTCAAAGGTAAGGCCACACCCTCGCAGGTAGCAGAATTTGATTGCTAAATGGCTCTTTGCTAAGCCCCGCCTTAAAAATGTGACTGATCTTTGTAGCTGTTGTGGCCCCACCCACTTTTTTTCCACTTCCATACATTTTGTTCCATGCATTCTTAGAAAACTTTGGGCGGGCCTTGATTTTGGTTAGTTGTTGATTGGATGTTGAGATGTGAGAGGAGGTGCCAGAGAAAGTAGAGAGGCTGGCCATTTCAAAGGTAAGGCCACACCCTCTCAGGTAGCAGGATTTGATTGCTAAATGGCTCTTTGCTAAGCTCCGCCTTAAAAATGCGACTGACCTTGGCAGCTGTAGTGACCCCGCCCACTTTTTTCCACTTCCATACATTTTGTTCTATGCATTCTTAGAAAACTTTGGGCGGGCCTTGATTTTGGTTAGTTGTTGATTGGATGTTGAGATGTAGGAGGAAGAGGTGCCAGAGAAAGGAGAGAGGCTGGACATCCTGTAGGTAAAGCCACACCTTCTCAGGTGCTGGAATTTAATTGGCTGTTGGGCCTTTGCTAAGCCCCGCCTTAAATATGTGACTAACCTTTGTAGCTGTTGTGGCCCCATTCACATTTTCCATTTTGTTCCATACATTCATAGAAAACTGTGGGCGGGACTTGATTCTGGTTAGTTGTTGATTGGATGTTGAGATGTGCCAGAGAAAGAAGAGAGGCTATACATCCTTTAGATAAGGCCACACCCTCTCAGGTGCAGAAGTTTGATTGGTTATTTGTCAAAATAATGTATGATCTAACTTTTGCAGCTGATGCAGCTCTGCCTACTTTGTTTCCATTACCATACATTTTGTTCATAGTTTTTTTTTTTTTTTTTAAGTAGTGAGAAATCTGTATTGTGACATACAGTACAATCAATTTTAACAAATGATTGTGAAAGAAAAAATGGGTAGAAAACTGTACCAAAACTGATATTTGCTGCTGCTGTGGCCCCACCCACTTTTCCATACATACCATTTCCATACATTCATAGAAAACTGTGGCCGGGACTTATAATGGTGATATACCAATCTGACTATTGCAGCTCTTGCAGCTCTGCCCACTTTTTTCCATTTCTGTTCGTTTTGTTTCATACATTCATAGAAAACTGTGGCCGGGACTTGATCCTGGTTAGTTGTTGATTGGATGCTGAGATGTAAGAGGAGGTGCCAGAGAAAGGAGAGAGGCTGGACATCCTGTAGGTAAAGCCACACCTTCTCAGTGCTGGAATTTGATTGGCAATTGGCCCTTTGCTAAGCCCCACCTTAAAAATATGATTTACCAATCTGACTATTGCAGCTCTTGCAGCTCTGCTCACTTTTTTCTATTTCCATACATTTTGTTTTATACATTCTTATAAAACTGTGGGCGGGACTTGATTCTGCTTAGTTGTTGATTGGATGTTGAGATGTGAGAGGAGGTGCCAGAGAAAGGAGAGAGGCTGGACATCCTGTAGATAAGGCCACACCCTCTCTGGTGCTGGAATGTGATTGGTAATTGTCTTTTTGCTAAGCCCTGCCTTAAAAATTTGACTAACCTTTGTAGCTGTTGTGGCCCCACCCACATTTCTCATTTCTATACAGTTTGTTCCACACATTCATAGAAAACTGTAGGTGGGACTTGGTTCTGGCTAGTTGTTGATTGGTTGTTGAATTGTGAGAGGAGGTGCCAGAGAAAGGAGAGAGGCTGGACATCTGGTAGGTAAGGCCACACCCTCTCAGGTGCTGGAATGTGATTGGTAATTGATCCTTTGCTAAGCCCCCCCTTGGGGTTTATGCACTAGTATGCATGAAATACGTCAGTATATCATCATAAACACAGCGTTTTTTTTTGTCTTTAGTGAACATAAACAGATGAAAAAGAAAACGTGTGTAACAGTACTTTTAGATCTGTGTTCAGTGTTAAAGAGACAGCCGTCTAATGAACGTGCTGCCTGTCATTAATGTTAATCAAAGAACAAAAGGAAATCATTAACTGACTGAATATCTTTTGTAAATTTAATGATTAATTTAATTTTTTTTATGAAAAGAAAACTATGCACTGTTTTTAAACTTTTGATTTCAATTTCTGTACCTGACATTTGTTCAGTTTTATTTATTTATGCTAATGATAATTGATTTGTTTGTTATTTATATTGGTCTATTTTTTGGTAAAACCATAGGCAAAAGACAGAATAAGTATGTTTGACATCTAAACGTTTGACTTAACTTTTGGATGGCTTTTTTTTTATCTTATTGGAATCGGAATTAGGAATCGATAAGAAACGGAATCAATAAGCAGAATCAGAACTGGAATCGGAATCAATAACATTCAAATGATACCCAATATTTACAACTTAGGAAATAAATTTTTTTTAGTGTATTATCAGACAAGATTTTGTCAATCAAACTTGAAAAAAAGTCAATTCAAAGTAAATTAAAAGTAAGTTTTCATGCTGCCTTAAAACGTTAAGTTTATTCAACTCAAATATCTACATTTTCATGTAGTGCAACTTAACATTTCTTGTTGACTAAACGTAAAATTTTAAGGCAGCACGAACAACTTTTTAACTTGTTTTTTTTTACAGTGTAGTTTTGTATAGAATTTTATTGAAAACTACAGTAAAACATTCAGTACTAGGGCTGTGCGATTCATTCGAAATTCAATTTCGATTTTGATTTTGGCTTCAAATGATTATGAAAATGCAATGATTGATTCCGCCCCCTTTGGTGTGCTTTTGCTCCTCCATAAAAGCCCAATTTCGCATGCAAATCAATAAAATCATGTAACGTGACTTGCATAAAATGGGACGTGCTTGATTTATTATTGTTTATTTGATGTCGTGTTTTTAAAAGCACGAAAGATAATTTGCGCTGTTCTGTGTATGTGTTCAGAGACGGAACAGAACACGGACAAGTAAAGTGAACATTTAGCTATTGTTTCAGCTATTAAAATAGTTCAGTTTAGTATGTAATGGCAAAGTGATTAGGCTTATATTTCGTTTCAGTTTTTTTTTGTTTGTTAAATATAAGTTTTTGTATTTTCAATCGCAATGACTCACTTATTAACAGCGACTTACTGACACCTCCTGGCGGTAAAATAATTTTAAATATATCTGCATTATCATGTGTAAATGCATCTAAATACCAATTTATATGCAATTTATATGCAATTTTCATTTTGTTGATACTGATTTAATTTGTTTAGTAACAGCCTAAAAGTATTATTATTATAACTGACAGATTAAATGTAAGAATTAGACTCAAAAGACGATTTTAGAAAAATATATTTATAAAGGTAAAAATGCCCATAAAAGGTAAAAATCAATTTAAACTTTTATTAAAAGAATAATTTTTATCACACACACACTGACACAGTAAATCTTTGTAAAAGTGCCTTTTAAAATATTTATTCAAATAAATACTTCAAATGCTTCAGCCTGGTTTAATAGCATTTATATATATACAAATGTCTTTGGTCAAATTAAGCTGTAAAATAAATAGTTTATCCCTTTAAATGCAATGGATTTTTAAAAGATATCAACAAAAAACAGGCAAAAACCTTTAAAAGTGATTTTCTCAGGTTTTCAATTTGAAAAAGAGGGCAGACGAGCATTACTCAAATGGTATATCTTTAAAACCATTCAAGGTATGAATTTGACTAGGATATCATATCAAGATACTGAAAAATGCACAAATGTCAGGGCATGTCAAAACTTCTTCAGGGCCCAAAAACACCCTCAGACCCCAGAGGGTTAAAGCTTACGGTCTCCTCTTTCCATTGATATCAAAATCTCAATTTTGCAATTTGGGTCACTGTGACTAATTTTGCTGGATCAGGTCACCCACTCATAATCGTGTTAAATATTTGTGATTACAATATTGACCAAAATAATCGTGATTATGATTTTTGCCATATTCAAACAGCCCTATTCAGTATGGTACTGAACAGTAGTCTATACATTTCTATGAAGATAAATCACATATAAAACGATTTGACTTGCCACAACTAATTCCAGCCAAAGTATGAGTAATATCCAGTCGCTTTATGAGCCCATTTTACCGAAAACAGCGCCGTTCATACCTACGGGACGTTCTGCAAAGCTTGTCCTGCGGGGAGCAAAGCTTAGCGACGGGTCAATTAGGCTTTCGTTTGTGAAAAAGAATGGTTTTATGGTGTTTTTATATTATTTCTTAGCATTGCTGCAGCAATTCATGAATGGCTCACGTTATCTTGGTGGAACCAGCAAAGACTTTGAGACAAAAGAAAAAGACTCCATTGTGTTTAATGGTTTACTGGCATGGCCAATGCTCTGTATTTTTCATCACACACACACACACACACACACACACACACACACACTCGTTCCTTCCTCATTCGCGCCAGCATGGCAGGTCTCTAATGTAGCGGACAATGACGCACATTCTCACAGAAGCCTTTTAATGTTTCACCAGCACTGCAGTTAAAAATGCATGCCGGCACTTAAAGAGTAGGTGAGGCAAAAGTCACTATCCGTCTCTCCAGCGCTTTCCCATGCTGCAGTGCTCAGCAAACAACGTTAAGAGATGTTTATTAAAGCCCATTCATTACACCTGGTCCATATGTAGGTCACACCACACTACGCTCTGATACTGAACAGAATTCAAAGCGCCAGCTTCTTTTATTTTTCCACGGCGTATATAACGTGATATTTTGGCAGCGTGAAGAAAAACACGAGCAAGTCTGCTTCTTTAAGCACCGTTTTATCTGTCAGAGCCGCAGCTGTGTCAATATCGGAATAAAAACGGCACGAAACGCGACTGACGGTGACATGATTTTCGTAGAAGGTCACATAGTTGTGGCCTGTCTGGGTGTCCAGTTTGGCAGGAAACGTAGCTTTTTTTTCTCTCGCATAAATCCCAAATCACTTTTCCTGTATATTTGAACTCGGCAAAGAAAAACACCTTTCCTAAGGTGTTACATTTCTCCAGCTGCTGATCGGACGTTCGTTTCTAAAGCCGGTAAACATGCGCCACGCTTACCGTAGGTCAGAAACCTTTAACGCATTATACATGCATGAGCTCCCCGCCTTAGACAGTACTATTAAGATTTAAAGCCAGATTCCTTCGGTATTTTCCTACTTTAGGATACTTTAGGATACTTTAGGATTTGGAGCGAGCGCATACCTTTGTAGCAGATGTTTAAAATGCTAATCTATTCAAGAAGTAATAGGAAAAGAAAGTTGTTGAACTGACCGGATCACTGCACTCTCAGGGCCTGGACTATTCCCTACAGGTTTTGTTCGTTTTAATAGGGCATTATAGCTAAAAATAAATGTGTATGTCGATGTTTTTCCAGCGTAAATCGAATCAAAGCTAAATAAAATTAAGGAAAGCCTGTTTCTTAAATGTTTTAATTAATAAATAAAGAGCAAGTGATTAAAAAATACATTATATGCACCAATGTAAAATATTTAATTAAAATGTGTATATTTTTTACATGCAATACATAAAAGTAAAGCTTTTTTTCTTTTTTTACACATTCAAGAAAATTGCTAAATATATTTCAGGAGCAATTTCACATCTCTTGAGCGTTTTTTATACCTGTAATCACTGGTATTTTGCTGCAAAATGACAAAATGATTAGCGTTGAGAAGACTGACGCTGTGAGCTGCTGTTGAGGGTGTGATTTGAGCTCCTGGTAGGAGGCTAGTTTGTGCAAAAATGCTTAAGTGGTTGTTGGAAAATGTGCACATGCCGTTTTAATGAAGGGCTGTGAGGTTAAGTGGGTTTATTTGTGTTGGTGGTCTGAACTGATATTAGATAATTAATTTAAACCATATATGTTGATGCATATATTTGGCAAATCATGAGAAACCTGTCAAGGGTCATGTTAATATCTCAATATTAAAGATCTAAAAAGTGAAGAATCATTTTTTGCATTAACCAAAAAAGCAATAATTTATTTTTATTTTATTTTACTTTATAGATTTTACTTAATAGATTTAAAAATTGTATTTATTTAGAATATTGAATGACAATTAAGCACATTATTGCAGAGGGCATTAATGTTTTTATAATTAATATAATAAATAATAATAATAATAGATCAGTAATCACCAGTAAAGGCAGCACAAAAATACTGTCATTATGTATAATGGTTTTATTTTTGCATCCATAGTTTTTAAATTGTGATAGTTTTGCAGTATGGTAAACAATTTGGAGTCTAAATGTCTTTAATTTTCTAAGAAAATAATGCATTTTATTTTACATCATATTTTATTTGTAATAGATTTAATAAATGTATTTATGTAGAACATTGAATGACAATTAAGCACATTAATGCAGTAATAGTATTTTTTATAATCAATAAAATAATAATAATAATAATAATAATTTAATAATCTTTTAAACAAGTATATATCATGATGTATAATTGTTTTATTTGTTTAAAAATAACTTAATTTTTTATCTTTCATTTGCAGTGTTTAAATTGTCATAGTTTTGCAATATGGTAAACAATATGGAATGTAAATGTCCTTAATTTGTGCCTTAATAATGCCTTTATAGTAAAGAAACTGGGGTGAGATGTGCTTAAATTTTAAGAAAACGATACATAAAACAATTAAGTATATTATAATTTATTTATTTTAAAAATTATTATTATTATTAATAATAATGAAGCACAAAAATATGATGTATAATTGCTTTATTTGATAAATAATATAGCGTTTTTTTATTTGCAAACCAGTTAAAACAATGCTGTTTTTAAATTGTGATAATTTTGCAATATAGTAAAGAAACTGGGGTTAGATGTGCTTAAATTTTAAGAAAATGATACATAAAACACCATAATGATCCTAAAAAAGCTTAATTATTTTAATAAATAGACAGATATTACTGTTCTTTACAGCTCTTGACAATTAATTATTTGAATTTTGATTGACAATTAAGTACATTAGAATTTATTTCTTTTAAAAATTAATAATAATAATAAGAATAATAATAAAGCACAAAAATCTGATGTATAATTGCTTTATTTTATAAATAATATAGTGTTTTTTTGTTTGCATACCAGTTAAAACAATGCTGTTTTTAAATTGTAATCATTTTGCAATATAGTAAAGAAACTGGGGTTAGATGTGCTTAAATAAAAAAAAAATAATAGCATAATACAGCGTAATGATCCTAAAAAAAGCTTCTTTTTTTAATAATTGTAATTTCATTTCTAGACAGATATTACTGTTCTTTAAAGTTCTTGACAATTAATTATTTGAATTTTGATTGACAATTAAGTACATTAGAATTTATTTCTTTTAAAAATTAATAATAATAATAAGAATAATAATAAAGCACAAAAATCTGATGTATAATTGCTTTATTTTATAAATAATATAGTGTTTTTTTGTTTGCATACCAGTTAAAACAATGCTGTTTTTAAATTGTAATCATTTTGCAATATAGTAAAGAAACTGGGGTTAGATGTGCTTAAATAAAAAAAAATAATAGCATAATACAGCGTAATGATCCTAAAAAAAGCTTCTTTTTTTAATAATTGTAATTTCATTTCTAGACAGATATTACTGTTCTTTAAAGTTCTTGACAATTAATTATTTGAAATTTGATTGACAATTAAGCACATTAGAAGTTATTTTCTAAATTAATAATAATAATAATAATAATAATAAAAAGCCTAAAAATACTACCATGATATATAATTGCTTTATTGTATGAATAATATAGCATTTTTTATTTGCATACCAGTTAAAGCAATGCTGTTTTTAAATTGTTATAATTTTGCAATACAGAAAATAAATTATGGTTAGATGTGCTTAAATTTTAAGAAAATGCAGCTTAATTTTGATTTAATTTAATGTCCAGACCTGTTCTTGCCAGATTACGTAAGATTCTGTCATATAGATTAGTTAAGAATGGTATAGGGGAACAAAACTCCAGCTGTCATCAGCTGGAGAAGCGGGTTCAGTTGGACACCGCTGGACCCTGATCGGACGAGACTCGGCTCACAGACGCCTGAGCGTTGAACGTCTGCAACACTGACAGTCTGTCTGTATGAGAGAGAGACGCCACAGCAGGAGAGGAGACGCATGTCCTGAGCACCTTCTCAGACGTGAGGCCTGCTACATCCACTCCAACATGTTCCTCCCAACTCCAGCTGACAGCCGCTCCGGCTGAATTAATATCAGACACGGATGTTTTCATGTTTGTGGCTATAGATTGTTGCGTGAGAATTTTCCTGAGCTAAAAATACACATGCCATTTGTGACTTCTGACCCCGGCGCTCACCCCATCTGTCTGTAAAGGGACAGAGCTGATCTCCCAGAATGCCCAGGGCATGTACTCGGGGCGGTTGGGAGATTAGGGTCGGGGGCGCGCGGATGTACCCTCCGGTTCTCTACGTGGGCCGAAACCCTGCGCTGCCTCTGAAATATTCATGCAGCTGTCAGGAGAGTTTCTTCCCTGCTCTGACTCTCAGGGTAATGCAGTTCTCAAACTTTTTGTGCACCATTGTGCAATTTTAAATCATCAGAAACATACTTTGATACGCGAACGCAGATAAAAGCATTAACCAATGCAGGTTAAGTCATGCGTTACCGTTCTGGAGTATATTAGATGTGCCATTAACCAGATGTGTTATTCAGATGACAAACATGCTGAAAGTTTCTCAGCAAAATTCTTTCCAATCTATTGTTTTTCCATGACGCCATTTGACCTGGTAGAGAAAACTGCCTTATTTTTGACATATTTTGTAATATTTTCTATTTTGTTTATTTGAGTTGTCTGTGTTTTTTTGGCATTTTTATGCCATTTTTAGTTAAATGTTTTTTTATGTACTTTATTTTAGTTTATTTTACATTGCTTTAAAAGGCATAACCTATCCAATAATGAAAATTGTTGTAATGTACAGTGCTTTTTAGTATAATTAATGTGGTAGCTTTATTAATATTTTGAATAGATTTTTGTTTGTATATTTTAGTTATATTAATTTATATTGTAATTTTTAACATTTCTATTTTTTTCGTTTGTAATTTTTTAGATATTTTATACATTTTCAAATAATTTACATTTTTAAGTTTTTAGTTAGTAAAATGTTTATGTGTGTGTTGTTATTTTTAGTCTTTTAGTATATTTTGAATTATTTTATTGCAATATTTTAATTATATTAATTGACATAAAACATGTTTTACTTTTTAATATTTATTTATATTTTATATTTACTTTTAATTGTAGTTTTTAAGTTTTAGTTGTTATAGCGTGTTTTGCCATTTTTTAATTTTGTTTTAAATATGCTTATATAGTTTTTATTCATTTTCTGAATGGTTTTTATTTAATATATTTTAGTTATATTAATTTATGTTTACATTTTTAATATTTAAAATTTTATTTGTCATTTTAATTTTTTATCTTTTATTTTTATTATCATTTGTAGTTAAAAAATATCTTTTTTAATATTCATATGTAGTTTTTATTATTAATAGTTTGATTTGATTTATTCATTTATATTTACATATTTAAATATATTTTATATTTACTTTTAATTTGAGTTAAAGTTTAGTTGTTATAGTGTGTTTTGTATTTTTGCTTGTTTTAAATATGCCTATATAATTTGTATTAATTTTCTGAATTGGTTTTATTTGTATCTTTTAGTTATATTAATTTTTAGTTTAATTGTTAATATTTAAAATTTATTTGTAATTTTTAATATATTTTTATATAATTCTATATATTTTTATATCATTTATATATATTTTTTTTAAATAACATTTTTGTTGTGTGTGTTGCATATATAGTTTTTATTAATATTTTTATTTTATATCAGTATTTATTATTTATATTTACTGTTTTGTCATTTTTTAACAAATGCTAACTTTTTTTTTTGTATTTTATATTATTTTAGTAAATGCTTATTTCACATAATAAAGAAGTTTGTATGGTTTTAGCTGTAGTCAACTATAATAACCCCACTTCACTCATGTTTCTAGTTCCAAACCTCTTTGATTTCTTTCATTTAAGGGTGAGTAAATCATTCCAGGATGATGATTGTTCAGTGCATTTATCTAGTCTATTTTATTCTGAACACACGTGCCGCATCAGCCAAGCTTTCCGATTGGTCCACAACTTGTGATGTAAAGAACAAATGCGATGATGCATTTCTCCAGGGTCTTCCATCTGTTCTGCTCCCATTTTCCCAGTTGGGGGAAGGGCTGAGTATTCCCTGACGGGCCGCTGTCATCTGCCTCCCTCAGATGTTTGGCTTAACGCACAAACCCGCTCTCCAAATACACACACTCGCAAAGATTTACATCATTTACGCAAAATGCGATCCAGCTTTAATCTAAACAAGTGCTTTGTTTAACAAGCGCGCTGCCAAAAAGTGTTAATTTGGCTCAGGGGTTGTCACACACATGGCTTTATTCTGTCTGGGTCAGTGTTAATTGATTATAATTGGTGATGTGACTTGTGACAAGCTGCAAAACTGACCTTAGCGGAGAATTTGTGACTCCGCTAAGTGTTTTGCTGCACTGTCAACTTTGTTTTAGTCTAAACTTGATGTATGTTCTCTTTAAATAACAGCGTTTGAGGCGGAGTTTGCCTCCGGGGCTTTTGAGACGGATTTCTTCCCCGTGGACCACCACCACCTCAGCCACGGGCCTGCCCACCCTCGAACCCGGGCCGGTCAGACGAGACCGCAGTGCCAGCATCAAAACACCTCACGATGGCCCTTCCAGCAGGTAATAAGCACTCCTTTCTTATCCAAATGCAATAAACACAGCAATCTGTTTGCTTTTATTCACTTAGTTCCTCAAACTAACTTGACAAATGAACACAACTTGCTCACTTGCTCACCAGTGGATCCTCTGCAGTGAATGGGCGCCGTCAGAATGAGAGTCCAAACAACTGATAAAAACATCACAATAATCCACAACTACTCCAGTCCATCAGTTAACATCTTAAGAAGACAAAATCTGTGCTTCTAAGAAACAAATACATCATTAGGATGTTTTTAACATTAAACCATTGCTTTTGGCTGAAATTTGAGTCCATAATACATAATATTGATTTCTGGTTTGAATTAGGGGAAAAATATGAACTGAAACAAGTGCTGTTTACAAGCCAAAACTTAATTTTTTGGTGTATTTTGATGTGAGGAATGGACTTTTCACTGGAAGAAGCCTTGTTTTGGATTATGGACTTATATTTTAGCCAGAAGCAATGGTTAAAAACGTCTTACAAACACACAGCTTTTGGCTTCTCAAGATGTTAGCTGATGGATTGAAGTGGTGTGGATTACTTGTGTATTATTGTGATGCTTTTATCAGCTGTTTGGACTCTCATTCTGATGGCACCCATTCACTGCAAAGCTTTTTTTTTTTTTTTTTTTTTTTTCCATAATTTTAATTTGAATGTTTTTAGTTAATTTAAAGTTTTTAGTTGTGTTGTTTTAGTGTAATTTTTTGTCCTTTTTTAAATATACATATAATTTTTTATTACTATTTCGAAATATTTTAAATTTAATATTTTACTTTTTTAATGTGTATTTATATTTTATATATACTTTTAATTTTACTTAAAGTTTTAGTTGTTATAGAGTATTTGTCTAGTAGTTTTTATTCTTTTTCTGAATAGTTTTCAATTTTTCTTTTAATATTTTAGTTGTGTGTGTGTGTGTGTGTGTGTATATATATATATATATATATATATATATTATTTTAATGTTTTTAGTTTTAGTTCATTTTTGTTGTGTTGTCATTTTTAGTCTTTCTTAACATTTTTAGTTATTTTTTTAATATGCATATATAGTTTTTATTAATATTTTTGAATTATTTTATTTCAGTATTTTAATTTTGAATATTTTACTTTTTAATATTTTAATATACTTTTAATTTTACGTAAAGTTTTAGTTGTTAAAGAGTCTTTGTCCTTTTTTTTGCATTTGCTTTAAAAATGCCTATTTAGTTTTTATTCATTTTCTGAATAGTTTTTTTATTTTAAAATTTGTTACATTAATTTATATTTAAATTTTCAATATTTCAGTTAGTTTTTTTTAAATGTTATATATATATATATATATATATATATATTATTTTAATGTTTATAGTTCCATATATAATTGTTATTAATATTTCAAATTATTTAATTTCAATATTTTAATTTATTTATATCTTATATAGTTATTATTTGTAATTTTTGTACATTTACATATATATATGGTTTAAAAATTTGTGTTGTGTGTTGTCATTTTTAGTTTTAATATTTTAATATGCTTTTTGTATTATTAAGTTTTGATATGGTGATAGCATCAAGCTTTAAGTGTTTCGTCATCCGTTTGATGACCAACCCAGATCTTTATCTAGTATTTGGACACTTAAAAATAACTAAATGCCATTGCAAAATGTGTCTGCAAAATTTTTTTTTTACAAATAAAAGACACGTTTCCTAGCAGAAAAAGACTTCACAAACACACAAGTGTCCAATTACTTCATTTTGAAGCTTTTCATGTATTGTGTTATTATTTCAGACCTAACAAACACCTTATTCACGAAATGTTTTGTTTGAGAAGTGCACTCGTGCCGTCTAAACTGATGTGATGTTTTGTAATCTAATGCAATTCGTCCAAATACTTCCCGGGCCGCCGTATGTGACTCATGAAGTGTTTTGAAGCAACAATGCATACTTTCTGAAAATATGAGTCCATGGAGAGTTTCTTAGGATTTATCTGAAAGCACTTTATCCGTTTGCCCTCATTTAGTTTTGTTTGTCATCATTGTCTCGTCCGTTAGTGTTTCACACAGCTGTTGCTTGAACTTTCCAGAGCTCCTCCGCTCTGCCTTACTTCAGCTGAATGTTTGATTTGGATTTTATAATGTCCATCTTTGGGCATTTCTCCACCTTTATATCTCTTATTTCAGCTCGAGTTATACAGTTCAACCCATTAATACTGATATCAGATAGCCATCTGCACTGTGTAGACAGAGAGTTTAAAGAGGCTTTCTGGAGACTCGAGACCCCCGTTGTGTTTAGATTCAGGCCCTGTCGAAAATAAAAGCCCTGGTGAAAAATGGAGGGTCGCACGGTTGCCTGCATTACCATGTTGAGGCCAGTTTTAAAGTGGCGGGTCTCTTGCGCAGCGTCTTAATGGATATCTGAAGAGTGTTCCCACAGCAGGAAGCCTGTTTGCTCCCATGTTTTAAAGATTGCAGGAAAGTTCGAGTTTGAAACTCTCTCCAAAAATAAGATCCTTGGACTGTTTTAACCCCAGAAAAAAGTGTATTGTGAACTTTCTCATTTACAGGTTTGCCTCTTGAGAGGAAAAAGGTTATGTCGTGTTGAGTTAAAGTGAAGTGTTTTCATCAAGGACACAATGATAGTGGGATAAATAAACACTGGAGCAGGGTTATTATCGTTAACGGAAAAAAAAAAACAATAAAATTTTAAGTTGAAGTACTAAAGTAAAACTAAATGAACTAAACATTAAAACTTGATTAAAACTATATAGAAATAATTGTAAACTAATATAAAAAAATTACAATCTAAAATTAAAAATAAAATGTAAATCAGAATATGACAATAAATAAATAAATATAAATATATAAAACCATGCTTTTTTTCTCTTGAAGTACCAAAATGTCTGAAACTAAACACTAAATGAGATAAAATCTATGTAGACATTTTAAAAAAATTATAAGAATGACAGTCTACAAAACTACTAAAAATAACTAAAATGCAAAACAAAACCTAAATATAAAGTACTAAAATAACGAAAATATAAAAAGTACTAAAACTAAACACTAAAGCTTGATTAAAACGATATAGAATATAAAAGAAAATAATAGTAAAATGAATGAAAATTACAAAAACAATCTACGAAATTACTAGAAAGAAGTAAAAAGCAAAACAAAACCTATATATAAAGTACTAAAATAACTAAAACTAAACACTAAAACTTGATTAAAACTATATAGAAATTTAAGAAAATTATAGTAAAATAATTAAAAACTGACAAAAAAAAAACATGACAAAATGACTAAAAATAACACATAACAGTTAAACGGTTAAAAATGACAAAAACAGCAAAATGATAAAAAAATAAACATGAAAACAAAAATTTAAAATGACATCAGAATATCAAAACTAAATCAAATTAAAAATATTAACTATATATATATATATATATACATACATACATACAAAATTACTAAAAAAAACTAAAATGCAAAACAAAAAGTAATAGTAATGTAAAAATAGTAAAGTAATTAAAAACTGACAAAAAATAACACATTAAAGTGAAAAAAGTGTGTGTGTGTATATATATATATATATGTGTGTGTGTGTGTGTGTGTGTGTGTATACATATATATACAGAAACACTTACACAACTTGATAAACTATAGTATAGTATAGTATATAGTATTGAAGCATTAAAATGACTAAACCTAAACAAAATAAAATCTATGTAGACATTACAAAATGAATAAAAATGACCAAACCAATCTACAAAATTACTAAAAAAAAACTACAATTCTAAATAAAACCTATTTCATTCATTTTCCTCTTGAAATACCTAAATAACTATAAATAGACTAAAACTAAACACTAGAACACAACTTGATAAACTGTAGTATATCAAAATGTTTAAAAAAAAAATGACTAAAACAGCAAAATGAAAAAAAAAAAACATTAAAACAAAAATTGTCAATAAATATGAACATGCAGATGTTGTCTAAACAACAAAACCAACATCTTTTTGGGAATAAATGAACATTACCAGGCAAAACGTGAAATATTAATCATGCATTTTCTCCTCTTTTGCAGTTTGGTGAACAGTGATTCATGGAACAACTCTGTTATGCTCAGCCTTTCCAAGAGCAGGTCCATGTCCGCTTCATACACTGCCTCCTCCGCTACCAACCACATCTATAGCAAGAGCCGAAGAGGTACAGCACTGTCTGTGTGTGTGTGTGTGTGTGTGTGTGTGTGTGTGTGTGTGTGTGTGTGTGTGTTAAGTGAAAGGAGATAAATGTGCTGTGGCAGCGCCAGAGTGATTCCTCTGCTCTCTGACAGGTTACCCTTCTTCCAACATCTCACCTCTGGCTTCACCCTGCCACTCCCCTCCAGTCCAGGGCACTCCGCTCACCAGCCCCACCAACAAAAGCCCTTCAGTGGAGCTGCCGGACGCAGAGCTTCCGCCGGCTGACGGCCCACCGCCTCGGAGCCCCCACAAAGCCTTAACCCACAGTCAGAGCGCCCCCAGCTCCAGCGCCTCACAATGGGTGCCGCCTCCACTTTGTAGCAGGTAAAACCCCATGATTCTGCTGATGTTTGTGCACTGATCTTTTTGAGGGAAATTCATTCAATATTTAAAGCAGAGCTGAGAGTACTGTGATGCAAAAGCATTGTCAGATTGTCCAAAAATATTCAATAAATGACCCAAAGGACTTTTAATCATCTGCTTTTTATAAATAGCAATTTCATATCCATTTTTGCTGTAGTTATATTTTATACAATTTTCCAAAATATTTAGTAGACAAAAATGCAGATAGACCGTGTACAAAACTCAAATCTATGATTTCATATTTGCACATTAATTTTTTTAATTCCAACACTTGAAATATTCATTTTCATATCTATGTCATGGCAATTTATATAAAATGCATTTTTCAAAATATTCATTATTATATCTATGTTTGTTAAAAAACCTGCAATTTATAGAAAGTATTTTTTTTATTATATTATCCAAAATATTTAATAAACATGCAGGTGTAGCATCCACAAAACTATTATTTAATATTTGCATATAAAGAAATTAATTCAAATACTTGAAATATAAATTTTTCATATCTATTTTAGTTAAAAAAAAAACTGCATCATATTATTTAATTATTATTTAATTGTTTTAATTATTATCCAAAATATTTATTAAACAAACATACAGGTGTAGTGTCCACTAAAGTCACATCTCTAATTTTATATTTCCATATTAATAATGTAATCTACACAGTTTAAATATTATTTTAATATCTATTTTTGCTTTTAAAAAAAATAGAATAAAATACAATTTTATTATTTTGATAAATATTATTATTTTATGAGGAATATTTAATAAACAAACATGCAGGTGTAGTACCATATATATATATATATATATATATATATATATATAATTTAGTATTTGTATATAAACAATTTAATTCTCATGCTTTTATTTTTTTAAATTTTAAATTTTCTATATTACACAAAATATTTAATAAACAAACATGCAGGTGTAACACCCATAAAACTATAATTTAATATTTGCATATATTAAAAAAAGAATACTCATACTTAATTTTTTTTTTCATTTCTATTTTTGTTTTTAAAAAAACGGCATCACTTTATTTATTAATTTTTTTAATTATTTTTTATTTTTATATTATTTAAAATATTGAATAAATATAAATATTTCATATTTATATATTAATAATATAATTCACATACTTTAAATATCAGTTTTCATATCTGTTTTTGTTTAAAATAGACCCACAGAACTCAGATTTCATATTTACCTATTAATAATTTAAATACAACACTTTAAGCATTTGTTTTTATATCTATTCTTGTTAAAAAAATTGATTTAAACAATTTTTTATTATATTATCTGAAATATTTAGTCCAGGTGTAACATCCACAGCCTAAATCTGTCAAATTTGCTCATTAATAATTTAATTATCATGCTTTAATAATAGTTTTCGTATCTATTTTTGTTAATAACGCTTGTCTTCTTATATCGTCTGAAATATTTAATACACAATCTATAATTGCATATTTGAATATTAATGATTTGCATAATAATTTCTTTCTCATAATTAATATGGATATCATATCCGTTTTTAATAACAACTCTTGTTGTAATTTAATTCAGCCCAGTTATTATATTCACTCCATTTACCTTTAAATATGTTTAACTGCCATGTTTTACAGCTAGTATTTCAGTGATATTGCTGAAAGAACACACCACACCAGTTATAAAGCCCAGCCTTTTATTAAAAAGCTCCCCAAACAATATGATCGACCGCTGTTGCACAAGTCATCCTGAATGTACCAGGAAACGTGAGTCTTTTTGAAGAATTTTGCTCGTTTGGATTCCATGCAGGACTACTAATGAGTAATTTTAAGAGCGGACAGCGAGTTAATATTAATTTTGAGCCCAATTCATCACTCGGGTCACTGTTTCCAAAGATCTGAGCGTATCCTGTGGCCCTGCATGTTGTACAAGAGCGCACTGCAGCTTCGAGTCATTATGTGGTTACTGAACAACCACTGATCATTAACTGTGAAAAATACCCAGGATTGTGTCTAAATATTAACAGATGTCCGTACACGCTCAGATCTGCTTTCTCTCTCTATCGGTTTTACTCACAGTGATCACTAATGTCCTGGCGATAGGACAAGGTCACCTTCCCCTTGGCCTGTAATGAATGCTGGGCACAGAGGAACAGCTTGATTAGGTTCTGTCTGGCCCGTTAATTCAGAGAGCTCAACTAAACAACAGTGACAACGGCTGGTCCTACAATACACACACACACACACACACACACACAAACACACACGTGTATAACACATATCATCAGGGGTTAGTCACCCGGAGAGGACGCGTCTCAATTTCAATGCAAAATATTCAAATTTGCAATCATGAAATGCATACAGTATGCACGCATCAGCCGTTTCCTAGCTCTCCTAACTCATAAAGCATAAAAACATGAAGCGTAATGAACACATTCCAGTGCCTGTGACGACAGATAGTGGCCTTTTTCTTAAAGGAATGTTCCCGAGGCGTTTTTTTTGAGAAAAATGTGAAATTGTGAGGGGAAAAAAGTTGAATGTGACTTGATTTTAATCATTGTGATCAAAATTTAACTGATTGGGAAAATTATGAAATTTGAGGAGAGCAAATTGCTGTTTTTATTTTGATGAAAGTGAATTGCTGCTTTTATTATTATTATTATTATTATTATTATAAGTTGTTGTTGTTGTTGTTGTTGTTGTTGTTAAAATGCAACCCCAAAACTAATAAAGGTAAAGAAAACTTTTAATAAAACATGCATCATTAATGCATTGACAAAAATAATAATAATAATAATAATAATAATAATAGATGTTGTTGTTGTTGTTGTTGCTAAAATGCAACCCCTAAACTAATAGGGGTACTTAATAATAAAAAAAAAATATATATATATATATATATATAACATTAATTATTATTATTATTATTATTAATAATAATAATAATATTAATAATAGTAGTTGTTGCTAAAATGCAACTCAAAAAAATAAAAAATGCTAAGAAAACCTTTAATAAAGCATGAAACAAGAATTTAAAAATTATGAAATTAAAAAAAAAGTTTATTTATTATTATTTTTTATATATATTATATATTTATTATATATTTATAATTATTTGTTTATTATTTATTTATTATTTATTTATTTGTTTATTTTTTATTTATTTGTAATGACATTAACTGATAAATCATGCACTGTAAGACCAGTAATGTATTGAAAAAGTAAATTGGTATTATTATTACTATTATTCATTGCTGTTGGTAAAATGCAACTTGAAAGCAAATAATGACAACCTTCATAAAACATTAAATAAATAAATAAATAAGAATCCAAAAAATCTGCAATTTGTTAAAAGATTTATTTATTTAATTAATTTACTTATTTTGTTTATTCATTTTTAATTTATTTGAAATAACATTAACTAAAAAAATCATACATCAATAAAACCAGGAACATGTACTGAGAAAATAAATTGGGTTTTTATTACAAAAAGTACTGCAACAAAAAAAGCAAATAAATGCAAAAACTTTCAATAAAACATGAAATAAATAAAAGAAAGGAAGAATGTCAAGATTTTATCCAGCAGGACTTGATTTTGTCATGGAAATTATGAAAATTGCTAAAAGATTTTTGTAATTTATATTTTCTTGTGTTTCTGTATGATTAATTAATTTGATATGAATGTTTTGTCGTGTGTTGTAGCTGTGGAAGACCGTACGGTAAACTGAGACACGGGGATGGATCCATAGACACAGGAGATCGAACCCAACAGTCAGGTACCGCCGCCGCTGTCATGTGCGTCTCTGAATTAGCATTTAGATGCATTTCACTTATGATCCATTTTGCTGTTGTGATCTGTGATATTACAGCCGGATCCTGGATTGAATCTCTGAATGAATATGTAATTGGTGTCTTTATGAGTCTTTCAGAGCTGTCCGTCTGCTCCGATGTGAAATGTGACGAGAGGCGTAATCAGGTTTTTCAATAACCTTGCAGACGAGCCGCTGATAATGTCGTCAGACTATGACAGCACCTACGAGACCAACCACAGTGACATCAGCGACTTTGCACAGAACGAGGAAGACGGGGAGGGTCACAGAATGGCCTGCGGGACGTTTGCGTCTCCGGCGCTCGCGCTGGCCGCTCTCATCCCAACAGAGGTAAACAGATTTTTTGCATTTTTTTTTTTAGCACCGCACAGTAACAATACACAGTATAAGCAGGGGTGTGCGAAATGACGTTTTTTGATCGTGGAAGATAAAAATGTCTCCACTATCTGCTTTTCAAGAAATATCATAGCATCATGCTATTCTGTCAGCTGGAGGTCTTTCGCCTCTGTCTCAATATACTATACAACGCGACATACATTTCCGCTTGAAAGTTTTAGTGTGCTTACGCTTCAGGTGTATGTGCACTGGAACAGCACGCATATGAATTGTTTAACCGGCAAGGCTTTAAAGCAAATAATGTACTTTTGTGATTGTGAATAAGTGCAGTGTCCTGTGAGTCTAACTCTGCCGTGGAGTTGAAAGTGCTGCGTGAAAGTTTGTGAACCCTTTACAGTTTTCTATATTTCTGATATAATTTTAATTATAAATATAAATATAATTTTCAAGTCCTGAAAGTAGACAAAGAGAACCCAATCAAACAAGCGAGAGAAAAATATTTGCTTTGTCATTCATTTATTGAGAAAAATGATCCAGTGTTACACATGTGTGCATTGTGCATTGCAAAAGTATGTGAATCTTTGCTTTCAGTATCTGGTGTGACCCCTTTTGCTGATCTTTCTTGTAAATGCTGATCAGTCCTGCACAATCACATGGAGGAGTTTTAGCTCATTCCTTAATGCAGAACCACTTAAACACTGTGATGTTGGTGGGTTTCCGCCTATGAACTGCTTGCTTAGGTACTTCCACAACATTTGAATTGGATTAAGGAAACAAAACATTAACTATGTTCTTGTTTAAACATTCTTTGGTAGAATGACTTGTGTGCTTGGGGTTGTTGTCTTGCTTCATGACCCACGTTCTCTTGAGACTCTGTTCTTAAACAGGTTCTAAACTTTCCTTTAGAATTTGCTGGTATAGTTCAGAATCCATTGTTCCATCAATGATGGCAGGCTGTCCTGGCCAGGATGCAGCAAAACAGGCCCAAGCCATGATACTACCACCTCCATGTTTCACAGATGGGATAAGATTCTTAAGCTGGAATGCATTGTGTTCTTTTCTCTGAAAATAATAGCTTTTTATTTAAACCAATAAGTCCATCCATTAAACCTTTCTCTAATAGTCCTCTGGCTTGTCCACATGATCTTTAGCATGCAATTTTCTTTTTGGAGAACAGTGGCTTTCTTCTTGCACCTCAGCCATGTGCACATTGGTTGCTCAGTGTTCTCCTGACGGTGGCCTCATGAACATTAACATTAGCCAATGTGAGAAAGATCTTTAGTTGCTTAGAAGTTACCCTGGGAACTTTTGCAACCTCGCAGACTATTACACATTCTGCTTTGGAGTGATCTTTGTTGGTCGACCACTTCTTAGGAAGGTAACAGTGGCCTTGAATTTCCATCATTTGTACACAATCTGTCTGACTGTGGATTTGTGGAGATAGTTTTGTAAACTTTTCTAGCCTGATGAGCAACAGATGCTTTTTTTCCGAGTAATCTCCTTTGTTCATGACATGATTCACTTCCACAAACATGATCAGACTTTGATAGACCAGTCACATAGTGACATTTGATAGTCATTGCACTGACTGCAAACATATCTGCACAGTTGGACTCTAATTTCACCTTTAAATTAACTGCTAATCCAAGAGATTCACGTACTTTTGCAATGCTCAGATATGTAACACTGGATCATTTTTCTCAAAAAATAAATGACAAAGAAAATATTTTTCTCTCACTTCTCTTTGTTTACTTTCAGGGCTTGAAATGAAAATCTGATGATGTTTTGGGTCGTATTCATGCAGAAATATACAAACTTTCAAGCGGCACTGAGTTAGACTCACAGGACACTGCACTTATTCACAATCACAAAAGTACATTATTTGCTTTAAAGCCTTGCCGGTTTAAAGCCTTGTGTGTTATTGTTAATAAAACAACAAAACACAAAGAGAAAAATCACTCACTGCTCTTGACTGAAGAACTTGTTTTATTTGTATTATGTTTATTAGATACAATAATGACAAAGGTTTTTATCGTTTTGTTTTTAAAAAGGGAAATTAGTTTGTATAAATCTAGTATAAAGGCTTGCATGCAATCTACAGAAAATGTACAATGCACAAAAATACGCCAATAGCTTAGTAAACAAGTAAGTGTTACGTGCATTTTTTAGCGTTTGTTTGTTCCAGTAAAACTAAACTGTCATCAAAATATCATCGAAACTAATCACTGAGCATTTGATCCTTTTTTGCTGTGGTTTGACAACAGACTCTTTTTGTGTTATATGCTGTTTTAATTACTCTCTATAGTAGTTTCATATGTGCCATTAATGTCTAGTGGGTTTTTTGTTGTAAGATGGCACCGTCTGTGATCTGAAATCATTTCCTTTGCAGGATAAGCCCATCTTGGCCCCGGAGCCACTGGTGATGGAGGGCCTGGAGCCCCTCATGAGTCAGATCAACAACTGGAACTTCCCCATCTTCAGTCTGGTGGAGAAAACCAACGGCAGATGTGGCTGCATCCTCAGCCAGGTGAGACACTGACATCTAGTGGAGATCAAGACAGACACACTGATACTGAGCCCATCAGACAAAAAAAACCTTATAACCTCGGATGCATTGCTTCATTTTAACAGCAACACAAGTAAGATTTGACACTTAGTGAGGCCATGATGATTAAATGGCTGATATTTGACCATTATATTTATATTAAATATATTTTTAAAATAAAATAAAAAACATTTTCTATTTTTTATTCTATTTTTTTTTATATATTATAGTAATAATATATTATATTAATAATATTAATATTTTAATATTTTATTATTATTACTGTTTAGTAAATATTGAATAAACAAGTTTAAAATAACAATAACTAATTTATTTGCTAATGTTTTATTATATCAGCCACCCTCCTAGATTTTTGTATTATTATTATTTTATTTATTTATTTATTTTTGGTATTTATTCTTTTTTCTTTTATTTACTTTAGTTAACTTTTAATGCTTCATATATTTTATGCATTACACATCTATGCTGAAGCCAGGATAATTAAATGGTTGATATTTGACCATTATGATTAAATAATATATTTTCTTAAATAGAAAAAAATGAGTGTCAGTAAATAGTGGACGTTTGTTGTTTTTAGATATGTATTTAAAATATTTAAATAAATTTTGTACTTTTTATGCATTGTTTCATATTGAAATGCAGGAAGAATAAATGATAATGATATATATTATTTTTTTATTATATATATATATATATATATATATATATATATATATAAATGTTATAAATGTTTAGTAAATATTATTGAATAAACGTGTGCACATTTTCTATTTTGTATTCTATTTTTAATATATTTTCATTTTATTATATTACATTTTTAGTAAATAATGCATTTTGTTAAATAATACTGGATAGTGTGCATTTTTGTATTTGTTTTTTATATTTTTATTCTATTAAATTTTTAGTAAATATTATTGAATAAACAAGTGTAAAGTATTACAATTTTAAACTTTAGCCACTCTAAATACATTTTATTTGCTGAAGTTTTATTGTTTTTAATTTTTTTGTACGTTTAATGTGTTGTTAATGTCTAATGATTGATGCCAGGATGATTAAATGACTGATATCTGACTGTTATTAAATAATTATTAAATAATACATTAAATAAAGTTGCACATTCATTATTTTATATATAATGTATAATAATATATACATTTCTTATACAATATATAAAATATATATATTTTTGTAAATCTTACTGAATTAGCAAGTGTAAAATAATTGTTCATTTAAATTTAACTACATTTTTGAACATTTAATTTGCTTAAATTGCTGTCAACATCATTTTGTATTTTTATGCATTATGTATAAGTGCATTGACTGGTAAATATGCAAACATGACAACCACAATGATTATATGAACATATATGAATAATTTTGTATCATGTCCATTTGAAAAATCACAGTTGAGAGATTTGAAGCCTTTTCTCTGTGGTTTAGGTGTCGTACCGGTTGTTTGTGGATACGGGACTCTTCGAGACGTTCAAGATTCCAGTGCGGGAGTTCATGAACTATTTCCACGCTCTGGAGAACGGATACAGGGACATCCCATGTGAGTCCTCGTGCTGCAGGAGACATGTGTACAGAAAAATGTTCACAATGAAACACTGATGATGTACAACAGATGCTGTGCGCAGGCAGCTTCACCTCCAGAGGAATAAATTGCCCTAAATCATCACTTCTGCTCTGTTTTCGGTGTGTTGCATCTCCCTCTAGTGGTAGTTGTCCGTATTAAACCTCGTCTTCCTCCGCAGATCACAACAGGATTCATGCAACAGACGTCCTCCATGCGGTTTGGTACCTCACTACCCAGCCTGTGCCTAGTTTACCTACACTGGCATCACTGAGTGAATCGGGTAAGAAGAACACTTTATTATTGTTTGGACAGGTTACTTCTTTTTATGTAAGACTTATGTTACTTTTGTAAGTTTATGTTTTATATGTTCATATTTTCTCTGTTTATATATGCAGCAACATGGTCCTCTTTAGTATCATTTAAATACTATTATAGTTTTGATTCATATTTAAATCTGTTTTTATATGTATAGTTGTTTTCATTTCGATTTTAGTCACATTTTTAGTTGTTTTGTCTTTTGTTGTAGTTTTTTTTTTTATATAAATAATAATACAATTTAATATTTTAATTTTAATTTTAGTACATCAAGTTAAACTAAATTAATGTTGTCTTGCCAACTAGCTGAAATAAAAGCTTTTAAAAGTTTATTTTGATTTGAGCTTTTATTTTTATATTTTCTATTTTCATTTCCATGTTTTTGTCATTATTTTTAAATGTATATCAATATGTGTTTTGATTTTTATTTCAATTTTAGTTATTTCAAGTTGAGAAGTGCTGCCTTGCCTACTAGATGAAATGTAAAACTTTATAAATATTTGTTTTTGTATTTTTTGTAAAATAACTAAAAAATAAATAAATAAATAACAAACATTTAATTATTTATGATGAATACATATTATACAGTGGGAGCTTTTATTTTTATATTTTCCATTTAAATTTTTGTTAGTTATTTTTTGTTTTTGTCATTTTTTTTGTAGTTTTTTTTTATGTATATCTGTGTGTTTTATTGATTTTTATTTCAATTTTAGTTATTTTACTTCAAGTTTAGAAGTGCTGCCTTGCAAACTAGATGAAATGTAAAATGTTATAAATATTTGTTTTTGTAATTTTTTGTAGTTTTTGTTAAATAACAAGAAAATAATTACAAAAATGTAATTATTTATTATGAATACCTATTATACAGTGTGAGCTTTTATTTTTATATTTTCCATTTCCATTTCAATTTTAGTTTAATTTTTGTTATTTGTTGTGTATATCTGTGTTTTATTTTTTATTTCAATTTTAGTTTAATTTGTTGTTTTTAAATGTATATCTATGTTTTATTGATTTTTATTTCAGTTTTAATTATTTTACTTCAAGTTGAGAAGTGCTGCCTTGCCATCTAGATGAAATATAAAACTTTATAAATATTAGTTTTTGTAATTTCTTTGTAGTTTTTGTTAAATAACTAAAAAATAATTTACATTTATAACAGTAATGTAATTATTTATGATAAATACCTATTACACAGTGCAAGTTTTTATTTTTATTTTTTTATATTTAAATTTTAGTTTAATTTGTTGTTGTTGTTGTTTTTAATGTATATCTGTTTATTTTTTTTTTTAGTTTTAGTTATTTTACTTCAAGTTGAGAAGTGCTGCCTTGCCAACTAGATGAAATATAACACTTTATAAATATTTGTTTTTGTAATTTCTTTGTAGTTTTTTGTTAAATAAGAATTACACCGTGCAAGCTTTTATTTTTGTATTTTCCATTTTCATTTCAGTTTTAGTTTAATTTGTTGTTTTTTTAATGTATATCTGTTTTATTGATTTGTATTTCAGTTTTAGTTATTTTACGTCAAGTTTTGAAGTGCTGCCTTGCCAACTAGATGAAATATAAAACTTTATAAATATTTGTTTTTGTTATTTTTTGTAGTTTTTACTAAATAATTAAAATGTATTAAAATGAATAACAAAAATGTAATTATTTATGATGAATACCTATTATACGGTGTGAGCTTTTATTTTTATATTTTCCATTTCCATTTCAGTTTTAGTTGTCATTTTTTGTTTTTAAATGTAACATTTAAAGTGTTTTATTGATTTGTATTTCAGTTAGTTATTTTACTTCAAGTTGAGAAGTGCTGCCTTGCTAACTAGATGAAATATTTTATAATATAAGTTAAATATATACGTTTTTATTAAATGACTAAAAAGAATTAAAATTAATGTAATTAATTTACAACCTAAAATTAACAGTAATGTAATTATTTATGATAAATACCTATTACACAGTGCTAGCTTTTATTTTTATATTTTCCATTTTCATTTCAATTTTAGTTTGATTTGTTTGTTGTTGTTTTTAAATGTATATCTATGTTTTATTAATTTTTATTTCAGTTTTAGTTATTTTACTTGAAGTTGAGAAGTACCGTCCTGTCAACTACTTTAAATAAAAAGCTTTTTAAATATTTACATTTTGGATTTTTTTAATAGTTTTTGTTAACTAAAAATTATTCACATTAATAACAATAATGTACTTATTTATGATATTACACAGTGTGAACTAATCTGCAGTTTTCATATGCAAAACAAGTTTCGATTATCGTAAAATGTTTCATACAGTTACGTTTCAGTACCATTTCAGTCCTGAAATAAAATGTAACATTTAATTCAATGTTACTTGCCATTTGTTTTTTTATTATTTAGTAAAGTAAATCCCACGGCAAATGTATTCCAGTGATTAATTGTAAGACAGATGATCACTTTAACTCAGAATTAGCTAATAAATGTCACAAACATTTGGCAAGAAACACTGAATTAGACCTGAAATAGTATTTTCTAGTAAAACAGACTCCTTTATTTACAACTTGAAATCATTTCTTACAGTGTAGGTATATGAGACCTTGACTAAGATTATAAGTATCAAAAAAAAAAGCTGAAGCGATGCTGAATATGTCTAAAGATTGATAATCACCCTCTGTGTTTAGACTCTGACGGTGGTCTCGCTCACGGCCGCACGAGGTTCCTGATGTCCAGGACGTATCCTGTAGAGGATGAGGGTTATGGCTGTCTTTCTGGCCTCATCCCTGCTCTGGAGCTGATGGCTCTCTATGTAGCAGCTGCCATGCATGATTACGACCATCCTGGCAGGACCAACGCCTTCCTGGTGGCCACCAGCGCTCCTCAGGTAACACACTGTGGCTTTTCCTTGAAGTGTTTACAAGAAGCACTCATTTCCTCGTATTGTAATATTAAGCGCACGTTGGGATGTCTTAGAAATCATAGAGGTACTTATACTAATGCAGAGGTAGAATAAAATTACTGAAGTACCTCGTATAATAATTAATAATAAGGGCTCCAAATATGTGATTTAATCAAATCAAGACGTGAACAAGACTGCTGTTTAGCTTATATTTTAAAATACTGTGAAGCATAAAAGCTTTAACAAAATTGACTGGTGTAATAAACTGTTATATACATGTGTATGCATGTACAGAATTATTCAATACACCTATACATATATGTACTTATACATGCTGCATTTATTTGATTAAAAATACTGTAAAACATTTTAATTGTGAAATATTATTACAATTTGAAATAAATGTTAAAATGTAATTTATTTCTGTGATCAAAAGCTGAATCATTACTTCAGTCTTCAGTGTCACACGATCCTTCAGAAATCACTCTAATATGCACTTTAATAGTGTTTCTTGTTATTGTCAATGTTAAAAAACTTAATATTTAGCAGAAACATTTTTGTTACGAATTCTTTGATGAATAGAAAATTCATAAAAAAAAAAATTATATATATATATATATATATATAATACATTTAGCAGACGCTTTTATCCAAAAGTACATAAAGTACATAATAAATAAAAGAAAATAGAGGGGGGGGAAGCAAGCTAGTCTTAGCTTTGTTAATTGTAAAGAGAGAAAAAAAAGCTGCATTAGTTTTAAAATAGAATCTTTAGTAACATTATAAATGTTTTTACTGTAACTTTTGATCATTGCATGCACATTTGAGTGGTAATATATCATTGTTTCTGCATAAATATTAAATGTTTTTAAAGTTGATAATAATCAGAAATGTTTCTTAAGCAGCAAATAGAAGGATTTCTGAAAGATCATGTGACACTGAAGACTGCAGTAATGATGCTGAAAATTCAGCTTTGCGTCACAGAAATAAATCACAATTTAGAATATAGTCACATAGAAAACAGTTCTTTTAAATTGTAATAATATATCAAAATTGTACAGTTTTTATTGTATTTTTGATCATATAAATAAAGCCTTGGTGAGCAGAAGAGACATTTTAATGATAAAAACACTAAACTTTTTAACTTTTTGACCTCTAGAGAGGTCTAGAGATGTATATGACTTATTTTGAGACTTCAATCATTGGGCTGTTTCAGTACTTTGTATTAAGATGAAATATTTCATGTTACGCTCTACATAACCACTGGAAGCATTATTATATTTATGATATTAATATACACAGCGGTTGTTGTCAAGCTTCAGGGATTGATCACAATGTTCTGGGTCCTTGAAACATGTAAAGCTCCATAAAAGTATTTTGTGTGTCTCTGAAGGCCGTTCTTTATAATGACCGATCGGTGCTGGAGAATCATCACGCGGCGTCCGCCTGGAATCTTTTCATGTCGCGGCCCGAATACAACTTTTTGGCGAGTCTGGACCATATGGACTTCAAACGCTTTCGCTTCCTGGTCATCGAGGCCATACTGGCCACCGACCTCAAGAAACACTTCGACTTTCTGGCTGAATTCAATGCTAAGGTGAGATCTTCTGACATTAGATACATACAGTCATGGCCAAAAATATCGGGACTCTTGCAATTCTGTCAGAAAATGCAACCTTTCTATCAGAAAATTGTTGCAGTTGCAAATGTTTTGGTACTCACATGTTTATCTATTTTATTTTTTATTTTGCATTGGAACAACACAAAAAAAAAAACAGAAAAGTCAAATCTGATTCCACACAGAACCCAAAAAATGCACTGGACAAAATTATTGGCACCCTTAACTTAATATTTGGTAGCACCCACTTTGTCTGAAATCTGAAATCAGTCGCTTCCTGTAACCGTAAGTTTCTTACACCTCTCTACTGGAATTCTGGACCACTCTTCTTATGCAAAATGCTCCAAGTCATTCAGATTTGATGCTGTTTTGAGATCTCTCCACGGGTGTTCTATGGGATTCAGATCTGGACTCATTGTTGGCCATTTCAGAACTCTCCAGTGCTTTGTTTGTAACCATTTCTGAGTGCTTTTTGAAGTGTGTTTCGGGTCATTGTCCTGCTGGAAGACCCATGACCTCTGGTGGAGACGCAGCTTTCTGACACTGGCCACTACGTTGCACCTCAAAATTTTTTGGTAATCATCAGATTTGATGATACCGTTCACACAGTCAAGGCATCCAGTGCCAGAAGCAGCAAAGCAACCCCAAAACATCTTTGAACCTCCACCATGTTTGACTGTAGGGACTGTGTTCTTTACTTTGAAGGCCTCATCTGTTTTTCTGTGAACAGTGCCGTGATGTCCTTTACCAAAAAGCTTTACTTTTGTCTCATCTGTCCACAGTATGTTCTCCAAGAAGGATTATGGTTTTGTCACAATCTTGCTTTTTTATGCCTTTGTGTCAGCAGTGGTGTCCTACCATAGCGTCCCTTTTTCATTCAGATGGCGACGTATAGTGCGAGCTGACACTGTTCAGCTTGAATTTGTTTGCAAGTTAATCTGTGTTCTTTATTCACCATTCAAACAATCCTTCGTTGTAATTTTTCATTAATTTTGCTACAATACCATGGGCTGTAAACCTCTTGATGAAATTGCACACAGTGGACACAGGAACATTAAGATCTCTGGAGACGGACTCGTAGCCTTGAGATTGTCCATGTTTTTCCACATTTTTTTCTCTCAAATCCACAGACAACGCTTCACACTTCTTTCTTTTTCTCTATGCTCAGTGTGACACACAACACAAAGATTGAGTCAGTGATTTTTTTTTATTATTATCTTAAGCATGAACTCATTTATCTATCTATATAAAGGTAATTGTGACTTTTTATCTTACGATTCTGACTTTTTTCCAGTTTATATCTCATAATTATGACATTTTTTCTCAGAATTACCAGTTTATATCTCACAATTTTGCTTTATATCTCAATTATTCATTTATATCTCAAAATTTTCTCTATAACTCACAATTCTGCATTTATATTTTGCAATTTTGAGTTTGTCTTGCAATTTTGCTTTATATCTCAATTCTGAGTTTATATCTCTCAATTGTGCTTTATATCTCAATTCTGCATTTATATCTCACAATTCTGAGTTTATGTCTCCAAATTTTGCTTTACATCTTAGTTCTGCAGTTATATCTCTCAAATTTGCTTTAGAACTCGCAATTTTGACTTTATATCTTGCAATTTTGCTTTACATCTCAATGCAGCATTTATTTCTCACAAGTACTTTCTTTTCTCCATGCCTTGTGTTATACACAACACAAAGGCTGAGTCAACTTTTCTCCATTTTAATTGGTTGCAAGTGTGATTACTATATTGCCCACACCTGTTACTTGCCAGAGGTGTGTCTAAATACAAATTACAGGAGCATCACATGCTTAAAAAGCAATTATTATAAAGGTGCCAATAATTTTGAGTTCTGTGTGAAATTTGACCAAGTTTGACTTTTCTTCTCTGTTTTTTTGTGTTGTTCCAGTGCAAACATAAACAATAAGCAGATGAATACCAAAACATTTGCAGCTGGAACAATTTTCTGAGAGAAGTGTTACATTTTTTTTTTTACAGAATTGCAAGGGTGCTGATATTTTTAGCTATGATTGTACCTAGCAACTAATACTGTGCAGTTTATTAATTTGATTTTTTGTGTTGGCTCAGGTGGGAGATGATGGATGCTCAGGCATTGATTGGGCTAACGAGAACGATCGTCTGCTGGTCTGTCAGATGTGTATTAAGTTAGCGGATATAAACGGTCCGTTGAAAAGCAAGGAGCTTCATTTGCAGTGGACGGAAGGCATCGTCAATGAGTTTTATGAACAGGTCAGTGTTGCTCTCGGATGCATGTTTACATCTGAAGTCATTTTCAGTCACAGCAAAGACAAACAGGAAGCTCTCACGATGACTAAGTGCCTGGCAACCGCGCCTCGCGCTCATAGTAAGAGGCTGTGACAATGCGCACGCGTAACCTCATAGCAACTACTCTATCATTCACATGGAGAGGATGGCAAGGATACGCTGTTGCCTGGCAACCGTCCACATCCTTAAGCCGTGCTGAAGGTACACATTCACAGCTGTAATGAGAATGTAGGGCAGAAAGTAAGCAAACTTTTACACAAGTCTGGTCGGCTTGTCTGGAGATGATGCTTTCAGTGGAGAACAATTACAGCCAAAACAAGCCATACAGCGATGATAAACTAAATCAGTCAGCTGATTAAAGTGGTCTGTTTAGTTGACGTCATCAATTATCTTTTTCTGTTTCAACCTCTCATTTATTAATATTGGATAAAACAAATCCTACACTACATTTTGTCCATTTAAAATCTTATATTACTCAGAAATATGTCACATTAGATGAGTAAAATGTAAACGCCTCTCTTTTATTGATAGTTTATTGTTACACTACAATCAATCAATCAATAAATAAATAAATATATTTTTATATACTTTATATATATATATATATATATATATATATATATATATATAGATATATATTTTTTTTTTTTTCATTTTACTTGAGGGCTAGATGACAAGATTTTTGCCATGTTTTCTGAAAAAAGTGAGCTTGTGCTTAAAATGGGGGGAAACAAATCAATAGGGTCAGAATTTCAAAATGTATTATTATTATTTTAACCAAGACTTGTTTACCTATATATATATAAAGGTAATTGTGATTTTTGTCTTACAATTCTGACTTTTTTTCCTTACAATTGTGAGTTTGTATCTCATAATTCAGACTTTTCCTCTCAGAATTACCAGGTTATATCTCACAATTTTGCTCTATAATTGCAATTCTGAGTTTGTGGCTCTCAAATTTGCTTTATATCTCAATTCTGCGTTTATATTTTGCAAATTTGCTTTATAACTTGCAATTCTGAGTTTGTCTTGCAATTTTGCTTTATATCTCAATTCTGAGTTTATATCTTGCAACTTTGCTTTATAACTCGCAATTCTATGTTTATGTCTCACAATTTTGCTTCAAATCTCAATTCTGCATTTGTCTCGCAATTTTGCTTTAGAACTCGAAATTCTGAGTTTATATCTAACAGGTTTGCTTTAGAAGTCTGCATTTATATCTTGCAATTCTGAGTTTGTCTCACAGTTTAGCTTTATAACTCACAATTCTGAGTTTGTCTAACAATTTTGCTTTGTAACTTAATTATGTTTATGTCTTGCAATTTTGTTTTGTTTATAACTGGCAATCCTGAGTTTATATCTCACAGTTGTGCTTTATATCTCAAGTCTGCATTTATATCTCGCAATTCTGAGTTTGTATTTCTCAATTTTGCTTTATATCTCACAATTCTAAATTCATTTCTCACAATTTTGCTTCATATCTTAATTCTGCATTTATTTCTCACAATTTAGCTTTATATATCACAATTCTGAGTTTATATCTTGCTATGTTGCTTTATATCTCGATTCTGCATTTATTTCTCACAATTTTGCTTTGTATCTCAGTTCTGCATTTATATTGCACAATTTAACTTTATAACTCGCAATTTTGAGTTTATATCTCACAGTTTTGATTTATATCTTACAATTCTGAAAAAAACTCAATGGGCTAAAAAATATATTATTTACTTACCCTTTTTGGCATTTTAACTATAAACTCACTTCACTCTGATAACATTCTTAGAAAGCAAGACTTATTATCTTAAGTACATTTTCTCCTCAAGTAAATGCGTCTTGATTTAAGAATTTTTAGATATTTGTAGTGGAAAACAAGGCAAATATGTTGCCCTTGTCAATGATAAAATACCACATTTTCTATTTTCAAATGCTAAATGTTGTGTAAAATACATGTCTGTTGTAGTAGTTTTAACATTTACCCTAATAAAGTGCATTAAATATCGGCCTAACCTATATCTGTTGACCGCTGCGGTACATCGCGCACGCAGTCGCTCAACCAGTCGTGGTTTTGTATCTTCCGTTAGCGTTTCTCAAAGAGTTAAGGGCTTGTTTGGATGCCAGCGATGAGTAATAAAACACTGTGTCTATTATTGTGAGGAACACAGAGTGAGGATGACCCAGTTGTGTCAGGACCCCGTCACAGAGCTACAAAGCGTCATATGACCACCCCTGGCCATATTCAGAGCATTTCAAAAGGGACCAGAAATTATATGCTTCAAAGGAGCCTGTTTTTCCCCCTCCCCGTTTCGTTTCTTGAATGATTCATTTCTCCAGCACTTCTGAGTAGCACCTGACAGAACACAGCGCACATACATTACTGCCCTCTGACGACATCGCCGCGCCGTTGCCATGGCAACATGAGACCTTGCCTGTTGTTATGCCGCTCTCATTGTTTATTTCCAGGTACTGCGGAGCATATGTTTTCACACAGACCATATGATGCTCTTCCAATCTCCGATTACTTGCTTCTTTCGATACCGTAATCTGAAGTAAATAATAAAATAGCCCAGACCTCGCGTGGCTGGGTGTATTTCCCCCGTCCACAGGAAGGTTGACCTAGTTTTATAGCAGTCGAATGTCTGTGAAGTATGTTTCTCTCCTGAACTGGAAAAATCCAATCAAGTGTGTGACTCAAGTGTGGCTTGAATATACTGAGCATACTGTTCCCTCCGTGGTAATATCGCTATTTGTTTAATGCAGTAGAGGAGTATAAAATAGCTGCGGCATAAAAAGTGTTTTCTTTGAAATTGTGAACAGAATGGCTTTAAATCATGCGTCAATCAGATCAGATTAATCTGCACTATGTGGAGCATTTCTGAATCAGAATGAAATGCATACTTGCAACATCACTGAATGCTTTTCTTTTCTCAAGATGAATTTTAGATATGAAATGATGTGATGCCGCTTTCATATGCTTGCTAATATGAGGAATGCTATCTGTTGTCATCAGTTCCCATGATGCTCTTCATCCAAATACTACTGTGGAAGGAAGTGCAGATGGACGACAATAAAACTTAGAAGGTTTTATTAATAGCATGGAAGCTTGTTTCGGTCACAGGATTTAAAAAAATAAATAAATAAAGGTAACTGCAGCTGAATAGTGAGACATAAACTCACAGTTCTGTAAAAGAAATAGTCAAATTGCAAGTTATACACTTAGAATTCTGACATTTTCTCACAATTCCAAGTTTAAATCTCACAAAACTGAACAAAAGGTGACGTGGGGTTGAAATTTCTATCACAATCTGCAGATCAGGACACACTTATTACTTCACGTAAATTATGATCACAGTATTTTATAATCACTAAATAAAACCTGATTTAACCATTTCTCAGATACTTTGGATTTCAAAAGAAAATCTGTCTTTGCTTAAAATAAACTTGTATATTATGACTTTATCCCTCAGTTTAAGCCTAATCCTAGACTAACATTCAAGTCTGAGCTGTTTCAACTGAAGGAAACTTGAGCTGACTGATCTTAAAATATATCAGTATAATATACAGTACCTTTGTTTTGTTTCAACATGCACACCAGTAATGTTTGTATCTTAAGCACGTTCATAAAAATTAATTGAACTGTGGCCTTATCCTGGTTTAGCCCTGTCAATGAAACCGGGCCTATATTTTGAAATTCTACATTTGATCTCACAATTTTGATCTTATTTAATGCAATTCTGAGGTTATATCTCACAATTTTGGATTTAAATCTCACAATTCTGTTTATTTCTTACAATTCTGAGTTTATATCTCACTTTTTTTCATTTGAACTTCACACTTCTGAGTTTATTTAATGCAATTCTGAGTTTACATCTTACAATTTTGGATTTAAATCTCACAATTATGTTTATTTCTCACAATTCTGAGTTTATATTTCGCAATTGAGCGTTTAAATCTCACAATTTTAGATTTAAATCGCACAATTATGTTTATTTCTCACAATTCTGCATTCAAGTCTCAATTCTGAGTTTATTTCTTGCAATTTTAAGTGTATATTTCACAATTTTGCATTTAAATCTCACAATTCTGAGTGTACATCTCACAATTTGAGATTTAAATCTCACAATTATGTTTATTTCTCACAATTCTGCATTCAAATCTCAATTCTAGGTTTATTTCTTGCAATTCTGAGTTTATATCTCAACATTTTGCTTTTAAATCTCACAATTCTGAGTTTATATCTCACTTTTTTCATTTAAATTTCACAATTCTGAGTTTATTTAATGCAATTCTGAGTTTACATCTTACAATTTTGGATTTAAATCTCACAATTCTGTTTATTTCTTACAATTCTGAGTTTATATCTCAAAATTTTGCTTTTAAATCTCACAATTCTGAGTTTATATCTCACTTTTTTCATTTAAATTTCACAATTCTGAGTTTATTTAATGCAGTTCTGAGTTTACATCTTACAATTTTGGATTTAAATCTCACAATTATGTTTATTTCTCACAATTCTGAGTTTAAATCTCACAATTTTAGATTTAAATCTCACAATTATGTTTATTTCTCACAATTCTGCATTCAGGTCTCAATTCTGAGTTTATTTCTTGCAATTTTAAGTGTATATTTCACAATTTTGCATTTAAATCTCACAATTCTGAGTTTACATCTCACAATTTGAGATTTAAATCTCACAATTATGTTAATTTCTCACAATTCCGCATTCAAATCTCAATTCTAGGTTTATTTCTTGCAATTCTGAGTTTATATCTCAACATTTTGCTTTTAAATCTCACAGTTCTGAGTTTATCTCGTGCAATTCTGAGTTTATATCTCACAATTTTGCATTTTAATCTCAATTCTGATATTTTTTTTTTTGCAATTCTTAGTTTATATCTTCACATTTATATATCACAAATTTGCATTTAAATTTAAACATTTATTTTTCGCTATTCTTAATTAATTTTTTTGTAATTGTCTATTTAAATCTCCCAATTTTCTATTATTTTAATTGAATTGATTCTGTGGTGGAAACAGGATTTCTGTATTGTAGCAAACAAAAATGATTTCAAATGTTTTCCACATTTTACTTCTAACATGTGGGCAGAACATGATTTTTAGAAATGATCCATTGATTGCATCATAAACATGATGAAGTCCATTCACATAAGGGACAATTATGTATAATTAATATCATTATTAAATATTCAATCACTTTCGGACGGATTTCTTCCATCTGATGAACGATAAAAACATTGACAGTAATCAGAATCCATCCTGTTTTAACAAGCTTATGCATTTGAAGCAACAGGTGACGAAATTGCAGCATGCGATTATAATAACCAAAACAATATTGTGCATTGGTTTCAAAGGTGATATAGTTGTCTGGTCACTGTTGGTTTGAACACATATATGTTTACAAGTGTTTTCTCTTCATTCTGGTGTTTCAGGGTGATGAAGAGTCTAGTTTGGGCCTTCCCATCAGCCCCTTCATGGACCGCTCAGCACCGCAGTTGGCCAAACTGCAGGAGTCCTTCATCACACACATTGTAGGCCCTCTGTGTAGCTCTTATGATTCAGCCGCTCTCATGCCCGGCCACTGGGTAGACCCTCTGCCCAAAGAAGGCGAGGATGCTGAGGAGGAGACAGATGAAGAGGAGGAGGAAGATACACCGGAGGAAGACGCCTCCACCAGCTCAGAACTTTCCCGTGAGTTCATGTTTTTTCCCCACAAACTTCACAGATAAAGTACAATATCTGGTCAAAATTGCGTGGATGTAAAAGCATGGACTTTTAATGAGGAACACGGATTAGTTCAATTGAAGCTGAAAGTGACACATGGAAAGTTTCCATCCATATATACTATAAGATTTGTATTCATTTGTATTTAATTTAGTCAATTTTTAATACTTTTTTAATATGAAATAATATTTATGTGAATTATTATGCATTTAGGCAGACACTGCATTTTTTTTATTATTATTTTAGATTTTAGACACTATGCACTATTCTTATGCAGTATTTCTCTGAGAAAACAAAAACGAATGCAATCACTTGAAGCTGCTAGTCAAATAAGACAAACTATATTTGCAATATGAAATAAGTTAAAATCCTTTTGCATTTAATTTAATACATTCATGTATTGTTATTTTTAAAGTTGAATGTTATTCATGTGGATCAGAGGTATTTAATCAGTAAAGACCCATTGTATGTCTGTTCTACTTTTAGAAGCAATAGTAAATGAATATAAATATATAATATAAAATGTTTTTGTATTTAATTTAATCAATTAAGTGTATTAATTGAATAATTCTTTTTAATATTAAAGGTGTTATAAACATGTGGATCATAGGTATTTAATCAGTAAAAACACATTGCCTAAGTCAAACTATATTTGCAATACTAAAATAATATATATAAAATAAACAAATGCAATGTTTTTGCATGTTTACATTTATTTAATGAATATTACTTTTTATGTGGATCAGTGCATATTTAAGCAGTAAAGACAATATATAACAAAGGTATAAAATATGTTTTTAGATTCAGTTAATACAGTTAATTTGTTTTTATTCTTTTATATATATTAAATATTATATACATGGATCAATGTGTATTTAAGTAATAAAGACATTTCTTGTCTGATTTAATTTTTTTACCTTTATATGCAACATATGCAACAAAAACAAAAATCTAAATCACTTAAAGCCGCTTGTCAAATATTTATTTTATGAATATATATATATATATATGGATCAATGTGCATTTAAAAAATAAAGACATATTGTTTGTTTGATCTGTTTGCTTTTATATGCAATATTGATCTACAAAAACAAAAATCATTACTTAAAGCTGCTAGTCAAATATTTTTTTAATGAATATTAAATATTATGTATGTGGATCAATGTGCATGTAAGAAATGAAGATCTTACATATCTATTTTTTTATTTTTTTTTACTTAAAAACAAAAGTCATAGTTCAAAATTCTTGTGTAAAGAACCCATTAACACTTTCTTTTCTTACTGGTTTATTATAGAGAAACCAGCACCCAAGAAACGACGGAAAGTGTTCTGCCAGATCACCCAGCACCTGCTGGAGAACCACGAGATGTGGAAGAAGGTCATCGCTGAAGAGTCCCAAAGCCAGACAGAAGGGGAGGAGTCCACATGCCTCACTAACACCCCTGAGCCAATCCTAGCCATCGATGAGGAGGAGGAGGAGCCAGGGAGCAAGGAGGAGCCCACAGACGAGCAGGAGGAGGAGCTAACGGAGGAGGAGGCGGAGGAGGAGAGTCCTGTACCTGACGAGACACGTGAAACAGAGGAAACAGATGGCGAGACTATAGAGGAAGCGTCCGAGACTGCGAAGACTGTAGAAGACGAGCTAACGGGAAAACACGAGGAAGATGAGAAAGAGGATCCAGAATGAATGACTTGCCGTTTTTAGACGTCGTCTAAAAGCTCTTATTCGGCAAGCGAGACTTCTAAGAAATGGTTGCCAGCACATCACTTAGACACAACACTGTAGATGCTTGGAGAACATGTGCCTAAAGGAAACAGGGTGGGACGGGGTGGTTCGGGATGAAGGGTTTGAGTAACAATGAGCAGGCGGCGAACTATTGCGGTTTGATGCTAAAATTGGCCTGGACATCCAGGGGGTTTCCTACATTTTCTAAGTTTTGCAAGTCCTTCTGGCGAAACCCTCTCCAGCTGCACCTTAACCCCCACAACTACGACAGGGGTCCCAACGACCTGCGGCGACACAAGTTTTGCAGGCCCAACGAGCATTTCCGAGTCGGAAACCATCCCATCCCATCGTCGGCAGCGGACGAAAGCAAACGCTCCAGAAACTGCATGCGTTTGTGAAAAGATACACTTATGTGTTTTTGCGTGTCTGTCCCGCCATTGCTCTTTCTTTTTCCTTTCCAGAGCATCACTATAGCAAGCGCTTGCGCCATTGTCTCATTGTCCGAAGGCGTCGAGCCGAACGCTTGTCATTCTCTCCCCTCACCGTTTTCCCTCGGCATTCCACGAACTGAGATTTTACGTTTCTCAGGATCAGACTGTTTTCGGATAACTGTACAAGGAGTCATTGGTTTTTACAGACTTTCTTGCAACTTTCTAATCTTTTGGATCTTGATTTGTGGACAAAAGGTATCTTTTGTTGTTTTTTAAACTGTAACTTCTTCAAAACGCCAATGGCCTTTCAGCCCAATCGTCGTTTTACCAGGTGATTTGATATATATATACACACGTGCATACGGCGTGCAATAGTACATCACGTCATCCCTAGTCATCAAACTTTGTACCGTCCGAAACTACTGACGCTCCCTCCTTCTGTTTTTGCTTTTAAGCAAAGTTTTAAGAGCTGAGTAAACTGCTCTAGCAAGTTTGGCTGATCAAAGGCGCAAACTGGGATGACGGGAAGGCCTCAGGCTCCCGCATTCCCCCGCAGTCGCATGTTTTCCCTCCAAACAAGGCCGCTTCTCAGTAGTCATGCAGGCAGCCGTGTGAGCGACTGCGAGCTCCTCAGCCCAAGGGATGAAACGGCGAACGCCGTCCCTCTCACATGAGACCATGTGCCGCACATGAGATACGCGCACCGGTCGACACGGCTGTCCGCTCTCGCCTTTGATGTGCCGAAAGAGGCAGATTGCCCGCGACGGCGAGATGAAACACTTCTGCGGGCTTAATCACCTCGGGTCCGATGTCTAATCGGACGCCTTCAGTCACTTTGAAGGAGAGCCAATTAAAAGCGGCTAGGTAGGACGCGACGGTCACGTGCTCATCTTTGAAACGTCCCCTTCGATCGCAATGCAGTGTAAGCCTTAATATAATCAGGCAACGTGGTGCAATGTAGTCCGGCGAATTATTTAAGCAATACCGACCCTACGTGTACAGCAGATTGGTAGCGTTTCCAATTGCACTTTCTTTTGGTTGCTGTGTAGATCTCACACAGCTCAAGTGTGTGTGTGCCAAATATGACTTCAAATCCATTCTCCCCAAAGTATGAAACCCCAATGTGGAAAGGCCGTGTGTGCTTGCGACACAGTATGAGTGCTTTTTATTTGTACATGGCCCCGTTTTCAGAGGGTATATTATATTTCTGCATTAGGCCGTAGATTTGTAACCCCAGGCCAGAGATATTTACCCTTTGGTGCATGAGTTAATCACAAATTAAAATAGTCTTAATGTTTTTTTTTGATTACAAAAAATATATATATTAATTCCCAGTCTAATAACGCATTTTGAGAGCGTTACTGTCTGCTGCAATAAAAGGTAGTAGTTGTTATGTGGTGCATCACTTTTGTTTGCCATTTTGATTTTAGGTTGCCATAAGTATCTAAAAAGGAATGTTGCAATGAATTATTGATAAGGGTTAAAAGTTATCAACTTAAAAATGGCTTTTAAATATCTGTCCATAGTGGACATCACGCATCAAACTGTTAAATTATACAGTTAACTTTATAAAATGAACTAATCATAATCTACAATTTCTGAGGAATAAAATCCCCCTAAAATACACTATTAAATCCAACTAAATATATCATGATACCCCAGGTCAGAGATGTTAACCCTTTGGTGCATGAATTATGAAATCACAAATGAAAATAGGTTTAATATTATATTATTTTTAAACAAAAATGCATTCATTCCCCCTTTTTCTTCCTAAAAAAATATAACATTTTGATAGTGTTACTGTCCGCTGCAATAAAAGGTAGTAGATCATATGTGGTGCATCACTTTTGTTTGCCATTTTGAATTTAGGTTGCCATAAGCATCTAAAAAGGACTGTTGCAATGAATTATTGAGAAGGGTCAACAGTTATCAACTTAATTTCAACAATTTCTGAGGAATAAAATCCCCCTAAAATACACTATTAAATCCAACTAAATACATCATTATACCCCTGGCCAGAGATGTTAACCCTTCGGTGCATGAGTTATGATATCACAAATGAAAATAGGCTTAATATTATATTACTTTTTTTTTTTTCCTCTTTTTTTTTTTTTTTTTTTTTTTTACAAAAATGCATTAATTTCCCTTTTTCCCCCAATAAAAATAGCACATTTTGATAGTGTTACTGTCCACTGCAATGAAATATAGTAGTTGTTATGTGGTGCATCACTTTTGTTTGCCATTTCAAATTTATGTTGTCATAATAAAACATATTATGGTATAGAATTAACTCATCATAACCTACAATCAGATTTGGATAATAAAATACCCCTAAATACAGCATTATACCCCAAGCCAGAGATACCAACCCTTTTGGTGCAGAAATTATTAAACCACAAATAAAAATCTTAATGTTTTCATTATAAAATTCACTATTTCTTTTCTCCAAAATAATACATTTTTAAAGAGTTAATGCTCACTGCAATGGTGCATCACTTAAAAAAAATTATAGTGGCATAAAAAAAATTTATAAATAAAAAAAGGATTGTCACATTCAAATATGGATAAGAATCAATGGTTATCACCTTAAAATGGCTTTTAAAGATCTGTCCACTGTATTAGACCTAATGCATCAAAGTTATGCAGTTGTTTTTAATGAATATTACCCAAAATAAAATTATTTATTTATTTAATCCCTCTAAATACATTATTAAATCTCCTTAAATGAATCACTATACACCAGGCCAGAGATATTAACCCTTTGGTGCGTTAATTACTAAAATCACAAATAAAAATAGCCTTAATGTTTTTATTACCTTTTTAAAACAAAAATATATTATTTCCCAATCTTCTTTTTTTTCCAAAATAATGCATTTTGAGTGTTACTTGACAGTTGCAATAAAAGGTAGTAATTGTTATGTGGTGCATCACTTTACTTTGCCAATTTGAATTTATGTTGCCATAATAAAACAATATAAAAGCATTGTTGCAATGAATTATGGATAAGGGTCTAAGGTTATCACCATAAAAAAAGCTTTTAAAGTCTACTGTAGTGGACATCATGCATCAAAGTTTTAAATTATATATTAAGCCAGAGATGGTGCATTAATTACTAAAATCAGTCTTAATATTACCTTTTTAAAACAAAAAATGTTTTATTTCCCAATCTTCTTTTTCAAAGCAATGCATTTTGAGAGTGTTACTGACTGTTGCAATAAGGTGCATCACTTTTGTTTGCCATTTAAAATTTATGTTGACATTATAAAACATATAAAGGGATTGTAACAACGAATTATGGCTAAGGGTCAAAGGTTATCACCTTTAAAAATTTATTTTAAAGATCCATCATGCATCAAAGTGTTAAATTCTACAATTGTTTTTGCTGTATATTCCCCAAAATAATACCATAACCTACAATCAAATCCCGAGGAATCAAATGCCTCTATATACATTATTTCACAAGAAATTATGGAAGAATCTATTATGCAATATGGCTCACTCCGTTTGAGAAATGTATGTCATTACCTAGCGATTAGCAGTGGGGACACGCGACGATGAGGATTGGGAATGACCTCAACTGCGAGGCTTTGACGATCAAAGGTCATTGATATTGATGTCTCAAAGTGTTTCAAACCCCAGACTCATCAAAGACGGCCAGATTTGCTTCCACCCAGACAGTATTCAGAGAGACTTGACAAAAAAAACTGTGGAATTAGCCAGCGAATCCTACACATCTGATGCGCTCGTGCGTGTGCTGCATGATTGCGTGTGAGTTGGCATGGCAGCATGCGTCCCTGTCCTCCACTGTGCCTCCCATCGGTTGGTTTTCAGCTCTGATCTGCGTTCGGTGGCTTTGATTCCAGATTCTCGAGAAACCGGTTTGGATAACGGCTTTTTCACTAAACTCATCGTTTTCGCACGTAGCAGATGCCCTTAGGAGCGAGATAAATAACAGTCTGTACGGTTCGGCTCAAAAACCTGCGCAGGTATTCTAGAAATGTGTGTGTTAAGTTTAGTCTGATAAGCTTGGTTCATCCTTCCTGATCTTTTTGATTGATAGCAGGCGGTTTGACGAGCACGTCGACACGAGAGACATAAAGAGGTTACACGTCACACGGGAAGCTGATCTTTTTATATTTTCTCCTTTGTATCTCCTGTTGGATGCTCGTTTCTTCATCTTCAGCCGTGCGCATCTGAGTGTCCACTCGTTTCGTTCACCTTAAGAACCAAACAAGCTTTACACCTCTCTGAGAAAGAGAAATGAGACTTGTACTTTTTTTATATAGTCGGCACTTCACTGACAAAATACTTATTTTTCTTCTCACTTGTATCTTGCACTTAACACATGTAGCAATACCTATAGAAAGGGGAACTGTGTAAAATCACCAGTATTCGTAAAGTGAAATATTCATTTTATCGCTGATTGTTGTTCCATTTTGTACAAAAAAACGATATTGTGTACAGGTTAAAAATGATACGAAACAAAAACAAAGCCAAAAAAAGGGACGAAAAAGATGAAGACGACAACACAAGTCTTTTAGATAAACATTATTTATTTTTACTGTTTTGTAATTTAGACACTATACTGTAGCTCCTCTATTGCCAGACTTACTGGAAGTGCCTCTTGGTATAATGTAACATACAGAAAATATATATTGAGATTATTAGAACCTGTCACAAGCTGAACATTGTGGATGTTGTAATGTGAATACAGTTTAATAATACGAGTGAAATACTGTGGTATTGAATGTCTCTGTGTTCATTGATTTTCACCCCTCATTCGAGACGTAATCATCTAAAGGTTTTCAATGAAACAAGCTCAAGACAAAGTAAAATATTCACAGTTTTTGTCTTGAAAATGGCTCCGGTCTCAATCGAAGTCAAGGTAAGATCCCACACGCAGTATGCCGGGTCAAATTGTTATTACTTTAAAGGAGCATGAGCATTTGCTCAAAATGTACTCCCCCTCAGGCCATTCGAGATGTAGAGGAGTTTGTTTCTTAATCAGGCTTGGAGAAATGTAGCAACGGATCCTCTGCAGTGAATGGGTGCCGCCAGAATGAGAGTCCAAACTGCTGATAAAAACAATAAAAAAGTCCATTCTGATATTTGTTTAGAATAGATTTGGTCTGTTTACATTTGTTACAGCTGATAAAAGCAATAAAAGTCCATCCCCTGTTGTCTTTTGCATCAAAATCCTTTTCCCCATATAAACAGTGCATATTTCTCAGATGAGATGACTTTTTCACTGCGGAAAGCAACGTTATTGATAGAGGACTTGTATTTTAGCTGGTTTGAAGTATGGATCTTGAATGCAATGTCATTTCAGATTAAAAAAAAAAAAAAGCAATGCAAGTCATTTCATCTGCTGTATGCATAAATGATAATTCTATTCTCTTAACTTCTCTAAGTGATTTACTATATTTTCATTGGACCTTATAAGTGTAACAGTTGAGTGATAAATTAAAGCTGAGACTGCTTGATCTTTGCATATTTCTCTGATTCTTTCTGACTGCATAATTCTCAGATTACTTCTGATTCAGATTAGACTGTTATTGATAGAGGACTTGTAGTTTAGCTGGAAGAAATGGTTTGACGTATGGATTTGTTTCTTACAAACATGCAGCTTGTTAACTGATGTACTGAAGAGTTGTGGATTATTCTGACGTTTTTATGAGCTCTCATTCTGACGGCACCCATTCACTGCAGAGCACCCGCTTTCTCCAAATCTGTTCTGCAAAAACTATGCATTTGACAATTTCAGCAAGCTCATTTAAATCACTTTAAGTTCTGTACTTAGCTCCAGCGTTGATCTATGCTCACCTACTTGCCAACTTGATGTCGAAGCATTTCAATGAAGAACAGAGTTCGGCGAATTAGTTGCTGTTCAGCATTATGTTTTACGGCTGTTTGGCACATTGTTTGCTTGCGTTCTCAAAGAACATGGAGAAAGGACACTTATATAAGTGGATTATGAACAGGGCTTGAGGGACGTGTTGCTTTGAACTCATTAGTAGCGGATTTGTCTAAAACCATAGACTTTTTTTATGCTGACAGCCACAATGTTCTGAATCAGCCCTCGAAACGTCAGCTTTTTAGACGTACAATGAGATTAGTCGTGTCCCTGGCATCCATGTGTTTCCTAAACCTTGAGGTGTGTGTAATTCATACTTGCACATCTCACTGTGCTACACAGAAGGACATGGCAAATGTTTTTAAATGCAGTTCACCACGTATGTCTTCAGGAATCAAAGGTCTTGACCTACTGTCACTACTTTACACAATTTGCCTACAGAAAGGCTGCTGTAATGTAGGTAATTATTGCAGTAATTGGATCTTTTCACTACTAGAGAAAATTTGCAAGGTCAAGGGTTTGAATCAGAGGACGCATGAACTAATAATCTTGAATGCAATGTAAGATCCAATGCACAGTATGCCAGGTCACATTGCTCTTGTAGTAAAGGAATGGTTTCAAAAATAAAAATTTGCTGAAAAATTTACTCACCCTCAGGCCATTCAAGATGTAGATAAGTTGGTTTCGTCATCAGGTTTGGAGAGACACTGCATCACTTGCGCACCAATGGATCCTCTGTAGTATTTGGGTGCCATCAGGGTTAGAATTCAAACAGCTGATGAAAGCAATAAAAAAAGTCCATCCCCTGTTGTCTTTTGCATCAACATTCTTTTTCCCTTGTAAACAGTGCATATTTATCAGATGAGATGACTTTTTCACAGCGGAAAGCAATGTTATCGATAGAGGACTCGTATTTTAGCTAGAATAGTGGTACATCTTGAATGCAATGCAAGTCATTTCAGATAAAAAAAAAAAGTCTGATTCATGCATAAATGATCATTCTATTCTCTTAACTTATCTAAGTGATTTACTATATTTTCATTAGACATTATAAGTGTAACAGTTTGATAAATTAAAGCTGCGATTTTGGGATAATTATTAACAAATGTTTTTGACCAAGTTGATAAAAAAAAAAAAAAAAAACTTGTCTTACATAGATTAATAACAGTAAATGTATAATAACGTATTTTAGCTGGAAAAGTGTTTTAAAGTATGGATTCGTTTCGTACATCTTGAATGCAATGCAAGTCATTTCAGATTAAAAAAAAAGGAGTAATAAATTAAAGCTGAGATTTTGGGATAATTATTAACAATTTTTATTTTATTTATTTATTTTTATTGATTTATTTTTTTTGACCAAGTTGATTAAAAAAACTTGTCTTACATAGATTCATAACAGTAAACTTATAATAACGATTTACAATTTCAGTTTTCCGGTAGAAAATCGCGGGAAACAACTTTTTTTTCACGTCATTCGTCTTTGTGTGGTTACGTCACGTCCGTAAACACGAAGAAGGTCGGAAAATGTGTTAGTAGTTCCGACAGCTTGTAGACATCAGTAATAAACAATATTATTAACACAAATGCTCTGTTAGGAGTTCAAACAACTGTTAAAACAAAGAAACATCGTTCAGAAAATAGCACAGCACAAGCAAAAAGCGCTGAAAAAGCTCTGGAGATGCTTTTCAGAGATGGCGCCAACGTCAACGTCACAGGATTTTTAACCAGTCCAGAGATGGCATTTTTCTTGCTCTACAGGTGAGATAACTTACTTTTGTAACGTAATTTATTGTATAACACTTGTTTTCAATGAGTCAAAAACAACAATAAAGCGTTACCTGCTCAAAATACATTAATTAGGCCTTCCCGTGTACGGTCTTGAAACCATATTCATCCGCGCTGATGAAACGTTAGTCAGCCGAAGTCCAAAGTGAATGACCAAAATAATGTTCCTCCGCGAGTAACTACGTGTGTCTGCGAGGAAATCTAACTATTCGTAATATCTTTGCAGTATTTCTTTATTTTATATATTTTTTCTTTGTTTTAAACTTAACAAAAAGTTATCTTAGCTACATTTTCTTCACTTTTTGTGAGTTGTCAGAATAACAAGATGACAACCCACCCCACTCACATGACATGAGGCCAGTGCCAGAGGTTTGGCTTGTGTGTCATTCCTTTAACTTCTCCTGATCCGGTTTTAAGCTGTTCTCATCCTCTGATCCTAACCTGAGTGTCTGGAAGGTTAATTGCAGTGGGAACTGAGCTGACTGTGTGCTGGTCAGGAGCGTTGCTCACATCCTCTGACCGCTGCAAGAAGTCTTAAGCACTTTCACTAATTGAAGCACCTGCTTAATCCACCTCCAGATCAATGAAGGAGTCGGTCCTCCTGTTGGAGGGTGTAGCTGTGACAGCGTGCATCACTGATGGACCAAAACTGTGGAAACGACCCCTCATGACCTCAGTGTGAGCCTTTCATAAGCAAACTGCACTCACTATTTACAGAAAAATCTGGTTCAACATATACTGTTAACTTTAAAACAGCAGTAAGTTTTTTTTGTTTTGTTTTGTTTTGTTTTTTAACCATTAGAAATATTGTTATTATTATTATTTTTATTTATTTATTTATTTTTAAATCAGATTAAGGGCAGATTACGTTAAATACTAATACAAATTATAGTTATGTTTTGAATCTTTTATTAGTTTTCATTTACTTATTTTTATTTATTTAATTTTTTTTGCAATATGATGTGCTTTTGTCATCTTTTCTCTTTTTTATTTAAATGTAATAATATTTAAATTTAATAAATTTTTATTTCAGTTTATTATTATTTAAGTGTTTTATCAATTATATATTTTATTTTATGTACTATTATATATATTTTTTTACATATATATATGTGTGTGTATATGTATAAAACTATTGAAAGTGACAATTACAAAAGAAAACAAAAATAGTTTAATTAAAATTTATATATATATATATATATATATATATATATATATATATATATATATAAGGTTTAATTTTTCACTTTTAGTTTTAGTTTATTTTGGTTTTATTTATTTCTAATTAGTAATTTTTAGTGCTTCAATTTCAGTTAGTTGCAAGTTTATTTGTATTTTATTTTATTTCAGCCTTGTTTTAATCAGTAAAATGTTTTTTTTTTTAGTATTATGTTCTTTTCTCATCTTTTTTCTTTTTTAAATATAGTAATATTTAAGTTTTTTTTTTATTATTATTATTTTAGTGTTAGCTTTAGTTTAGTTCAATTTTAAGTTTTATTTTCAGTAATTTTAGAGCTTCAGCTTATTGCAAAGAGTTCCCAAGACAGCTTTTAAAAATTCAGTTTAGTTAAAGTGTTTCATCAAATATTTATATTTTAAATGTTAATATACTATTAGAAATATTATTATTTAAAATTAGCTTTTATTTTTATGTATTTTTAATTTTCATTTTAATTAAACTTTTATTTATATATATATATATATATATATATATATATATATATATATATATATATATATATATATATATATATATATAATATTGTAATTGCCACTGTTTTATTTATTTATTTATTTTTTTTAATTAATTAATTTATTTCAGTTTTAGATTAGTTTTGGTTTTATTTATTTCTAGTTCGTAATTTTAGTGCTTTAGTTGCAAGTTTATTTATATTTTATTTCAGCCTTGTCAGTATCAGTAAAATGTTTTTTTTTTTATTTAGATATAGTAATATTTAGGTTTAATTTTAGTGTTAGAATTAGTTTTAGTTCAGTTTTAATTTTATTTATTTCCAGTAATTTTAGAGCTTCAAGACAGCATTTTATAATTTCATTTAGTTTGTGTTTTATCTAATATTTAAATTTTATTTTATATACTAGTATACATTTTATTATCACTTCAAATTAGCTTAATTTTTTGTATTTTCAATTTTCATTTTAATTAAATTTTTTTCAGTAAATTTATTTATTTTTACATTGTTTTAGTTAAAATTTAGTTTTAATAGTTATATGATGATAACTTTGCAGAGTTGTTGAAAGAAGATTGTAATATTTATTGTTTTTATATGTTTAGTTCATTCCCTATAAGAATGGCCATAACATGATTCATCAGCGTTCTTCTTGAAGTACAGGTAAGTCTTTCAAAATCGTTGAATCACATTGTTTATATAATAAATAACCAGAGGGAAGATCATATTGAGCTATCTTTAATTGGTGTAAATAATGACGATTATTTAAGTGCTCCAGACACGAATAACGTTCGCTAGAAAGTCATGTTTCCTTCCAATTCACTGTCAGCAATCCCTCTGGCATTTCTGTGAATGTGAATGTCAAACGAAAGCATTTCTGACAGATATGCCATGCATGAATTACTCCGCAACAGATAACTTAATTGGCATTAGTTCAAAATCCAAAAACTGAATTCAGGCATGAACTTCAGTTATAGGAAAAAAGGCATTTAGCAAACCAAACACTTTGTAAAGACAAATGATGAAATTGCATAAGCAATCAAGATCGTGGAGGGAAAGATTTGTGTAGTGAAGCTCATGAGACTGGAAGAGGTTTCAGAGAGGATTCTTTAAAGCCGTAGGCCTCCATTACTCCATAGTCAGGCAGATTTACAAATTAAACGCACAAATTCAGCAGCGCTGCCATTATCCCTAGGAGCGCTCGTCCTACATGATCAGACTCCTCAAAACGTTTGCTATAAATGTCATGCTAAACCATATATAGATATATAGGTTCTTTGCAGTATTTCTTGTGTGGATCTGTACGTTCTTTTTATGTTTTATTATACTTTATGTTCTTCAGGTCATATGGCTTCTTCAAGATCTGTAGAAATGCAAACAGTTCTAACTTATATTTTTACAGATGTGGACACTTTGTTTTAGTGATTTTGTTTTGTTTTAGCACTTTTTGTTTTAGTGATTTAGATTAAAATTATACTGTTAAAGGACAAGTATGTTTAAAGTATTTGGTCATTATATTGGGGTTGATCACCATTTCATTATTATTAATCATTATTATAATTATTCATTTTATTTTATTTTTTTAAATTAAGCTTTTAAATAACCTGTATTTTATATATATATATATATATATATATATATATATTATTATTATTATTATTATTTTTATTTATTTTTTTTAATTAAAATATTATATTTAATTTAATATAGACAAGGTTGCACTTACAATAGACATTTTAAGGTAATATTTAAATTCATAAACTCAAATTATAACATGCATATTAATTAATATTGTATTCAGATCACATTTTCCTTTTTTATTGGCTTTGTTTAAGAGCTCAGTCTGAATCAGCTCAGGATTTCACCTTGTTACACTTAAAGGCATTGACTGGCCTACAAAAAATTGCTTATATTTTGAATTATGCTATATTATTACACAATCTCGAATTTAATCCTTTCATCAGCTTGTTTTCTTTTCATTAGCACAGGTTTAGTATTTCATTTTGAAACTGCTGATCATAGACCTTATTGATTGAGTTAATGTACCTTCAAAATGATCCACAAATGTTTTTTTTTTTTTGCTAAAAACTGTGATGCATAAGCTAAGATTAATGAAGCCTGTGACCAAAAAGAAATGCAAAACCTGTGCTAACTGAAAGAAAGCAAGTAAACAAAAAACGGGTCCAAGGTTTGGTAGTCATATACCATTAAGACAGACTTGCAAGCAATTTCTGATCGGCCCAACACCAAAATCAAATTTCATAACATATCCTGTATACGTTTTATTACAATGTTAAGATTTTCTTTTCTTTTTGAAGAAGGATGTTGTAAGGTCACATTATTAAGTCAGACTACTTTTAAATACTATTAAACATTTATTTTACTTATTTTAAATATAATATATATATATATATTTTTTTTCTGTTTTAATGGGTTTTTTTTAGTAATTGTATGTGCTTTTGTCATTTTTTGTTGTTGTTTTAAACATTAAATATACTAATATTTAGGTTTGATTAATTTTCACTTAAGTGTTAGAGTTGATTTCAGTTCAGTCATTATATTTATTTCCAGGCATTTTGAAGCTCCTCCTAAACTTATTTTCGTAAGTTGCCAAGACAATATTTAAAATTTTCATTTAATTGTTCAAAAATTTATTTCATTATTTATTTACATATTTGTTTATATATATTTTTTAACTCTTTTATTTTTATTTTCAATTTTCATTTTAATTTTCATTTTATAATTTAATTTTAACACTTTTTATTTTTTCACTTTTATTGCTTTTTATTTTTTCTGTATATATATAGGCCCTATAATTTTTTTTTTCTTTACACATTTTTAAATTGTGTTTTGAAAACTGTCATTCAAAACACACAGGGCTTCCATATAGACAGGAAAAAAGCAAATCTTGTTTTAATATAGCAATGGTTGCTGTGCCAGGATTGGTCAGTAACGTATTAAGGCAGGGCTTAGCGAAGGGTCAGCAGATCATCTCATTCTGCAATGCTTTGCTAACTCCTGAGTTCGTTTCTCAGCCACAGATAGGAACGTATATCATGCACTCAGTTTGGCCGCAGCTCTTACACAAGCCAACGCATTTGCCTTGACACAAAATGTAGGTTTTCCAATCTCTAGTCTGGGGGAGTGAGAAGGGCTTGTGCTGATTACAAATAATGAGTCACGGGCCTGGAACGATACACCCTTTCCATCAAGGTCGTTAGGAGAGTAAGTGATGCATAAAACAGCCTCCTGAGCATGTACTGCAGGTGATATGGGAGGAGCAGGGACTTCCTGAAAATACACATTAATCACAGATTATTTTTAGTTCTTGTCAGGGGTGTTTCTAGTATCAGTACTGTACTTTTTTAAAATACTTTTTTGAATATATATGGATGCAGTATTGAGTCATTTCCAAACTGCATGCTTAATAGCATTGTTTGGAAGAAAGTTTACAAGAAATATAGATATGTTTGTCTCAAAAAAATGTGTATTTGTCTTCTTTCATGTGTATATCTATATAGTTTTATTCATTTTAATTCAGTTTTAGTTAGTCTAGTACATCAATTTAAACTCAATTAAAATAAAAAATGTTGCATTCGCAATTAGATGAGAAGTTTTATTCTCTTCCTCTTTTTATTTTATTTCAACTAATAGAAATGTTTTTCATTTTAAAGTAATTTTACTGTTTTCATATATTTTTTTTTAGTCTTTTTTTGTGTGTGAATATCTAGATAGTTTTATTCATTTTTAATTGAGTTTTTGTTATTCTAGTACTTTAAGTTAAACTAAATTAAAAAATGTTGCATTGGCAATTAGATGAGTTTTTCTAGTTTTTCTCTTTTGTTTTTTTTATTATTTCAACTAACAAAAATATATTTTTATTTTAGGTATAGTAATTTTTTTGTGTTTGTGTAATTTTAGTCAGTTTTGTTTATTATATGTATATAGTTTTATTCTTTTTTAATTTTTAATTTTTATTTTATTTCAAATAATAAAATGTTTTTAATTCTAATTTTAGTTGGAGTTTTAGTTTAGTTTAGTCATATTCAATGATGTGAAACATTGTTATTAAATGCACTGCCCACCTACTTCAATTCACTTCAGTAGTCATAATTGAATACTGATGTAAATAGAAAAATGAAAATGTATTTAACAAATAATCTTTTTAAAATAGATCCTCCTGAGAGAGAAATGATGATTACTGTTACAATTTCTTTTTTAATTTAATATTGCTATTTTTATAAGTATTATTATTATTATTATTATTATTATTATTATTATTTTAGAGGAAGTCCCTCAAAAATATTATATTTTATATAAATAATATAAAAGAACACTTTTTCATTATTAACTATGACTTTTCCTTCAATAAATTCCTAATTTGCTGCTTATTAATACTTAGTAAGGTAGTTGTTAAAGGTTTAGGTATTTGGGTAGGATAAGGGATGTAGAATAAGGAATTAATATTTGCTTAATTAGTACTAATAATTTGCATGCTAAAAAGGAACTAATTAAGAAACCGTAAAATAAAGTGTTATTAAATATGAAATTAATTATGAATTATATATATTTTTATATTATTAAGGTGTTGAATATTATTATTCAAATTTCATTAAATTATTGAAATACTAATATTATTTATATTATTAAGTAAAAAAAAATGT